>CM065643.1:6654576-7254576 GCA_033220585.1 Dipteronia sinensis
AAAATAAAATACACTTTAACCATGTTCCGTTTTTCACGTGCGCACTATCAAGTAATTCAAATTGCAATCATTTTGGTAAGGCCAATTGCCCATACATTATGCAATAACGGAACATGATTGACAATGAAATTAATGGGCGGTATGTTTTTTTATTTAAAGTCTTATAAGACTTTAATTTTTTAGACATATAGATAAGTCTTATAAATTAAGATACTATGATATGTTTGTTTTTTATTTTTTATTTTTGATGATTTATTACAAATCTAAAATTGATTAGATTGTGTTAGGGTTTCTTTAAAATTAGAAATTTTTGGACAATTGATTTATTGAGTTTTATTATGTGCGGATAAAATTGTAAAAGTATGAATTGTTATAGGACATTTATGAAAATTTACTAAGAAAAAACTTTACTATAACATTTTTTTAATAAGATAAAAGTCAAAAAATTTTACTTTTTCTAAAAGACATATATATATATATATATATATATATATATCTTTAAATAAGATATAAGTTAGAAAAAACAAACAAACTGATTTATCTTAAGTTAAGATATAAGAGGCAATAAGTCTTATAGTGAAAAAAACAAACACCACCAGAGATAAGATCAATCCATTTTAAAATAAAGACAAGAGATAAAATCAATCCATTTTAGGATTTTAATTTCCTATTATTTCGTATATTTAAATTAGTACGGGTATTTGTTTTTTTATAAGTGTTATAAAAACTATTACAATAGGACTGTCGGAATCTGGCGAAATCAAACAATACACGTGTGATTTGGATATCTATTCTTGTAACGGAAGATAACTACTCCCATAACTCGGGAAGAAAATATCCTACATATACTTGTAAAAATACATATAGTAAGATTTGAACCCCTCACCACTTATGTGGAATGGAGGTGTACTACTTGTTCTGCTAAAAGGTGATGTGAAGTGCGAGTATTTTTTATTAGTCTTGTTTAAGGTTTTAATTAAGCTATTAAAATCTATATTTTATTAGTTAGGAACTACCACCGCATGATGTGGTTTAGTGATAAGAAAACTCATTCGGTATGAGAATATCTCAAATTCAAGTCGCCGTTATTGCAAGTGGTATATAAAAAAGCAATGAAAATATTATTTTCAATATTACATATAGTGAAGATTAGGCACTGCAAAAAAAAGGTACACTTGAAAAAATAATAATAATCAAACAGTAGACTTTTTTTTTTCTCAAAACAGTACACTAGTGAAGTTGTCGACCAAGACACTCACACTAGAGTAGACCGCGGTTCGGTTTCGGCTCGGTTCGGTTCCGGTTCCGAACCACCGGTTCCAGTTTCATAAGGACCTGAAACCGGAACCGGAACCGGAAACGGAACTATCTGGAACCAGAACATGAACCGGAACCGGAACCGAAACCGAAACCGGAACCGGAACCGAAACCGAAACCGGAACCGGAACTGTCTGGAACCGGTTCCGGTTCCACCGGTTCTCCAGTTTCAGACGGTTCGGTTTTTTTTTTTAATCTACTAACTAAAAAAAATTAATATGTAATAATGTGAAATTATAATTTGTAAATGAAGTTTATTAGATAAGCCGAAATTAAAATAAAATAAAAATATAAAAAAACTAAAAAACTAAATTGAAATAGACTAAAGTCTAAAAAATTTAAATTGGCCTTGCACTTAATCTGTACCTCAATTAAGTTGCCTATGTATCCTCTTGGGGCTTAGAGGAATCAAAGGCCGCGTAGTTCTTTTACCTTTTATTGTCGGTTCGGTGAAGTGAGTTGGGACTTGTGATTGTAATTAATCGCTGCCTTCCGTTCCAGTGCCAGTTGTGTGGTCATCGTCGAAGAAATCGTAGAGTGCTTCTTGTTCGATTTCTTGTTGCCTGTTTTTGGCCTTGGTCCAATCATCAACACATACTTGGACTTGAATTGCTTCTGGACTCAAAAGCGAACGCCTTGGGTCCAGAATATTTCCACCGGCACTAAATTCTTGTTCCACAGCCACTGTAGAAACCGGTGTTCCAAGAATTTGTTTGGCTATAATAGCCAAGATTGGAAAGTGCATTTCATGATCCCTCCACCAATGTAGGATATCAAAATTTTCCTCATCACCGTCTCCTATAAACTCAAAATTGGTATTGTGATAAGTTTCAATATCGGAATATTAGACTGAGCTTAATGAAGAAGAAGAAGAAGTTCGTAATTTTTTGGTCTTTTGAGATAACAGTCGAGATCCTAACCCCAAAAATCCGGAGGATCGAGTATTGGATACAGTTTGACTTTGTGGAACACTAATGTTCAGTGATGAACCATAAACTCTACGATATTCATCATATAACTCATAAAGTAATGTCTTAATTGTAGAACAATAACTATGAATATCTACATCTATTTCTAAACAATTATAATATAGAGTTAAATAATTAGACAAATTTTCTAATTTATAACGTGGATCAAAACACAATGCAAGCAAATAAATAGTTGGAAACTCCTTGTAATAGTCTAACCATTTTTTTTTCAGAGCTTCAATGCATGCTTGCAATTGTATGTCAATTGAACACTCAGAAAATGCACCAACAATATTACAACTCTCAATAATAAATAATTGAGTAGTAGGATAATAAATACCAGAAAAATTGTTAGTAGCACTATTAAAAGCTTTTACCAAATTACAAATTTTTGTACAGATATCTCAATGGTGTGGATAAAGATTGATTTGACTAACATTATATTGCATAAAAGAAACTAATAAATCTTTATAATCATAACTTTCAGAAAGCAATTTATAAGTAGAATTCCAACATGTTGGAACATTACGAGAAAATCTAATGGGACGCATACCTGTCTGTTTAAAAATCTTACCCATGATTTCATCACAGAAGGATGTTTCCACAAATAAAATAGGGCATCTCTAATGGGTTTAATAAAAGCTTGAAGAATTTCTAAACCTTTTTGAACACATAAATTTAAAACATGGCAAGTACATCTTTGATGAAAAAATTTACTATTAAAATAAGGTTTACATAATTCAATTAAAGCATGAATAGCTGCCGTATTGTTGGAAGCATTATCAAAACCAATTGAAAAAAATTTGCTTTCAATTTTATACTCTTCAAAAATAATTTTCATATTTTTATAAATATTATCAGCAGTATGTAAATCATCAAAAACTCTAAATGCAAGAATTCTTTTTTGCATTGTCCATAAAATGATAAGTGAAACCCAAGTATGAATGCGCACACCAATGGTCAGTCCATATGTCGGCACATACAGAAACACGACCTTTATAATTCTCAAAATCTTTTTTCAAAATCTTTTTTTCTCTTTTATAAATATCATAAAGTGTACGTGTGAGAGTGGTTCTAGGAACACGACATGCAGCAGGATTTAATGCTCTATGACAATAATTAATAAAACCAACATTTTCACCAAAACCAAAAGGTAAATGTTTTACAGCTACCATTCTAGCTAATTATTCTCTATTAGTTTGATCACTATATTTAAATAATTGGGTGTTAGGGGTAACAAACCTGGAAATTTGAGTTTGTTTACTGGACCTGGCATGTTCGGCTGGCTGTCGGTCGTAATATGCTTCCAGTATGTACCGTATCCTCCAGATTTACTCCACTTAAATTCTTTGTTGCAGTAATTGCAAACCACTACCATTGTTCCATCTTATTTCGTAATTTTCTTTATGTGGTATATGAAGAGAACTGATTTGGGCTTCTTCTCAGTTTTCTATAAGATCTCTTCAGTAGGTGGTATTTCAAAATCAGGATCTAGAGGGTGATCAGGCATATTTTCTGATTGGCTTGTGATATTGGGGCTAGGGTCTGGGCCGCTATGGTGGCTAGCTTCGGGTTCAGAAATTATCAAATGGGGGATTTGGATTGACTGGATAGTTTAGGGATTGAAAATAGGCTTGTCGTTGTAGGAAATCATGGTAAGCAACGTCGTCAAAACCGATATTGTCCGGCTGGATAGGCACCGGCTCCGACATAAGATCCTTACCAGTTCTGGAATTCCTGGAAATGGAATGGCTTGAAGGAATTGGAGTGTCTCCAACTCCATTTCCACTTCCACTTTCACTTGCCATTTTAAAAATGAATATATGAAAAAACTCTTGAGCAAATTATAAATAAATGGCTAGAAATAAATTTGAAAATTTTCTTGGAAATAAATTTCAAAATTTTGTTGAAAATGATTTTGAATTTATAAAAAAAAATTGTAATAAAATAAATATAAACAATTGAATAATTGAGATTTGAGAGAGAATTAGAGACAATTAGGAGAGAATTGTGTGAGGAGAAATGAATGGGGTGAGGGGTATTTATAAGAAAATAATGGGAAAGGAAAAAAAAAAACAAAAAAAAAATTAAATTGTTTTTGCCCGTTGGGTTTTAAACAGTCACCAGACCATTGAGCCCAATGGGCAAAATTTTTTTAAAAAAATGAAAATTTGGTCCATTTGGACCTTTGGCCTGTGAGACTGTCCAAGCCCAAGCCCAAGAATGGCATGTGGCCATTGGGTTGAAGGGCCTGTTGGGCTGCTTGGCCCACCAACTTTAAAAAAAAAAAAATTGGATTGGAACCGACGGTTCCAGAACCGGAAACGAACAGCCGGTTTCAGATCTGTTTTTTTTAAGAACTGAACTGGAACCATAAGCCTACGATTTCAGTTCCGGTTCCGGTTCTGATTCCGATTTTTTTTCTCCGGTTCCGGTTCGGTTCCACGGTTCAAACCGAACCGTGATCATGTGTACTCAACACCCCTCTCCTTGTTTGGATAACTGGATATACTGGATTTGCATGATGTGGTGAAGGCATAGGCGAAGCCATATATTTTGATCATCTGGAACTGGAAGGGCCAAATTGTAAACAAAACAAAAAAATTAGATGTTGTGCTTTAGGGAGGAAAAATTTAAGAACTACTTCTACGGCATCGGCTATGGTACAAACTCCTCATGTGATTTGTACTGTACAAACCAACAAAAGGTAATAAAACAAATAATAAAAAACTGAAAATGCTTGATAGCCCAACAAAAGCAACCGGTTGATACCGGTTGCTGCAATATATATTTTTTAATTATATTAAATATATATATATATTAATAATATAATTATATTATATTACATATTAATTAATAAAAAATTATTTTAAAAAATTAAAGAAAAAATTCATTTAAAATACAAGAAAATTATAATTTTTTAATATAAAATAAATAAAATAAAATAATTTTTTTGAAAATTTGAATTTCAAGAACGAGATCAAGGTAGATTGAACTAGTTTAATGTTTATCTAAACGTTAAGTTCGTTCAATGAACAAGTCAATATAAACCTTCATGAACCAGTTTAACGTTCATTCAAACGTTAAACTCGTTCAATGAACAAGTCAACGTAAATCATCATGAACAAGTTCAATGTAGGTTGAACATGTTTAACGTTCATCTGAATGTTAAACTTGTTCAATGAACAAGTCATCATAAATCTTCATGAACAAGTTCAACGTAGGTTGAACGAGTTTAACGTTCATCTGAACGTTAAACTTGTTTAGAGAACAAGTCAACGTAAATCTTCATGAACAAGTTCAACGTAGGTTGAACGAGTTTAATGTTTATCTGATAATGTTAAACTTGCTCAATGAACAATTAAACGTAAACCTTCATGAACAAGTTCAACATAGGTTGAACGAGTTTAACATTCGTCTTAACGTTAAACTTGTTCAGTGAACAAGTTAACATAAATCTTCATGAACAAGTCAACATAAATCTTCATAAACAAGTTCAACGTAGGTTAAACAAGTTTAACGTTTATATCAACGTTAAACTTGTTCAGTGAACAAGTCAACGTAAATATTCATGAACAAGTCAACGTAAATATTCATGAACAAGTTCAATGTAGGTTTAACAAGTTTAACGTTCATCTGAATATTAAACTCATTCAGTGAACAACTCAACATAAATCTTCATGAACAAATTCAACGTAGAATGAAAGAGTTTAACATTTATCTGAACGTTAAACTCGTTCAGTGAACAAGTCAACATAAATCTTCATGAACAAGTTCATGTAGGTTGAACGAGTTTAACGGTCCTCTCAACATTAAACTTGTTTGGCGAACAAGTCAACGTAAACCTTCATGAACGAGTTTAACATTCATCTCAACGTTAAACTTGTTCGATGAACAAGTTAACGTAAACTTTCTTGAACAAGTTCAACGTATGTTGAACGAGTTTAACATTAATATCAATGTTAAACTTTTTCGGTGAACAAGTCTACCTAAATCTTCATGAACAAGTTCAACGTAGGTTGAACAAGTTTAACGTTCATCTCAACGTTAAACTTGTTCGGTGAACAAGTTAACGTAAACCTTCATGAACAAGTTCAACTGTAGGTTAAACTAGTTTAACGTTCACATTAACGTTAAATTTGTTCAGTGAACAAGTCAACGTAAATCTCCTTGAACAAACGTAGTTTGAACGAGTTTAACATTTATCTCAACGTTAAACTTGTTCAGTGAACAAATTAACGTAAATCGTTATGAACTAGTTCAACGTATGTTGAACGAGTTTAACATTCCTCTCAACATTAAAATTTTTAGATGTACAAGTCAACATAAACCTTCATGAACAAGTTCAACGTAGGTTGTACGAGTTTAACGTTCATCTCAATGTTAAACTTATTCGGTGAACAAGTTAATGTAAACATTCGTGAACAAGTTTAACGAGTTTAACGTTCATATAAGCGTTAAACTTGTTCAATGAACAAGTCAACATAAAACTTCATAAATAAGTTCAACGTAGGTTGAACAAGTTTAACATTCTTCTTAACGTTGAATGAACAAGTCAACATATACTTTAATGAACAAGTTCAATGTTCGTTAACCTTGTTTAGTGAACTAGTCAACGTATACGGTATATCATCATAAACAATTTTAACGTTCCTCACAACAACTTATTCCTCATGTAGGTAATTGTTGGCATAAATTGTTAAATTAAAGTATCATTATTCATTCATTTTGTTCTAAACTAATTTTTTTTAATAATATTATTGCGAGCATGATTTATTTTCTATTATTTTGTTTTGAACTATTAAAATATTCAGGGATTGTGAAACAAGGACATGACTTCATGATATAAGTTTAACGTTTCTCTCATTGTTAAGTTTGTTCAGTAAACAAATCAGAATAAATCTGTATGAATTGGTTCTTATTGTAGATTAAATTAGTAGAAAAGATCTTTGGTGTATCTGATGCATGATGCATCCCCAGTGTGATCACTGTATAATTATATTATAATAAAAATTTTATACTTTCAAGTAATGAAATTATTATCATTCAACCAAACATGGACCAAATGTGACCAAAAACTAATTTTGTTTTCTTTCAATTTTTGATACGATTCGTCCATTTTTTTTAATGCTTCATAATAAAATAATAATAATAAAAACGAGTTCTAATATTTTAATTTTTTTCATGTTTCACGTTTTTCATTAATGCTTGGTAATACATTAATTAGAAAGAAATTATGTGTTGTAGTAATTTGTAATGCTTTGTAATAAATACGTTTGAACACAAACTAGGTTGTTTGTAATGTGTGAAATCTATGTGAATGCAATTTCTATATTTGCTTGCATGACCATTTTATTTTCTTAAGTGAATGCACAATTCACAAAAGAAGAAAAAAATAATCGAATTATATTAATTTACAAGGAAAATACATCCAAACTACAATGGGTGTGTTTTCTACTGTATTGGATTTTGATAACTAATATGGATCAAGATGAATACCACAATGAAGACGGGTGATGGAATATGTTGGAGATGACATGGTAAAGGTTGTGTGAAGGTAAAATCATGTAAAAATAACAACATAAAAATGTTCTGTATAACTATATTCCTGAATTTGATACAAATTTACTAAGTATTAGGAAATATTTATTAGAAGGATTTTATGTTGTTTTTGAGAATTTGGCATGTTTTGTGTACCATGATAAGAGTAAGAAGGATTTATTGATAAAATTCATATGACCAAAAAAAAAAGGATTTTTCATATGGGGCATTTGAATTTTAGAAGCTTGCAACTCTTGTCTACACAAAATTGATACATAGAATTCTTTTAATTAAACCAATCGAATCTAGAGCTGTGTATTTGGAATGAGCAACTAGACCAATTGAATTGGTGCATGCAAATGTTTACGGGCGTATGCAAACTTGTTCACTTAACAATAGCAAATATTTTATTGTTTTTGTTCATGATTTTTGGCAGTATGACATAGATCTATTTTGTAAAGGTAAAATCAAAAGTTTTTTTATTGTTGAAGATTTTGCATACAGATCGTGAAGGTCCATGTAACAATTTTTATCACAAAAAGGAGTCACACTCATGTAAAAACCTCGTAACTCCTATGAAATGTCAGAATCCCTATTTTGTTTTTAATATTATTAATATCGATCCTTTAAAAGAAAAAGTTATATAAGGAATAAAACACTTATTCAACTCTAATTTTTATTTTAAAACTTTAACCCCTATAAATCCACATAAATTGCAAAAACAAAAAGTAATTTTAAAACCTAAACACTTAAGGAAACAAATAAACTAAAAATCAGAATTTAGGTCTTACAGATATGGTCAGGGTTGTTGATCGATTGCCTGATTCAAACGATCGTTCTGCTTGTTCTAATGCTCTGAAGTCTGAACAAACTGGCATAAAGAGGTAAATGAAGTTTCTCTTCTACAATTCAATGTTCTAGACCGCAAAATCATGCCGAAAATCGAAACTTTCTTACGGAAGGTTTTCGATTACGATAATCATTATCTTCTAGCATATAAAAATGCATGAAATGGGTACTTAAAGTCTGCTGATAAAATAGCTTAATGATGCAGGCTTTGCAAGCTGAAGATCATGTGAGAAAAATGGGTGGTCGCACTGGCACAACACAACTGTAAAATATCAAATTTACACACAAAAAACAAAGATTCATTGAAAAATCTAACTTGCCTTCAATGAATCCTTGTTTTTTTCGAAAAAGTTTTGTCATTCAAATAAATACCATGATTAAATAATTGATTGCAGATATTTATTTTTAAAATCTATTTACCATTATAATACATATATTGTATATAAAACAATGCTACGACATGCAGATGGGAAAACCAACAATTTGCAGCCATAAAATCATTGACTTTTGTATTACACAACTATAAACTTAGTTTTCACATGATTCGTATGATATGTAACCTTCTGAACATTTACTTAACATTTTACATCAACTAGAGCTACAATCACATCATACCTGCTGAGCATTTGCTTAACATTTTACATCAACCAGAGTTACAATCACAACGGAATATTATTCTTCGCATTTTAGGTTGAACAATTTAGCTAGTACATGCATCTTCAATAGCCTGGATAGATGCATTTTAGGTTGAACACTTTAACTAGTACATGCATCTTCAACAACCTGGATAGATCCAATTAGCCAAGAAATTATAACCATTATGAAGTGATTACTAATGTCAAGTTAAACGTCAGTATAAAATTCTGATATGCATTAGCTACAACACCATAAAGTAAGAAATTTGAAACAAAAAATTGCCAATAGTCATAGCATCGACAACACAAGCAAACTGAGAAGATAGGGATTTAGCTCCTAGTTTATAATCATTGTATGATGAAGATCAAAAGTCGGAGAAAGGAAGAATAGTGAAGTAGATATGAAGAGGATTACCTTATCTGAGGTAGAGGCACCGGACATTACACCAATTGTGATGGGACCCTCTGGTAGCAAAACAATATTTCACAATGAGGAATGCTAGATACATTCTTCCAATTCTATCTCTCAACACACTTTCTACTCCTACTTTTTACACTTGAAATTTAGAGCCATAATAAATAGGTTGGTTTGCATGTTATTTATGAGAAGAAAAAATGTTCAAAGAATTAAAGGTAATGGTTTGAATAATATTTATTAAATTTGTTTTATATTTATTTTTAAATAAAAATTAGTAAATATGATGCAAATATGATTATAATTTTTCTTTGAAGGATTTTGCAAATGATCATAGTTCAAAGTAGCTTCTTAATACAACAACAACTAGAACTTTTGATCAAATAAACTAGATGACACAATACAATGGAGCAGTACATTCACAAGTCTAACCTGTTGAAGTAGAAATGACATCCCAACCCTCAGTTATTTCGGTTCTCTCATGCTCAACTTCTTCATAGTCCTGCTGAACATTACCATTATCCTTTTGTGATGCTTGAATTCCCTCCAACACCATTGCAACTTCCTTCATCATAGGCCTTTTCTTCCCATTCATGTTTAAGCAGCTTTTCGCGAGATCAGCAATTGTCACAATCTCTTCTTTCTTTCCTAATTGTTTAACTTGAGGATCAAGGATATCAAATAGATTATCCTCTTGCATAGAAACCATGAAATGCGTTACCAAACCTATACCTTCTTCCAACCCTATTGAAAATATTGGTTTTTGCCCGGTTAAAAGCTCCAAAAGGACTACTCCAAAGCTATAAACATCACTTTTATCGGTGAATTGGCTTGATCGGAAGTATTCTGGGTCTAAATACCCGAAGGTCCCTTGTACTTTTGTAGTCACATGAGTTTGATCAATAGCAATTGATCTTGAAGTCCCGAAATCTGCTACTTTTGCTCTGTACTTATCGTCTAAGAGTATATTTGCAGACTTAACGTCTCGATGATAAATGGGTAAGGAAGCTGCTGAGTGCAAGTAAGAAAGAGCTTCTGCAACTTCTACGGCAATTTGTAAGCGCCTTTCCCATGTGAGGGGAAACTCTTCATTTTGAGCATGAAGATATTGGTAAAGGGTTCCATTAGGGATGAATTCATAGACTAGTAAAGGAACCTCGGTTTCCAAACAACACCCTAACAATTTAACCACATTCCTGTGATTAATTTGTGAAAGAATGGCAACCTCATTAATGAATTCTTCAAGCTTCCTTTCATCTATTGCCTTGGGTTTCTTTACTGCAATGATTTTTCCGTCGGCCAACATTCCTTTGTATACTGTACCTTGACCTCCTCGACCAAGTATTCTATCCACATTAAAATGGTTAGTGGCCTTATCCAACTCTTTTGACTTGAACAATTTGCCTCTATCACCACACCCATCATACGAAGTTAAATGTTGTTGCATGAGTAAACATTTGAAATATTTCTCCTTAAGCTTGATATTCTTTCTTCTCTTTATTAGGATGTGAAGCCGACATGCTCCTAGCAGTACTAGAAGCAAAGAAGGAAGTCCTGTAGCAACACCTGGATAATATACTTTGAATCACAAGTTATAATATGTTTTTGGGAATTTTTAATTAAAATTCTCGAGGTTGAATTAATTAAAGGAAACGTTGCTAGAAGCTCCAAAATAACTATATGAGCTGACGAGTTAAAGTTAGTCCGGCGGTAAACCACTCGCATCTAAAAAAACTGTTTGATTCTTTTTAAATTCCAAATCAAACAAGTCAAATGGAATGGGGAATGGAAGAAACGGGGAATAAGGGTAAAATGGAGGGATTGGTTAACAGGGGATGGAATGAAGAATTGTATTAATTTACCACAGGAACTGGAGAACAAGTCAAACTATATTGGAATGAAGTTCATAGCTGGAAACGCAAATATATGTGACCATATCCATGAATTTAGAAGTTTAAGGTGAAAGTTAGAGGAAAGAGAAATGTACCTAAGATGACCAGAGTAGTGTTTATTAGTCTCGGATAGCATTCATAGGATCCTATGACGTTTCGGCAACTCATCTTCGGAGTGCAAATACTTTTGTTTTTGCATTCGTCAATATCTGTACTATTCATACAAGACGAACAAAAGAATACAAATAAGTTAATTAAGCAAAATTAACACATCTAGTGTCAAAGTTAATGATTGCAGGAATTTACCTTGACATCCTTGGAGAAGATAAGGATTTCCTTGGAAGCCCCCTTTGCAACTACATTGATGAACCAGTGAATTGGAGGCAGTAGTCGAAGTTGAAAAGGACTTATTCGCAAATGTAGCATTGGTAGAGGTAGAATTGGCAAAATCATTACAATGAGAGGTGGATGTAGTAATATTAAGCGGATGGAATGAAGAATTGTGTATGCCCCAATCCAATACCACAGGAACAGCCTTTGAATTACCAGGATTCCATTTCTTTCGAACGATCCATTCTTCTTGTACCACAAAGACAAGCTTGCATTGCTTCACTATGTCATCGTCGTCTGTAGTAGTCTCTACAGACGCCTTAAAGAGCTGGAGAGAAAGAGGGATTCTGGATTGACAACAATTGATGCCTAAGCATACAGCTGTGGGATCTCCTTCTAAGGAACAGCTAGAGTAGCATCCAGCATAAATTTCGTTGTGGTTTATGTAGGCCAAGAAGTAACAGCCTCGGCCGGAGAGTATGTTTCTGGTATGAGAGAAGAAAAAAGGACTGTTTTCCAGGTTAGCACTTTCCATGGAAGCAGCACCCACACAAGTGTTGAATACTGGATGGTTTACAAGGATTGTGTTTGCTTCTAATGAAATATTAAGCAATTCCAGATTGAGGCTTGCCAGGAATGGCTTACCTGACCTGCAATTTACAGCATACCGGTCGTCAAGATAACATCCGGCTCCTATTCCAAAAGGAAATGAAATGGGAATCTCTCCGCATTTTGTGGGACAATCAGACTTAATTATCAGCGATGACGACCAAGACAACACCACCATCAATTGAAACAACATTATAATTGGTAAATCATTCTTCATTAATGCTTCAAATACTTGTTGCTTTGAGACAGGATCTTGTTAATATCTACACTATAATATAACACACTACCAAGTCAATGCAAGTCAATATACAATTCACAAAGCCAGCCTCAGTGATTTCAGACAGCAAGAACAAAAAAAAAAGCACTTTAATCATGTTCCCCTTTTCACGTGCTGTACTATCAAGCTGTCAAATTGTTATTTATGGGATAACCATTAGGCAAATAATGATCCCACCAATAATTCAAATTGCAATAATTTTGGTAAGCCGCATTGCCCATACATTATGATATTCTTCCGTAGTTTTATTCACAATGAAATTAAGAGATAAAATCAATCCATTTTAAGATTTTAATTTTCTATTATTTTATATATTTAAATGAGTGCAAGTATTTGTTATTAGTCTTGTTTAAGGTTTTAATTTAACTATTAAAATATATATTTTATTAGTTAGGAACTACCACCACTTGATGTAGTTTAGTGGTGAGAATATTCAATCAGTTTGACAATATATCGGATTCGAGTCGCCGTCATTGTAAGTGGTATATAAAAAAAACTATGTAAATATTATTTTCAATAATGCATGTCGTGAAGATTAGGCTTTGCCAAAAAAGGAATACTTAAAAATAATAATAATAATTAAACAGTAGACTTTTTTTTTCTCAAAACAGTACAGTTGTGAAATTATGGATCAAAGCACTCAACACCCCATTCCTTGTTGGACAATGCTCAGGTGTTTACTGGTTAGCATCCAAGATATTGACCCCACCAATTAGATCTTGACATGTGGCCCATTTTGAAAGAACGTAATGAGATAAATATAAAAAGTGAAAGAAAAATGACTATATATCAACACCCAATTGGTGGGTCAATATCTTGGATGCTGACCGTAAACACCCAAACATTATCCTTCTTTATTTGGATATTTGGATATACTGGATTTGCATGGCGTGGTGATGTGCTTTAGGGAGGAAAAATATAAGAATTTAAAGATTTTAACGGAAAAATTCACTCGGGATGAAAATCTCAGTTAACACCCTCACCCACTACCGGTAGCAGCAGCGGGGTAGGTACCTTCGGTACTAGGGTCCCTCCTTTTTGTATGATCGAGATCAATAGATTAAAGAATGGAGAAAGAATACAAAGAGACCGGGAGATGTAAAATGAACACGGTTTTATTCAGTTAATCACTACGGTAGGATTACAATATGTATACATGCATATTTCTCTCTATTCTCACTCTTTCACACAGGGTGGAGATGGAGAAAACGTTTGTGTCGATAAGTGGATATTTTTCTTCCAGTGATTGTCAATGGACTCTCACTGGCTTCCGGGAATCTCCCGGGATCTCTCTTTGGTTATGGCGATCAAGAATACTCGAAAAAACCCTCCCTCCACTTTACCCTTCAATGCCGTCTATATAGTACTATCCAGAATCTCCCCAAAATCCTGTTCCTTAATGAAGATTATAGAGAATCCTATTTTAAGCGTTGATAGGCATTTGCGTGGAGCTGAAGGCGCGGGATTAGATCCCGTTAATCAATGGTGAATTCAAATTCTGATTCGGTCGACCATTGGGTCATTAATGGCGCTTTATTTTGGCGATGGAGTCAACTTTCCTTCTTCGTAGAGCTTGATGGCGATGGAGTCAACTTTCCTTCTTCGTGGAGCTTGATGGCGATGGAATCGACTTTCCTTCTTCATGGAGCTTGGATGGAAATTCTGACTTTGAGTTCTGACGAAGGGTGGTGCTGGTACCTCATTTTGATGGGCTTGTTCTGCCTCCTGCTGGAATGGTGCTTGTGTCTTCGTGTACCCTATCGTATTGCCTGGGGGTTAGGATACTTGCCTTGAAGGAGCTCTGGATAAGCATACTAAGTACCAAATGGGAGTCGGGGTGGCACCAAGGCAGACATCGAGGTGGTACCGAGGTAGATATCGATGTACCTGGTACCTTGGTACCTTGATCAACGTCGAGATGCTTGCGGGGTTCTGGGCGTGCAAGCTATCATCGTACCGGTCTTGAACCGGTATCAGGAGCTTCAGTAGGGCGAGATACATGCTTTCAGGAGCTGATATCCTATCTAGATAGATGGATAGTCGAGGTTCCAACCTCGTCGGATATCGACTCCATCTAGGTGAAGGTACCGATTTCGCAGGTCTCTTGGAATATCTGGATGAATCTTCTTGGATAGATCTCTGTTTGGAAAATTCTCCTTTGGTCCCTTGCCAGAAAAACCTGTTAACAAAAGATAATCGTCCTTTTTGAGTTTTATCTAGAATAGGCTATCCCCCAACCCATTATACAACTTCGACACAGGTGATAAAGATTGTATCAAATTGATATGGAAATTAAGATCAGGCGGTGTAAGCCCCTCACACGAACATTAATAAGATTGAGTACGGAGCAGAAAGTTACTTGAGTAGCATCACAAATTGTGTTGAAGCTTATGAAGTGCTCGTTGACATTTTCCACTCCATATTTACGCATCATAGTCATCTGTACTAATTTTCCTGTAAAAAAGAAAAGAAAAAAAAAACTAAATACCAGAGATCAAAATTTGTTGGAAAAAGATGGATGACAAAACATAATTGCGAGTTTGCAACTACCAATCTCTTCGGTTTCTCCCTTGAGCATTGTAGTTTGGTTTGCAATGCCACATTTAACCAGGTCACGATATGGATCAAACCCTTTTGACACCGCAGACTTAAATTTCTGCAGAAAGCAATTGTAATTATCAATTTATCTGCACAACTCCCCAAACTAATTGGCAATCATAATTATATAAGCAACAAATACGTAAGTGAAGAAAGTCCTCTTTGGTTGAACTAGATCCACTAAATTCTCCTCTGAAAACGTAATCACACATATATTGGCTGGATTAAGATTATAATAGAGAACATTGACATGAAAATCTTCCTTAGAGAATTATAATGATATATTACAAAAAACAGAATATTAGCCACCTTCTGCACATACCTCTTTCATATTCTTCACTATGACATACTTTCCTGCGGGGGGCTACAGTCTCCTTATGAGCATATGTCACCTTTCTCGAGCTTCTCAACAGCATTCCACACCGTCAAAAAATATAACATCCAAATGTACAGATAAGCAAATTATAAAGTTGAAGAGTAAGGTAAAAAAACAACATCATAACAGCTTATCTTGTCATAGCTAAAGGTACCTTCTATACCCAAGGCAGGTTGTATCAGCAATTTGTACATTTTTCTCAGTCAAAACGTACATTTCTTCCACCGCATCCCCAAATGCAGGCAAAATCACAACATCAGCCTTATCTACAACATCAAATTGCTTCTTCCCTTTGTCAATAGGAAGATTTTGAACTTCCATCTCCTCTAAATGCTGCCATTGAGAATTTCAGAGTCACTTTCAAATAGAATAAAATAAAACAGATAAATACAAACTCCAGAAACATGGCATTTAATCAATAAAAATACATTTTTTTTTAAAACATTAAGGGTCGTTTGTTTTTTTGTCTTAAGTATTAAAATATCTTATTTTAAGTAAGTAGAGTAATATCACTTAGTATTTAATAAACTTTTTTTTGTTTTTTTATTTTTTGAGTGGTTCTATTGGCACACCCCCTACTGATCTATTCATGCCCCACTTTTTTAATTATATAATATTCTTTTTTTTCCTTTATCAAAATTACTTAAAGAGACATACAATTTAGGAAAGAAATCTTCTACAAAGTAAATCTATTAAAATCTCATATTCATTTTCCAAAAAAAAAAACCCAGTAATATGTTTCTTCAAAAAAAAAATTAACTCTTAAACCCTAAAATTTGTTTCTTACATACGTATAAAATATTATGGAAGAGTTTGAGAACGATATCAAGAATATAGAAGAATTGTCTAAGAACGATATCAAACATCTTGAAGAATTGTCTAAGAATGACATAAAATAAAAATTGTCTGACAATGATAGTAAGCATCTGGAAACAATTCATTCTCTAAAAATAAGTTTGAAGTTTATTTTTTCTTTAGAATGATATCAAGCTGTAGTTGTGTTGAAGTACCCTGTTATTTTTTATTTTTTATTTTCCATCATGAAATAAGAGAAAAAAAAAACTAAAAAAAAAAGAAATAAGAAGAAAAATAAATAAATCAATCAATGGAGGTGAGAGAGATGTAAACAGATACAGAGATCAGTGATAGAGAGATTATATATGGTGTGTATTAAGTTTGAAAAATAAGTAAAATGGGTAGTTTTGGAAATAAACAAAAAAATTTAATAAAAAAATTTAATTTAATTTAATTAAATCAAAATTTTAAAAAGTGGGGCATGAATAGATCAGTAGGGGGTGTGCCAATAGCACCACTCTTATTTTTTTTATTTTAGAGTATCCCACATAAAGATTAAGTGGTGTTGGTTTTACTATTCTACCCCTATTTTAACAAACCATTTGACCTTTAAGATATATTTTTTTAATGTATTTTTATTTATTAATAAATATTTATTTTTATTGAAAAACAAGTATTTGTTTTCTAAATAAAATATTTTAATTTATTGAAAAAAAGCCAAACAGCTTTCCACCAAACAATCAACCTTCACGCCCGACGCCGCCGCGTTCCAACATCCACCGCCGCTTTTCGCACCAGATATGTGCCTGTGCGCCACGATGTTCGAGATCCATGCTCTGGCATTAATCGTTTGTTGGAGAGACACGATCAGGTGCAGATCGACTTGGGTCTGGTTGTGTCGCCACCGCCCGTCGACTTTCTAGTGACGGCAAGGGCCGCTGTGGTTCAATGGATCCGCGGAAGTTTGAACGACAGCGTGGTCGCCGTTGCGGATCTCTTGGATCGATTGGTTTATGCCAACGGTGACTTCGAGATCGGTCGGCCTCCTCTGGTCAAATCTCAGGGAGGCGGTGCCATCGCCGCCTCCTCCTCCTCCTAGATCAGTTTTAGGGTTTAGTTAGGATTAAGGTTAGGGTTAGAGTTGTTTAGGAGATTGGGGATTTTTTTAATTGAGATTTATTTTTGGTAATATATTAATTGTACAAGGTTAATTGTGTAATTAACTGTGAATGTTTTAATTATGACTTATTACAAAAGTGAAAAGCTAATTTTTTTTACTTTTTCTATCAGACATTTTTGTTTTAAAATAAGATATAAATTGGAAAAATCAAACAAATTTATTCATCTTAATTTAAGTTATAAGAGGTAATAAGACTTATATGGGAAAAAACAAACAGGCCATAACTATTTCAACCAATATCTTGGACCTAATAATAATAAAGGGTTAAAGCTCCATTTTAGAAATCAAACTTGAGCTTGCCATCCTAAATCTTAATAAGCAGTCAGGTGATCTTCAAAATTCCCTTGGTCTTTGAAACTGTTACACACATGATCAAACACAATATTACCAAATTCCACAATAAGGTAGCAAAACCACAGTATATGCATGTGACAGAAATGTTTAATAATGTAAAAGTAAAACAATGTAAATGGAGAATTTCTCAACAAAAAAATAAAAGTTTTTGGTCGTCTATATGTACATGAATATATAGCAGTGAGATTAACTGTTCCATCAAAGTTGATTCAAAGTATAACCAAACGCGGCATCCAAAACTATTCTATCATAAGAAAACCAGGAATAACATAGCTAAGACAAAAGGCCTAAATTCCATATAATAACAGGTAGATTTCAACCACGAATTTCAGCATAAGTCCCCAAAATCCATTACAAAGAATGTGGTCAAGCAGCAAGCAACTGGGGAAAACAAAAATTTCGATAATCGAGATTATTAGAAAAGTTGGATTAAGTTTATAACACCTGATTAACAGTTGGATTGTGAATAATTTCGTTTGTAATCCAAATCTTCTCCTTAGGAAACTGTTTTCTGTTTTCCTTCAAAGTCTCTATTATATCACCTGATTATTTTCCATCAAATTCATCACTTCACTAAACTAATTGAAAGCAAAAAAAGAAAGTCAAAAACTTGCAATTAAACATGGATCGGTTCTTCATTCAAGTTTGTGTAATCACTAATCTAATGATGGTGTCAATCCCTTAAAGTTAAACTTTAAATCCAGCATAATGGAGTCTAATAGTTTCATAAAAAATATGCTAAACACTCGATTAAATAATAATTCAATTTCTCAAATAAATAAAATATAAACTTAAACAGATTTCAGTTATAAAAAAACTTACTTGTGTAGGCTTGGTTCATGAACTCGAGAGTCTCTTCTTTGAGACCGAAACCTCTGCAGTTATAATTCTCACTTCTCGTCAAGTTGTGCCGGAACTTCTTCGGGTCAAAATCGGAACCGAGCAACAACGGATCGGCGGGAGGCTCGTTAGCGGAATAACACTTGACAGAGACAGGCTTCTGGAGGCGGAAGGCGAGGAGTCTGGAGAGGTTTTCGTGGAAGTTAAGATTGCTGTGTGTGCAGAATCGAGTGAGTTGCAGAGAGGTCGCCATGTGAGACAGAGAAAGAGAGAGAAAGTCATGGGTTGGAGTTTGAATCCTCCCGCCATCTCTTTGAAACTTGTTGGTGACTAATTTAAACAAGGGGACCTTGCAAATCTAGTCTTTCTCAATGTTAAGTTTCTAAGAAATAGCCCAGTTTCTAAGAAATAGCTCATTACTGAAAAAATTACAAATATGGTCTTTTCTAATGTTTAGTTTCAAGGAAATAGCATTTGTAAGACAATAATACCCTATACAACTAAACCCTGCAAAATGTCAAAATTACCCTCTTACAAAGTGTAAGGACGAAACTACCATTGTCTTCTTCTCCTTCAGCTGACTGAAGAAAACCAAAACATTCAGACTTGATTTAACCTTCTCCATCAGTTTTCCTACAACAAATCCATCTAATCGGTCACTCATTCTTCCCATTTCAAATCTCATTGTCCTCACTCTCGATCGAAATCGACTGCTGTTCAAATCTCATCATCCTCTCCGCTGGAATCCTGCTCCCGAACTGAATCTTGTCGGCGACAGGAATCTTGACAGTGTCGCCACCTCCTTCATCCGAGCTTACACTGTCAAGTTTGAAATCGAACATACACAGTCAATGTAAGTCCTGAAATGACACTGAAATTCGAAATGCAATCGTCCTTTCGGTCTTTAATTGTTGTTTAAGTTTGAAATGTTTTGGATAGAATGAGGGATTGAGGGTTTTGGATTTGTTGACCATGAATTAGGGTTGGTGTATGTAGTATTGTTGGGTGTAGTTAATGAGTTTGATGAAATGCCTGTTACACCAAGCTTTTCTCTATTTTAGACAAAACTTCCCTTAAAGTTAAGCATTGTTCCGTCAAGCTTTAAACTATCACATGAATAACTAGAAATTGAACTAAAGCAGAGGTTAAGAGGCATCAGTAGATTGAAATGACAAATTTGCATAGGAAACACATTACTAGTGACCTTAGAACTTAAATGTGCAGTAGAGAAAACTTAAATAATTTGCTAGTGCCTAAACTAGGAAATATGTTTCTGAAGAATTAGAATGGCCCAATGCCTAAACTATAAGAAATATGTTACTAGCTACTGTTATTGATTTTGAAAATAGAAGCTGAACTAAGCCCGTGAGGAATATTCTACGCTTGGGAATTGGGACATTAAGCCTAGGAATAACGCTTAATTTCATGTAAGGAATGAAAACTCAATGACCGGGGAACCATACCTAGGCCTAACATAATTGTACCTATGCCTAACATAATTGTACTGTATACACAGACCTCATTTCCAGTTAATTGTTGTTTGATACTGTAATTGTTATATGGAACCCATGTCTTGAGCCCGGGTAAGAACTTCTTGAGCCCTGTTGTAAAATTGTTTGAGCCCTGGAAATAAGATGAACTGAGCCTGGCATAAATGTTTTAAGCCCAGGTATAATATTATTATTGACAGATTTTAATATTTTTTCAGGGTCTAAGGATGACATGTCTTGGCTGTTAGTTCAGTGCGGTGAACATTGGAAGGGTAACCAATTTACTAGGCCTATTTCGTTTTTAGTACGTCTAACCAAAAAAAGTCAACTAAGCCTAAGATGAATTAGTGGAAACGATATACCAGCGGACAGGGGTTAGTAGAGAAAACACGAAGTTGAAGCTAACTTCGCATGTGAAAACGGAGGATGATACAGTTACATTGTCTATTATGAGTGACGATGATATAGAGTTTATGATTATTAATAAGGAAAACGTTTGGGCCACAATTAATGCTGAATTTGTCAACAAACATGAATTTCAACCTCCAGCAAATCCAATCAAATTAGCATGTTATACGGTCTCTCCTGTTAAACCGACCAATAATCCACGGTCTCTGACGGGTATTCTAAACTATAAATTAGTTAGTGGCAGCAATAATCCGCTTGCATCCCATGCCTCACCCGGATTTACATTAGCAGGCACTGACCAGGCTACGCCAGTATCTACTACCAAGCATGCAGTTGTGGATGACAATGATAGTTCCTAAAGCAGTGATATAGAAGATGAGAGTGGTGATGATGATGGTGGGCAAGAGGCAACAGAAGATGGAACAGAATAACGAGGGGTGAGTGGAACACCCAACAGTTCTTCACCTTCCATGAACACACGGTGGACATATCAGGGTCAGAGCTTTACTCAATTAAAGTCGTTCAATCAGTGGATGTGTTTGAAAAACCAGCCGACTAAGGTCCATTATACAAAGGACAAATGTTCAAGGACAAGCCAACATTGAAGCGAGCTGTAGGGTCGTATACATTTGCAGAGAGGTTTGAGTACAGGGTTTCATTATCTTCTAATACACTATTCATTACAGAATGTACACAGAGAAGTTGTGGATGGGTTATTCGGGCATGGAAGTCGAATATGGGGACTTACTGGCATTTGAAGTCGTTCGTTAATGAGCACACATGTGATAGAAATGACAACTTCAACATTGAATTTAAACGTGTAAGCGCATGTGTGATATAGGATTTGTTTGCAAGTAAATTTGACGATCCTAGATGTAGCATCCGTCCTAAAGATATAGTTTCTGAGATGAGGGAGCAGCATGGCATACACCTCTCGTACAACAAAGCCTACTGGTCGAATGAGCACGCTTTGAATCAAGTGTTCGGCGATCCATGGGAATCCTTTTAGAGGTTGTAGGCTTATTTTTATGTTTTGGAGCAATCTAACCCCGGGATTGTGACAAAGATTAAGACCGACTCGAAAACCCGGTTTAAATATGGATTCATGGTAATTGAAGTCTCTATTGAGGGGTTCAATTATGTTATTAGGTCGGTTATTTGCATCGATGCTACCCATTTGAAGGCTAGGACCAGGGGTGTTTTGTTAGTTGCGGTGTGCAAAGACGGGAACGAGATAATATACCCTTTGGCATTTGGGTTTGCAAACTTTAAATGCACAGAGTCGTGGACTTGGTTTTTGAAGAAACTTTGTAAAGTGATCCAATATCCCGACTGTGTGATGTTAGTTTTGGATCGGCACAATGGTATATTTAATGCAATGGAAGCCATATTCCCAGATTCAGCACATGGGATTTGTGCATACCACTTGGCACAAAATCTTAAAAGATTTTACAAACAGAGGGATGATGTGATTTGGCTTTACTAATGTGCTACGTATGTATACCGTATCGAGGAGTTTGACCGTGTAATGGGTGAGTTGAAAGAAACCTACCGTAAGGTTTACAATGAGCTTCTGGCCGCTATAGAAAAGTTTTCACTTGTACATAGCCCTAGAAAGAGGTATTTTTTTATGACCACCAACATTGCTGAGTCAATGAATTCTTATCTACTTACGGTCCGATAATTGTCTATCACAGCAATGGAGGACTTTATTAGAGATTTGTTTCAAAGGTGGTTCTACAATCGTCGGATAGATGCAGGTGAAATGTCTACATACTTGACAACGTTTGCAGACGAACACATCAAAGATAGGACATAAACAGCGCATCAATGTGAGATTCACCCCATTCACTTCAATAGATTTAAGGTAGACGACAAATGGAAGGAAACAACCGTCGACCTTGAAGAACGTTCTTGCTCATGCCGTCAATGGGATTTTAGATGAGTTGCCATGTTCTCATACAATGGTTGTTGCTAGGTATGCTTCCCGGTCTTTTAACTCTATACATTAAGCTGTTGTGGTTGATTTTACAAACTTTAATTTCTGTTTGTTGGTGTCTTATGGCCTAGGTTCAAAAGTGTGTCAATCAACACACTGACTTCTGACCTTTACACAACATGATTTCTTAAACATGCTTATGAAATCGGCGTTAACCCTGTTCCGGATCCCAAATTTTGGGACATTCCTGATGCAATTCGGAATCGTTTTGTATTGCTATAGGAAGAAAAAGAATATGTCAGGAAGACCAAAGAAGATGAGGATACCATCTGCTAGGGAGAAAAGAAAGTTACAATCGTGTTCAAAGTGTGGAAAAAAAGGGACACAATAAAATAACTTGCCCGAAACCATCATCTAGCACATGCAAACCAGCCAAAAAAAACCCGAACATGTAACATTTGTAAGAAAGAAGGACACAACAGACTGAAGTGCCTAGACAAGCTACCTGAACCTACCTTGATTGACACGAATGAAGAGATGCCGCTGGAGAACCTGTGTTGAACTCTGGTGAATAGTATTGTATGATGTGTCTGCAGTTTGGACATTTATGGTGGGGAGAGGTTTATGGAATTTGTATGTGTTTTTGTGAGTGTTAAACACTGTTGAACCTTAACAGGTTTATGTACCATTTTTGTTCACTGGAAATTTTATTTTGTATGTGTTTTTAGGATGGTTTATGGTGTATGTATATTTGTTTGTGTTGATCGCTACTGAACTAAAACAGGTTTAGGATCACTGCTGAGAAGCTGTTACCAACTGGTGTTATTGATTTTGAAAACAGAAGATGAACTAAGCCTGAGAGCCATACCTGGGCCTAAAAGAATTGTACATAGACTTGTAAATTATTTCCTGGGCTCAGGGGCTTTTGCAATATTCGCTCGTCACGTCATCAATTGTGACTCGTGTTAAGAAGATGAACTAAGCCTGGGAAGTTGTAGGCCTGGGAACCGGTACATTAAGACTAGGAATAATAGTTAGGCCCTAGGTGGACGTAATCTCGAATTAAATATGTTAACAGAAAAATCACTCAGGAAGTGAAATCTCGGTTAACACCCTCACCCACTATCGGTAGCCAGTAGCGGGATAGGTATCTTCGGTACCACGATCCTTCCTCGTAATATAAATAAGAAGCAATATAGGAAAGATCGAGGAGATATGAAATAACACTGTTTTATTCAAGAATATTATAATGAAGTTACACGATATGCACTCTTCTCTCGTTTCTCACTATCTTACACAGGGTGATGATGGAGAAAACGTGTATGTCGACAAGTGGATATTTTATCCCAATGATCGTCAGTGGACTCTCACGGGCTTCGGAAAATTTCACAAGGGAATTCCACCGGAAACAATTCTTTGTCTGTCTTTGGCGATCCTAATATTCAGAAAAAGCCCCTTTTATCTACCTTTCAATGCCGTTTATATAGTTCTTCAAAGAATCCCCACGAAATCCAGTTCCTTTAATGAAGATTATCGAGTGTCCTTTTTTAGGCATTGAAAGGCATTGTGTGGGGCTAAAGGAGCGGGATTTGATCCTGTTAATTACTGTCGAATCCGAATTCTAATCAAGTCTCATTAATGGCGTTTTACTTTGGCGATGAAGTCAACTTTCCTTCTTCATGGAGCTTGGAGGAAAACTCTGATTCTGAATTTTGTTGGTAGGGTGAGGTATTGGTATACCAGTCGAATCCTGCAGGCATGAAGCTTGTTCTACCTCTTGACGGAGTGGTGCTTGTGTCTTCACGATCATCTTTATATGGCTTGGCAGGCAAGGTACCTGGCTTGGCAGGCAAGGCAAGGACTCCGAATATATACATCGAGGTACTAGGTACCAGGTGGAAGTCGAGGTCGTACCAAGGCGGGCATCGGGGTATCGGGTACCTTGACTGATGTCGAGGCACTTAAGGGGTGCTAGGAGTGCGATCTACCACTGTACTGGTCTTTAGTTGATATCAGGAGCTTCAGTAGAGCGAGGTACGTGCCTTCGTTAGCTCACGGAGCTAATGTCCTATCTAGATAGATAGGTAATCGAGGTCCTGGCCTTACCAAGTGTCGGCTTCACCTAGATATAGGCATCGATCTCGATGGTCACCTGGAAGCTAGGACCGGCCTTTATCGGGTTGATACTAGTTGGAAAATTCTCTTTTGGTCCCTTGCCAAAAAACCCTGTTAACAAAATATATTTTTATTATAAAAAAAAATTCTGACTGCACGGGATGTTTTCAAAAAGCAGTGTGCACCCATCGGAGTATAATTCGGGACTGTATAGCTAATACGGGAGACCAAGACAAGCAACTCCATCAAGTTACAAGTTTGCGAAACAACTCTTAGGTATAAAGTGGTTCTTAATTTAAAGGTTTGGTTGCTATCTCTAGTGTAATTGGTTGTGAAATACATATCAGACCGTTCGATGATCGCGAAACTTTACATACAGATTTCCATTGGTACCCCTTGATCACATGGACAGTGCCGATCATTTATATTTTTACGGGGCCCCCATAATTTCATCAAGGCCTAACAGAATTGTACCTGGGAGCCATACATAGGCCTAAAAGAATTGTACCTAGGCCTGTAAATTATTTCCTAGGCTCAGGGGCTTTTGCAATATTAGCTCGTCACTGTCATCAATTGTGACACGTGTTAAGAAGATGAACTAAGCCTAGGAATTTGTAGGCCTGGGAACCTGTACATTAAAACTAGGAATAATAGTTAGGCCCTAGGTGGACTTAATCTCGAATTAAATTTATTTTTTATAAATTTATTTTTTTTCCGACTGCACGGGATGTCTTCAAAAAGCGGTATGCACCCATCTGAGTATAATTCGGGACCGTATAGATAATACGGCAGACCAAGTCAAGCAACTCCATCAAGTTACAAGTTTGTGAAACAACTCTTAGGCATAAAGTGGTTCATAATTTAAAGGTTTGGTTGCTATCTCTAGTGTAATTGGTTGCGAAATACATGTCGGACCGTTCGATGATCGCGAAACTGTACCTACAGATTTCCATTGGTACCCCTTGATCGCTGGACGGTTCTAACATACCCATAATTTCATCTAGGCCTAAAAGAATTATACCTGTAAGCCATACCTAGGCCTAACAGAGTTGTACCTAGGCCTGTAAACTATTTCATTGGCTCAGCGGCTTTTGCAATATTCGCTCGCCATGTCATCAATTTGAAGTGGATTACAGATGGATCCCACTATATCTTCTTCTTCTTATTACAAATGGATCCCACTAAATCGTCTCCTTCTCAATATAACCTCATCCCACTAAATCTTCATCTCCTTCCTTAGTCAAACACTCAAACCTTTCAATTTTCTTCTTTCTAATTCTTCTTCACGTGTTCCCAAACCGAGAATCTAAAAAATTGTGAATCTTTTTCACTTTGTAAACCTCTTGAAAGCAAACTTATTTGCTTCTCCTATACCCCAACTCTTCTTGTCATCCACATCTGCAGGTAAACAATCTTCATATTTCCTAACTTATACATCTCCTTCCTACTGTTTTGCTTTGTATACAGGTTCTCATATCGAATATATATACTTGTAGTCTAGATTATTCGTTGACTGAGAGGGTTTTGCAACTTTAAGAATTTGTATACTCTTTCTCAGATCTACCATCTCCTTCTCCCATAAACTCAGAAGACCCTTTTTTTTTGGTTTCCACCGTCTTAATATTATTATTATTTTTCTTAAAGTTTGAAGGTTTTGTGTTGTTTGGTATACTGACTACTGAAAATATGTTGAACTTTTTAGCCTTTTTTTGTTTGTTTCAATGACTGAGGGGATTTTCTGTTGTTTGCAATATAAGTCTCGTATACTCTAACATTCATTATTAAATTGAAAATTTTTCGATTTACAGATATTTGTGACGTGTTTTGTAAGAAATGGGAAAGAATTCTGATTATGTTGTTTTCAAAGGAAGGAGGACCGGTGTGTTTCATTCTTGGCATGAGTGTCATGAACATGTAGATGGTTTTCCAAGAGCATCTTACCAAAAGTTTCACTTAACTGATGAAGCATATGAAGCGATAAGTAGCCATTCAGTACATTCAAGTCATTCCTGGCATGAATCTCATGTGAATGTTGAAGAGAAGGTATCTGAGAAGAGTTAAAGCACTGGTGTCATGTTGTTTTCATTTCTATTCATTTTTATTTTTGGAATTATAGTAGGCAAGATTGTTTGAAAGATTTGATGTTTATGTAATTATGTTTAAGTTGTGGTGGTGTTTAATATGATACAAGAACGCATGAGAAACTAGTTATGTTCGGTTTTATTGTAAAACACTTATGGTTGTATGTCTATCTTGTTGTTCTTGTTCTGGTCGTATTTAAGAGTAATGACAATATGTGAAATGTGTATAGCATTTGAAAACAAAACAATTATTTTACTTTTATTAACAAGTTAGACGGTACAACATGTAAATAAAAAACATAACATAATATTGAAATGTGTTTTTCTGTATAAGGCAGATTTGGTGAGTTTTTCTTGAGGTTGATGGTGGAATATTGAAGTGCATCAACTTCTTCTGCATTTGTTGAACAAGTTGGTAGAGTCCATTGAGTTTGTTGTCCCTTACTTCGATCTGAACATATAAATTGATAATTTCAACTTCTAGATTCTGATATTTCCCTATCAAGACAGTATAATCAACACTTAGCCGTTTTGCATTTTCATGCTCCTTGATGACGGTCTCCTCAGCTTTTGCAATCCGTTCATGCCAACATTCAAAAATGGCATTTAACCTGTTACTACTCCTACCGTTTGCTTCCATTTTCACTTGTACAAATGAAGTGAGGAAAATATGTAACAGAAATAGGGGATTTATAGTGGAACAAGATGACCGATATCAGTGAAAAGTCACATTTACATATGTAATTGAACCATTGTAACCTTTAAATTTGAACTGCACCATTGTAACCTTTGGATTTGAAATGAACCATTGTAACTTATGAACATTCATTTTCATTGCATACTGAACAGTGGGTGCACTAACCTGGTATAAGTTCAGTTAAAGAGATATAATATTGTACATCTTTTTCTGAAAAATGACAAGCCAAGAGAATTGTTCCAAGGCCTAAAACAATTGTTATACCCAAGCCTACAAGAATTGTTCTCATGCCTAACTGAATTAATTCCCATGCCTAACATAATTGTACCCACGCCTTTACAATTATTCTACCCAGGCCTAAAAGAATATTCTTAGGCCTAAGAGAATTGTTCTCAGGCCTTAGTGAAGTGATTCCCATGCCTGGATAGAACAATTCTACCCAGGCCTAAGACAATTGTTCTACCCAAGCCAAAAACTATTGTTCCAAGGCCTAAGATAATTGTTCTACCCAGGCGTACAAGAATTGTTCTTAGGCCTAACTGAATTGATTCCCTGACCTAAGAGAATTGTTCTACCCAGGCCTAAGAGAATTGTTCTACTCATGCCTACAAGAAAATTGTCTTAGACCTGGGAACAATTCTATTAGGCATGGGACTTGTTGACGGTGATTTTTAGATTACGTAAAGTTGATTACGCGTCACACAAGGTATGTAAAGTTTGCGATTGTATAATGAATCGAAAAAGAATAAAAGAAATTGTGCAAGCAAGATTTTACGTGGTAAAACCCCAAAGCGGGGAAACATCCACTGTTGCCGGTGGCGGCGAGGAGAAGAATTCATTATGAATAATATGATTACACACTTAACCTTACTTGCTCTCTTGAATATCTAATGATTCATGAACCCTAGTTGGGTGTTTTTAGGGTCTATTTATACATGCATAGAACCCTAATTCTTTTAGTACAACTTATTGTTGGAGGTAAGTTGATTTAAATGTATATATAGTTATATAATTTGTTTAAAATAATTTAAATCTGTTTGTATAATTTAAAATAAACTCATATATATCATTTAAAATAAACTTATATTTAATAATAATATACAAAAACAAATTTATGAAAAAAATAATAATAATAAGAAAACAAAAGGAAACCCAAAAAATCCAAAAAATCAAAGCTCGTAATTTTTTTAAAATTCATTTTAAATATATGAGTTTATTTTATATTATAAATAAACTCATATTTAAAATAAACTCATATATTTAAAAGGAATTTATTATTATTATTTGTTTTCTTTCTATTTTTTTGAATTTTTTCCCTTTTCAATTTATGGGCTTTGATTTTCAAGGTTTTTTTTTACCAAATTGAAATAATATATTTTTTGAAAAGGAAAAAAATTTAAAGAAAAAGAAAGAAAAAAATTAACGGGTTTTAATTTTCTGGATTTTTTGGGTTTCCTTTTGTTTTCTTATTATTATTATTATTATTTCATAAATCTATTTATATATATTATTATTAAATATAAGTTTATTTTAAATTATATATAATTTTTTTAAAATTATATATAATTTTATTTTAAGTTATACACATATTTAAATTATTTTAAACAAGTTATATAACTATATATATACATTTAAATCAACTTACCTCAAACAATAAGTTGGAATAGCTCATGCGGTTAGAGTATGTGGTTTTTAGCCACAAGGTCAAGGGTTCAATCCCTAATAGAGGCATTTTAATTTTTCAATTAATTGTCAAAGGCTTTTTGGATGGAAAACTTGACAGAATGGGCAAAATAACTAATAGTTTAGGTTTCAAGGGGTTGACTGACCATTATTGAAACTATATGGACCAGTTTATCTAATATGGCAAACCTCAGGGGGGAAAATGATAATTTCCCTTTAATAATTATAATACATATTAATATGTATTATATATAATAATAATTATAACATATATAATAATATAATATATATATGATATATATTATTATTTTATATATTATATATATATATTATATATATTAACATATAATATATATATATATAATAGACAATATTAATATATATAATATGTAAAATAATAATATATATAATATATAAAATAATAATACATATAATATATATTATATTATTATATATATATTACGTATAATATATATATATAATATTATAATAATTATTATATAATATATATATATATATTATATATATTAACATAATATATATATAATAGACAATATTAATATATATAATATGTAAAATAATAATATATATAATATATAAAATAATAATACATATAATAAATATTATATTATTATATATATTACGTATAATATATATATATATAATATTATAATAATTATTATATATAATATATATATATATATTATATATATATATTATATATATTATATATTAATATATGTGTAATATATAATATTATACATATATTAATATAATATAATATTAATATTAATATATATAATTATTATATATAATAATATAATATATTACATATATATATTAATGTATATTATTATTTTATATATTATATATTATTATCTTATATATTATAAATATTAATATATATTATATATTAATATATATATTATTATCTTATATATATTATATATATTATATATATATATATATATATATATATATATTAATATACACTATATATTATGTATATATATTAATATACACTATATATTATTAGCTTATATATTATATTTATATTAATAGATATATTATATATTATAATATTTTATTATTTTATATTATATATATTAATATATATTATTATATAATATTACTATATATTACTATATATTATTATTATATTATTTAATTTACGTACTATATATATACAATATAATAATACATATATTAATATATATAATATTATTATAATATATATATATATATATTCCATTTAATTTATATTAATTATTTAAAAAGAAATTTAAGGTGGGTCTCACGATGGGAATCAGATGGAGGGTAATATGAAACTCACCTGTTGGGGTGGGTTTCACATTACCCATTTGGAGGGTAATATGATTCCCATGGTAATCACTTTCCCGAGAATCGAAAATCGCAAACCTGCTACCAAACATGAGAATGCTATCAAATTCCCATTCTCGTGCAAAGATTACCCCATACCAAACGGCCCCTTAAGGAAATATGTTTCCTTATCAGAGTATGCTTCTTGCAGCCTTATTTGAGGATGATTCTTCTTTACGTGTTTGAGTCGTAATAATGTTATCAAGATGCTAAGCATCTGTACGTATCTAGACATTGTCCACGTGTCGCTTAGCCGACCGTCTTACAAACCCGATCAAATCTCTTTTACCCCCGACTAGGGATCTTCACCTGATCAAGTAATTATACCCGATCATTCAGGTTTCCACCGATCGTTATTTTTGATAACCCGATCAATCTAATTACCTTGGTCGGGTATTTCCAACCCGATCATCTAAGTAACTATGATCAGTATTGTAGGGTTATTTTCTTATCATTTTAGATTGGTTCAATTTAGTTGACATTTGTTGACACATCACTGGTTGTCCCTATGTAACACGATGTTTATGTTGATGTGTTATCTCTCCAAATTACACCAATAACATGACTCAATTCACTTTGGCCTTGGAACAACTGTTTTTTTATTTTCACGTGGAATTTCATAACTTTAAAATTTTCAAGAACTATATTTAACTAATTCTATAGTTGGTACAGTGAAATCTGTCACAAAATATTCCCAGACTGAGCATGTCCAGGCACAAAATACCTCATAAACATTCCAAGCCTAAGAGTACTATACAAAATATTCTCAGCCTAAATATTGATTCCGAAGCTGTATACATTCCCAGGCAAAAACTATTGATACCTAAAATAGAATTTTCTACAGGGAATTGCAGAGTTGACCATTTGTGTAAATGTCAATTGCAATGGCCTTACGTATGTCTTTGATATCCTTTTGCCCCAATACTGATTTCCATGAAGTTTTTACTCCAGTAAGAATCAACTCAGCATACTTCATCAAGAATACACCATAACTGTATCTGTAAAATGGTAGGATATGTCAAACATAAGTTTCTTTAAGAAAGTAAATAAATATGTCACACATACCCATCATCTTGTTGTGGAATCAATTCAGAGTGCATGTTTTGAACTGTGAATGGACTGGCATGAGGATCCATCTTCATTTCTTCATAGTAACCGGCATGCTTCAATAAAAATAGCAATAGGTAAAGTAGGGCACGAATGTCCTTTAACCGATGACTAGTTCCGTCCCTTTCATTCAAAGAGTCAAATAACAGTACTTTCCTTCCTTCAAAAATACATAACATAAAACCCAATGGCCGGGAAGGTGGCACGGGATGAGCACCTGTATATACAATATAATTTTTTTAATCAAATAGATAAAAATTAATTAACAAAATAGATAACGACAACGCAACGTCATTTCCAAAAACTTGTTGAATCCATTTCCCACCAAGGTTGAGGGTACAGAAGGTCATGGCCGGTAACATGTCTGAAGATATTTGGACTTGGCTGGTAATTTAAAGGAACGAATTCTGGATAGTCTTCCCAGACAATGACAGCATGAGGAGAAGGATCGCTAATCTTCTTGCCCTTTTTTTACGATCTTTTTTCTGTTGAGGAGAAGGAGGAGAGAACCAGTTTATTTCTGCTAACGTCTTTCCTCCTCAGCCTTTTCAAATTTTGATATCTTCCTCATGGCATCCAATGTATCCATTTCAATTGCCCACTTGGTTAGTCTAAATATACAACCATTAATTCTTACCAGGATTATATAAATCAAAAGCATAAATGCATTAATTCCCAGCTGAGAATTCCTAGGCTTATGGCATCCATTTCTAGGCTCATTGCATCAATTTCTAGGCTCATTGCATCCATTCCCAGGGTCATGTCAGCCATTCCTAGGCTCATGACATCCATTCCCAGACTTATATCAATCAATCATAGGCTCAAAAGCATACATGCATTAAAACACATTTTCATAAACATGCATAAACACATTTTCATATACCATATCATATAACTAGGGAGATACTTACGAAGAAAGATGTGTTAACCAATCCATTATTTTACAAGTAGTTAAGCTCAATGCTCGATCACCTTCTCCATAGGATATCAAAGTAACTGTGAACGTGCTGTGTAAATGTAGTTGATGTACGTTAAGGATTAAGTAACATAAAACCTTAAAACCACAAACCAATGAGAAATGAAATAGATAGTCAATTATGTTACCAAATCTGATATCCACTTTTCGATGTTGACCAGGTCTAGAAAATCTTGACGTATCATGGGAAGGATTTGACCGGTATAAAAACTATTCAAGTCCAACGTTACATTACATTAAAACTATAAAAATGAATACATTATAATACTGGAAATATGACAAATAATCAAAATGGAATATTACCTAACTTGGTCTCCGTTCTTCAGGAAAGACGTGAACTCAACTAAGTTTATTTCTTCCTCGTTTGACTGTGGTTTCCTTTTCTTCTTAGGCATGAGATCTGTGCACGGGCTTTCGAGCCACCTGGACCGCTTTCAGCTCCTTTGTTTGTCGATGTCTCTGTATTCAACATCTGGGTCTGCCCCATCAAGCGCTACGACACTACCGAGAATGTTTTGGGCAATAAAGCACACAGATGGGGATGTATATTCATCTAGGTCAAGGATAGATTTTTTCCCCGACTCCTACAAAAATTAAATATTCAGTCTAGTAGAAACCATTGATTAATTCCTAAACAAAACCGGTATTATAGAATTTACCTCGACCATATCACCCTCAAATGCAGCATCCCCAACCCTGCCAACACCTTGATCAGAACCCGTTCCAGTTTCACCAACAGCAGCATCCTCTTGCTCATCACCATTCCCACCCTCAAATGCAGCATTCACAACAACCACACAATCACTGTCAATACGTTGCTCAAAACCCTTACCAAAATCACCAACAGCATCCTCTTGTTCATCACCCTTACCACTCTCAAATGCTACATCCCCAACAACCATACCATCACTTCCAACACCATCCTCTTGGTCATCACCATTACCACCCTCAAATGTAGCATCCCCATCACCAACAGCATCATCTTGCTTTTCACCCTTACCACCCTCAAATGCAGCATCCCCATCTCCAACAGTATCATCTTGCTCATCACCCTTACCACCCTCAAATGCACCACCCACATCACCAAAAACATCATCTTCCTCACCACCCTTACCAACTTCAGCAATAACATGTCCATCTTGCTGGACACCCTTACCAAGTTCACTAATTTCACCAACTGAATTAAGTTCTTCAACATCCTTATCAACATCAACATTATTTCCAGCACCCATATAACCAACAACATCATCATCTTGCTCAGCACCCTTCTAAACATCAACATCAATAAATTAGTGGAAATTATTAAGGACTAAACTATTATATATAAATAATAATATAATTTTCAACAACTTTATGTCCAACCTTCATCTCCTTTCTAATCTTCAAAAATTCATCTCTATAAAATGCAATGATACGTTGCTCACTTTCAAGCATAGCAACATATATTTCTAGGATAGTGGAAGGGAACTGAATTTTGCAATAATTAATATAATGCATACAAGAATAGCATACTTAAACCAAACAATGTAGATGCAATTATACATTAGGATTTCTATCGGAGAATAGCCGCTTCTTAGAAGGGGGGAATATTCGTTAGAAAATATGCTTCTAGTTCTCCCAACAGAACCTCCTCTATCCTCCTTTTGAACAGAAGAGTCAATCTCATCACCCTGCAAATTGCCTGTCTGATTATCATCACATTCATCATCAGAGCCAAGATCTTCTTCCTCATCACTTCAAGGTAAAGCCAACTTCTCCCTCTTCTTATCAATTAGCGGGCCACACACATATTTCTGGTTGAGGGATTTGAAGTAATTTGTACCATTTTTAAAAAATTTCAACACCCCAAGCAAATAAAGTCATCTGCATATCGGAAATAAACAATTGCTAGAGAATTTCTACAAATAATTATCCATATATAACTAAAAAGAAAGGGTAATTAACTACATACCAATGTATTGAATTTGGATTCAATATTTGTAACATTTGCACTGAATTCCCATCTACTGAATCGTGGATACCCCGTAGCAACTCTTTTTCTGACCAGATCTTCTAAACAAATAACTCTCTCCATGGCCCATACCTATACAATTTAAACTAACTAATATCAAATAATGTTTTTCTACGAGGGAGATGAAGACATATTTTTATAAATTGACAGGGAAAATATTCTTTTTACTGTTAAAAAATACTGGACAGCACCAACCCCTCACAAAAACAACATAGCAAACAAAACATGCTCATTTTTTATAAAACTTACCTGAAGTTCTAGAGGGAACTCAGACAAATTGTAGGTATAATACTTGGATTTCTTTTTCTTCTTCTCTTCCTCACCCTACAGCTTTCATTTCCCTTTCCATTTCCCTTTCCCTTTCACTTTCACTTCCATTTCTTCTTCTTCTACTGACTTCTTGTTCTTCTTCTTGTTCATTTTCTTCTCTTCCTTCTCTTCTTCACCTCTCAGTTTGGGGAGGCGTTTGTTAAGTACATCCTTCAAAAAATATAGTGTAAAACTGAAGATGTAAGAATCCCATGGAAATTTTTTGAATTCATCCTCTTTTTCAACTAATGAAAAGAACCACACCGGGATGGTTGTAGTCCGTCCGTCATCCGTGCCAAAGAATTGGCTCATCATATAGATATTCAACATCTTGTACGCATCTTCACTCTCTTCGAACGACATTTTCTTCAAAGTGGCGTACAATACCTCATCAGTAGGCATTTTTCCTTTGAAAATTCTTCTAAGCATTGAATCATGTTCTACTTCATTGTTGTTGGCAAAACCTTCAGGCAGCTGTCCCATATTCAATCCGGTACATAGACAAAACTCTTCTTGACCGAAACAAGCTTTGGACTTCCTCAGCCCAAACCACATCTCATCTGGTCTTTGTCCACTAGGGTGAATAATCTCTCTTTTCAAAAGATTATGAATTAGGTGCTTATAAACAATCAACGGTTGTTTCAAATCCAAATACTGGCAGATAGGGTCCTGCTTGAATTTTTCCATCAACCGAAATTTTGTAGGACCACCTTCAAGTCTTTAATCAAAAACATTTTACTTCAACTGTTTACTCTTACAGGAATCCATTCCTCATGGTCTGGGAACCGCCACAACTTTTCATTTGAATTTTTCGGCATCTGTAAAATGAAAAAAAAAAAAAGATAACAAAATAAAAACTTATGTTCAAAATGAAATACATGTATCAACATTATAAATGCCTAAATGAAAATAAGTCAAGGCTCAAAATCAGCATTATACATGTATCAGCATTATAAATGATAATAAGTCCTAGGCTCAAAATTATGCATGTATCATCAGTCTCAGGCTCATAATCAGTACTAGGCTTATGAAAAACATTCATAGCCTCATAGGATAAAAATACACATTCAACATCAGTCTTAGGCTCAAAATCAAGCTTTGGATTATGAGAAAATATGATATTGTCTTTCCATTGATCAATTATGAGTATATATACACAATTACAATTATAAATTTTCTTAATCTATAGAATCCCTTAACTTAAGGCACGGGAACAAATCAAATCACATTAAACTCTCCTACTCTAGAGAATTCATTAACTTAAGAAACAAAAACAAATCAAATTAAATTCAACTTTCCTAATCTAGAAAATCCCTAAACTTAAGGAACAAGAACAAATCAAATAATTTATATCCTTCTATATCAAATTATCACATACTCCTTGTCAGCATTGTATGATGCCCCATCCACATTCTATTACAAAGATACTTTATTTATTCAAGAACTTGGCTTGGCTTTGAATCCTAATTATTAACATCTTAGGGCTTGCCAATCCTGATCACTTTCCCAAGATTTAAATCCACTTGCATTTTCCATTTCAGGAAAACCATCCACAGCACCAGTTTGCTTGTATTTCAACTAAAATCTTGCTCTACATGTATAACACAATCGTTTAATTGTATATTATTAGTTTAAGCTATCCAACTAATTAAACTTTCTGGTTTAGAGTTTAGACCTACGATCGATTTAATTTGATGAATAGAGTCAGATTTTTATTTCTCTTATAAGCTTATATTACTGAAATTTTCAATTCTATTTTTTTAATATGTATATATTTTTGATATTATAATTATAATTATTTTTTAATATATATACCATACCAACCGGTATAATCGAAACTAGGTTGAAAGAACAGTTTTCAGGAGATATAATCGGCCCTAGGCTTATGACAATCATTCATAGGCTCAACATATACATTCAGTATAAAACCTAGGCTCATCAAATTACATACTTCATCCGTCAGTCCTAGGTCTATTACAATGTCTGCAAACGTTTTTCTTCCCATTGAATTATATCTCACTAAATGTTTTTCCAGTGTAGTTCACAGAAATAACTAATGCTGATGCTTGCCCTTCAAACAGAAACCATACCCTCCAAATACCTACACATACAACGGAACACAAACACGCCAAAAATACAAACAACAAAACAATCTCCCATGAAAAACACACACAAGAACAATCTCCCATCAAAAACACAAACACGAACAATCGGGCCTCCCATCAAAAACACAAATTAGAACAAATTAATACCTTGAAATTGTCTCACTCACTTAGCGTTTCGTCTAGGATTTTGGGTGCTTTGATCAATGCCGACCGTCGGCCTTGTGTTTTAAACGGCGACCAGCAACCTTGCTTCTTCAACCTCTCTATTTTTAGGTTGTGTTGCTTGGGCTTGAATTTTGTTCGTCGTTTGGGTACACAGAACAAACAACAAAGGTTTTTATGGATTTCTAATTGAACGGCGATGGCGACGTTGGTCGTCTGCCTTCTAAATGTTTCGGTTTGGGTTTTGCGTGATTAAGCAGACCAAGTTTTTTTTCAATTTTTATTTTAGTTTGAATTGTTCTTTTACCAGAAACTTTTGTGGGAAAACATATTGGAGGGTATTTTAGTAAACTTCAACAATTTATTTTGAATAAATATTTAAGGTGTGTATTGAGGGAAATTTCAGGTGAGGTGTTTTAAAAGGCAATGTAGTAAATGTCGTTGGCGAAAAGGCTAAAAGTGCAATTTTTTTCACCAACGGACTATTTCCTAGAAACTAAGGCTCTGTCCTGTAAGCGTTTTTCGTTGACTGTTTTTCGAAAAGAAAAATGAAAATGAAAACAGTGTTTTTGGTTTCAGTTTCGAAATCCAAAAACGCGTCTGGTAGCATATACTGAAAGCTGTATTCTGAAAATGAAAATGGAAAAAACGCGTCTGGTATATTCACCGAAAAATATCGAAAATTGCATAATTTTTCTATTATTTTTATATTGTAATTTTTTAATTTGAGTAAAAGATAGGTCAATAATTCATTCCAAATAATTATCCAATAACTCATAATAACCGGATAAAATCTCTTTGATGAATTATTGTGATTTTAAATTTAAAATAATTTCAAAATCCAAGATTTTTATGTTAATAGATATATATATATATATATATATATATATATATATATATATTTGTTAATAAACTATTTGTGATCTGAAACAAAAACAAAAATAAAACCTTTTAAAAGAAAAAAAGGAAAAAAAAAATAGGAACCGATCTGCTCTTGGAGGAGCAGATTGGCGACACTAAGAAGAAAAGAAGATGAAGAGAAAAAGAAGGAGAAGATGAAGAGAAGCAGATCGGAGAAGATGAAGAAGATGAGATGACGAAGGGAAAAAGATATGAAGAAGATGAGATGAAGAGAAAAATGAAGAAGAGATGACGAAGATGGTATGGAAAAGAGGAAAAGAAACAAAAAAAGCAGTAAAAGTTTTTTCAAAAAAATAAAAAATAAAAAATAAAAAATAAAAAAAATAAACAAAACGAAAAAAAAAACAAGTATTGAGTGTTTTTCAAATATTTCATTGTTAACACTGATTTTGTTTTTTGTTTTTTGAAAATAAAATGAAAACGGTTAACGAACGTGAATTCGAAATCGTTTTTGAAAAACAAAAACGTAAACGTACTTAAAAACAGCTACAGGACGGAGCCTAAACTTTGAGAAAGATCATTTTAAACAATTTCCACTTTAAACAATTAATCATTTTCTTCCATCAATACAACAATTAAATAAATCAATAAAATCGTGTCGAGATCTTGCAAGATCTCCATGTAGGAAAAGAAATTTTGTTTTTTAACATAGAGATTACCAAGGGTCTGTCTTGTAAGCGTTTTTCGTTGATTGTTTTTCAGAAAGAAAAATGAAAATAAAAACAGTGTTTCTGGTTTCAGTTTCGAAATCCAAAAATGTGTCTGGAAGCATATGGTAAAAACTGGATTCTGAAAATAAAAATGGAAAAAACGCGTCTGGTAGGTTAATCGAAAAATATCAAAAATCGTAATTTTCCTATTATTTTTTTAATTTGAATATAAAGTGAGTCAATAATTTATCAAATATCTTATAATTGAGAAATAAATATTAATTTTTTACTAAAAAAAAAAATTCCAGGCCACCCAAATGCCCTATAAACCTTCTTCACAGCACCAGAGTTTTTAAACGATGAGAGAAGCTGAGAGAAGAAGGGGACGACCAGCAGCCGGCGAAGATGACGGCGACCAGCTGAAGAAGAAGACGACGGCGGCGGCGACCAGCTGAAGAAGATGACTGCGGCCAGCTGAAGAAGACGGCGGCGGCCAGTTGAAGAAGAGCAAATCGGCAGTGAGCTGAAGAAGAAGAAGACCAGATCAGGAAGAGAGAAGATGAGGAAGAAAGAAGATGATGCACAATGAAGAGAAAAAGAAAAAAAAAGTTATAATTTTTTTGAAAAACAAAAACAAAAACGAAAAACAAGTTTTTTTTGTTTTTCAAATATTTTAATGTTAATACTAGTTTTGTTTTTCATTTTTTTTTGAAAATAAAATGAAAAACGGTTAACGAACGCGAATTCAATATTGTTTTTGAAAAACAAAAAGGAAAACGAACTGAAAAACAACTGCAGGACGGGGCCCAAATCTCTATGATCCAATTTTGTTTTCTATATGTTTCTACTCTTGACATGTGTCCCAAGCAAAACTGTATTTTTGTTTCCGAGTAATGCTAGTCATTCCACCTCACATCTTAAGTCAGTATTCCAATTTGTATTTCAATTCATATCCCAATTTGTAAGGTGTTAATTTATGAATAGATAGACATTAATGATGATTTAACTCAAACACATATATGATATATCCACTCACAACTGACACATTATTAGTTGGGATTGTGAGATGGATTGTCTAGCTGCATATGATGGGGTGCAAACCAAATGGGCTCATCCACGGGCCTTTCATGTCTCAGTTACTAATCAAACTCACCGGAAAGCATTAAAATGTTGAGAGAATTATAGTATTTTAATTCTCAAAAATTGTCTAACATGAAATAGGTAACAAATTTTTCAACCAAAAAAAAATGAAATCGGTAACAAACATGCAAAGTTTGGAAGTTGGGCATAATCTTTGCATGATTTTGCTCAACTACTTGAAAGCAACTCATGAACACACTTCTAATACCATTTAAGTAGATGATATGGAATGGAAGCTGTTGGAGAGATGCAAAGAGATCCATTAGAGATCATGGAGGTGAGGAGTGTGATGACTGTGATGACGGTGATGAGAATGTTATGGGTTGGCAGAAGATGATTTCATTGTTCTGGTGCAATAGCTTCAACAAAGGCCATGAGAAGATGTAAACCAGTTTATACGTCTTCTCATGGCCTTTGTTGAAGCTATTACACCAGAACTACAAAATCTCAGAGCTTGCAGGGAAGTATTATGTTCTGATAATTCTTCAGGTGTTTGCTTATGCTATCAACTTCCCAATTTATTAGTTCCTTCAATCTCAAAGCATAGTCCATTACCATGATTTCCATGGCAACATTGGCATTTCATGCCTTGTTGAATTGGCTTCTCATAACAAAACCCGACCAGGGGCCTTCTTGGTGCTGCAATAGGTCTGTTATGAGAAGCCAATTCAACTTGGTGTTCAGAGGATATGGTCATGGTTGTTGATTGGTTGCCTGATTCAAACAATAGTTCTGCTTGATCTGATGCTCCAAACTAACTGGCATAAAGAGGTAAATGACGTTTCTCTTCCACTATTCGATATTCTAGACCGCAAAATCATACCAAAAATCGAACCTTTCTTATGGAAGGTTTTCGAATACAACCACTGATAATAAAAAAAAGCTAAACGATGCAGGCTTTGCAAGCTGAAGATCATGTGAGAACATGGGGTGGTGGAACTGGCACAACGCAACTGTGAAACATCAAATTTACATCCAGAAAAACAAGGATTCAGATATTTATTTTTAAAATCTATTTACCATTATAATGCATATGTATATACAACAACAATGCTACGAAATGCAGTTGGAAAACCCCATAATTTGCAGCCACAAAATCATTACCTTTTGTATTACACATACAAATTTAGTTTTTACATGATACCACATGATATGGAAGCTGCTGAGCAGATGCTCATAATTTACATCGACTGGAATTACAATCACAGCAGTATATTATTGATAATGTCTACTGAATCAATCTAATTAAGTTTACGCTAATTGCAAGGCTTCTTCGCGTTTTAGGTTGAACACCTTAACTAGGACATCTTCAACAGCCTGGATAGAACCAATGAGCAAAGAAATTATAACCATTTCGAAGTTAATACTAATGTTTATGTTAAACTGATGTTATATATCTTATATGGAAACAGAAATGTTTTGGATGTTAAAATCATACTACTGTAGTATAAAATCATGATCCGCATTAGCTATAAAACCATAAGGTACAAAGATTGAAACAAAAAATTGCAAATAGTCATAGCATCGACAACACAAACAAAATGAGAAGATAAGGATCCAGCTCCTAGTTTATAATCATTGATAGGAAAAATAGTAAGTAAAGCAGATACGAAAAAATTGATATTTTAGGTGCAAGAGGATTACCTTATCCGGGGTAGAGGCACCGGACGTCACACCAATCGTGATGGGACCCTCCGGTAGCCAGTTTTCTTTCTCGACCAGCTCCCCATGCTGGCAAAACAATATTTCAAAATTAATTCAAATGATCACACAATTTTCAAATCTACATGTCATTTTCATTTTTTTAAAACTATACTTTATTGAGCTTAAAAAATTAAAAAGTAAATGTATTCACGCTCACCATCAACTTATATGCTATTTTATTTCCAGGACCTATTCTCTTCTCAGTGTCGATCCAATATGAGGGAATTCCACGGTCTTCTGCAATCTCTTGAAGGTGTGATGTATTGCTTGAGTTCCACCCACCGACTACTAGTAATAAGATCCAGTTTTTCATCTACTAGCTTATACATTGCATCTTGTCGCTCCTGAAAAAAATTGAAACAAAAAGAAATTTAGCTTAAATTTGGCCTAACACAGAACACCGGTCACTAGGAGACATAAAGCAACTCTGCTTCCAGATAAAATGCATTCTGCCATTAAAATTTCATTGAAAATCAATTTAGACGTGCTTTCATGTAAATATGTGCATCTTCTGACCTTCATGAGTTTCCACTTTCCATATAAGAAGTATGAAAAGACATGTATGCCATAGAATATCATACGACATGGTATATTCCGAAAATTATGAAGATCTAAAAATGGAAAACATTGAGTAAGGATAAGAAAGTTACTTGAGTAGCATCACAAATTGTGTTGAAACTTATGAAGTGCTCGTTGACATTTTCCACTCCATATTTACGCATCATGGTCCTCTCTATTAATTTTCCTGTAAAAATGAAAAACAACTTAAATACCAGAGATCAAAATTTGTTGGAAAAAGATGGAATGATAAAACATAATCGCAACTAACCAATCTCTTCTGTTTCTCCCTTGAGCATTGTAGTTTGGTTTGCAATGCCACATTTAACCAGGTCACGATCTGGATCAAACCCTTTTGACACCGCAGACTTAAATTTCTGCAGTAAGCAAGTAACCATCAATTTATCTGCACAACTCCCAAAACAAACTGGCAATCACGATTATATAAGCAACATAGTTGTACCTCAAGAAATTCCTCTTTGGTTGAGCTAGATCCGTTAAGTTCGCCCCCAAGAATGTAATCACACACATACCTTGCCTGGATTAAGATTTTAGTAGAGAACATTGACAATAAGATCTTCCTTAGAGAATAATTATGATATATTACAGAAAACAGAATATTAGCCACCTTTTGAACATACCTCTTTCATATCCTTCACTATGACATACTTTCCTGCAAAAGATGCAGTGGCTACAGTTTCCTCATGAGAATATTTACCATGAATAATTGAAGTGTAGTCACCCTTCTTGTGCTTCTCAACGGTATTCCACACCTTCAAAAAAAATATAATACAAATGTTGAGATATGAAAAATATAAAGTTGAAGAGCCATGGGGAAAAAATAACACCATAACAGTTTATCTATCCACAGTCACAGCTAAAGGTACCTTAGATACCCAAGGGCAGGTTGTATCAACAATTTGTACATTTTTCTCATTCAAAGTGTACATTTCTTCCACTGCAGCTCCAAATGCAGGCAAAATCACAACATCACCCTTATCTACAACATCAAATTGCTTCTTCCCTTCGTCAATAGGCAGATTTTGAACTTCCATCTCCTCTAATTGCTGCCATGAAGAATTTCAGAGTGTCACTTTCTAGTTGGAAAAAATAAAAAAGATCAACAGAGACTCCAGAAACATGGCACCAGCATCTTGGACCTAATAGTAAAGGGTTAAAGCTTCATTTTAAAATCAAACTTGAGCATGCCTAAAATAAGAAACAAGAAAAAGTCTAGATCCTAAATCTTAATACATTGAATTCAAAAGCAGTCAGGTGATCTTCAAAATTCCCCTTGGTCTTTGAAACTGCTACACACATGATCAACACAATATTACCAAATTCCACAAAAAAGGTAGCAAATCCAAAAAAGTGTATGCATGTGACAGCAACGTTAAAAAATTCAAAACAATTTAAATGGAGAATTTCTCAACAAAAACATAAATTTTCTGGTTGTATACATATTCATGAAAGGCAATGAATGTAGCAGTGATATTAACCGTTCCATCAAAGTTGATTCAAAGTACAACCAATCACAGCATCCAAAAGCAAGTCACTACTCTAACAAGAAAACTATTGTATCATGAGATAGATAAGAACTACTGAACTAGTACCCACTTAAACCATGAATTTCAGCATAAGTCCCCAAAATGGCAAAATCCATTACAAAAACCACGATCAAGCTACATGCAACAGGGAAAAACAAAAAAATTCCCACAACCGAGATTACTAGATAAGTTGGATTAAGTTTATACTTTATAGCACCTTATTAACAGTTGGATTGTGAATAATTTCATTTGTAATCCAAATCTTCTCCTCAGGAAACTGTTTTCTAGCTTCGAAAGCAATCTGGACAGCGCGCTCAACCCCCCAGCAAAAACCATACGCCTCCGCGAGCTTCACCGTGACATTTCCCCACGTGTACACGCTTCCGTTTTCCTTCAAAGTCTTTATAATATCACCTGATTATTTTCCATCAAATACATCACTTCACTACACTAAAAATAAAAAATAAATAACCTTGAAAGCAAAAAAGCGAAAGTTAAAATTTTCCAATTAAACATCGATCGGTTCTTCATTCAAGTTTGTGTAATCTAATGCATGCAAAATTAAACTTTAAATCAAGCTTAGTGGAGTCTACTAGTTTCATAAAAAATAAAGCTGGATACTTGATTAAATTGAAATAAATTTGTCAAAATAATTAAACATCTCAAATAAATAAACAAGAAATTTAAACAGATTTCAGCTATCGAAAACTTACTTGTATACGCTTGGTTCATGAACTCGAGAGTCTCTTCTTTGTGACCGAAACCTTTGCGGTTGTAATTATCGCTTCTCGTCAAATTGTGCCGGAACTTCTTCGCGTCAAAATCGGAACCGAGCGACACCGGAGCTATCGGAGGCTCGTCAGCTGAACACTTGACGGAGACAGTCTTCCGGCGCCGGAAAGCGAAAACTCCTGCGAGGTTTTCTCGGACGTTGAGCTCGGTTTGTGTGCAGAAGCGACATAGTTGCAGAGAGGTCGCCATGTGTGACAGGGAGAGAGAGATGCGCACTTTAGCAGAGACCGATGAAAATGCGTTAAGTGTCCACTTACGAAGGTGCGTATTATACTATTATATCCTCGATCTCGTGCTACATGTTTTATTTTATTTTATTGGTTTTTTTAAAGCGAAAATTCATAAATTGTTTGCTAAAAAAAAAAATTATAAATAGTGTTTTTTTTTTTTTAATTACAAGTTTTTGAAAGTTGAAGACGAAATTAGACTCAACATGGTTCGGATTGCAACTCACCTGAATGGGTCTTCCTACACTTTACAATTTAATAAGTAAATATGGATTTTTATTTATAATATCAAGTTTGAACTTTAGAAAGTTAGTGATGTAATTAAAACGGAGAAAGTTATTATTAACGTTTATGGAATGAGAAAATGATATAAAAGAAAGAACTAAACTCGTTATCAATTTTCAGCAAGATGCTCAATTTTACACTCAAGTATAGTGCTACATGTATTATTGTTTTTTTTAATTGTATTTTATTTTTATGATCAAACAAGAGTAAAAGCTAAAAGAAATGTAAAATATTACATGAAAACATAAAAGAAAATAAAATTAGTGAATTAAAAAATATATATGACATTGCCACGTGTCACATTTTGAGTAGAGTAGCAGTTAAAGGTAGACATGCACAGCGTTGGCTAGCGTGGACCCAATAGATGTGGAGATATGTGCAGCTGAACCTCAAATCATTAATCATCTCGTGCTCCATGTTTTTTTTTCTTGGAAATGTTGTCGTTTTGTTTATAGGGATCGTTTTGTGTGATTCCTTCTTATGATCCTATCCTAATCACATGATTTTATTTTTTTATCATTATATTCGTATTAACTAATATTCTTTTAATTTGATCCTTTTAAATTGAATTCTTTTAAACGTATGTTTTTATTTTAACAAAGCAAAATTTTAAATTTAATATATTAATGCCCAATTTTGTTATGGAAAATAGTTCAATGTGAGTTGTTTTAGAAAAAAGAAAAAAATTCAATGTGAGTTTCAAAAAATATATATAAATATAACAATCTAATTTCAATTATCTCCTTAAATAATATAAGGGGGGGATTGGCCACCTCTTTTTCCGTTTGGGGTTGGTTTTGTGATAAACTATTCATACCTACATTTAAAAATTGGTTTAGTGATAAGTTCTTCACATCTACATTCAAGAAGTTATGGGTTCGAGTTATAATCTCTTTCTGAATTTTAAAATAATGTAATATTTTTTTTTAGAAAAAAAAAATATATTTTAGAATTTTTTTTTTCATGGATATACATATTTTCATGTGGGTCACAACTCACATGTACTTAGCTTAAATTAAACGGTTACCATCAATCAACCACAGAAATGGTTTTCCCATCACCACGTGGAACATGTCAAGCGTTGAATTTCATGTTCGTAACCTCTTGATGACTTTTCTAATTTTCTTCTTCACCTAAACGTGTGAAATACATTTTAGCTTCTTCAATGTTTTATAATTTTCCATTTCCATTCAAAAATTAATTACATGATATTTACTACTTTCATGAAAATTAAAATTACTAGCTTACTAGTATTCCAACACAATATAATTGAAATATATATATATATATATATATATATATATATATGTATGATCATATATAATGAATGGTCTCTTCAAACGAAATTTTAGACTACCTCTTACATTCATTAACTACATATTTATATCAAACTAAGTAAAAGAAAAAGAAAAAAAAAACAATTTCTAATATTTATACAAGCTACAGATGATAATTTAAAAATGCTAATATTGGTACAATCGAAAGAGAATAAAGATGATTTTATTATCAATGGTATATCATGTACAAATGTCTCTCAAATGCTCTCAATTTCTTTGAGGTGTAGTATGGTGGTTCTCGTATGCCTGTCGAAAAGTAGTCGAAAAGTAGTCCTCCTCGAGTTTCTTTTTTTCCTCATATTTATACATAGTTTTGATAGGTTAAATTCGTAATTCTCCCCTTGATTTTCTCAATATCCTCCTTCCTTTTCGGACGGGATTTCTCATTTAAAAGTCATTGACTTTGTGTTAATAACCGAGTTGAGAATATCTTGGTAGAGATCAATTTGTTTCCTCTTGAGACTATATTACTTGTTCTACACGTACGTAATGTTTCCAGATATGATTCGGTGTATCTTCGTATCTTCACAGCGTGATTCCTCATAGAGGTCGTTGAATATGGTATGTATTGTCTCGTATTGCGAGGTGGATCAGTGTCCAGGCTTCGGTATTCAGGAGCTTAGTCTAGCCAGGAGCTTAGTCTAGCCAGGAGCTTAGTCTGACCTCCCTTGGTCTCTTGGAGCTTGATGTTGCTCCCTGCGGATACTCTTCTGTGGCAGCGGGGTTTTGGCGAGCCTCCCGATTTCTGCTTTGGAGACGCGGGCTCAATCTGATCGCGTCGGGCTCTATTCCGGGTGTTTCTGGAGCTCGCCTTTATTTCTGTGGGGTGGTATCTTAGCTCGGTTTCGGGAACCGTGGTCCCCTGGTGGATAACCTCGGGCCTGGAGTCAGACTATGAGGATGGAAAATTTTCCTTTGGTCCCTAGCCAAATTTGGCTATTAATATAATCTAACTGAGGAACGGTAATATTTAAGATATGAGGTTCGATATGTTAGTTAACAGACCTGATATCTTTTACAAATATTGCACTGAGGAGTTCCATCAAATGTATGCAAATGGCAAATGTTTTGCTTCCAGAAGGGAACCTCGAATATACGATCCGGGTCGATCTGAAATAATCAATTAAAAAAATGTAATTAATTAATTGAATTAAAACATTTAATCTTAGTTGATCATTTGTGCATAATGAAAATTTTGAGAATTAAAGAAATAAACAATTTAATTCTTTTAATTAATGGGGTACTCACAATTTTCAAGCAAAACAGGATATTTTCTCCAGTTTGTATGATCTCCGTAGCATGATTCATGATAAATGTCATCTTCAACCATCACAAGCTGCATATATAACAAAGCTATATATGTTAAATACTTAAATTTATATTCAACTTCACATATGTAGCGTTGAACTTCATATATTTTCGTATAGGTTTGTTACGTGTTATGTTACAGTACATTACAGAATTCGCATTAAGCGTACTATAGGATAATCTATGTACATAGACACCAAAATTTGTGCAGTATGAGCTTGCTCACCTTTTCTTTGTGGATGGGTATACCGCAGCTGCCACATTTAGGCATACTAGGCAAACAAGACAAATTAAATGTCAATTTAAGCAAAATAAACATATATATATATATATATATATATATATATATATATATACGGTCCTTTTCTCCTCGGTACGTACTGATATAACTTATATCAGTGTGTTGCATGTGGATCACTGATTATAGAGAAATTTTGACAAGTGCATACACTTTAATTTTAGTCAAAATATGTAAATCTGATGGTTCACATTCAACGCACTGATGAAGTTACATCAGTGCGTACTGACTTGAAAATTTCTGTATATATATAGATATTGAAATCTGATAGAAATTAAGAAATAAATAATCAGAGAGAAAATCTCATGTAAATGTAACAAATCACTTGTCAAGTTATTAGCTATGAGTTTTCAAACAAAAAAAAAGGTTATGTAATTATATATTTTATTGAAACCATATTTGTAATTTAATCGTACCTCTGTGCTTGTGAAATATAAACGCCATCTTGAAAACTTCTTGCAAATTGTTCATCTTGATTCCTAGATGATGAGCCCTAAATTAATTAGGATGTTTTAAAATGTCAGAATAGATGAACAAATAAAAGTGTGAGAGAAATAATATAAATTTCTTGAGTTTTCACACTGTTTATCGCATGTGACAATCCGTTTCGTAATTACAAAACTAATTATTGCATGTGATAAACGGTGATCCCATATCTGAAGCATCATATATATAAATATAAATATATATATATATATATATATATATGAAAATTTTCACCTCAGTGCGCACTGATAAATATTTATCAGTGCGTTGTATGTGGACCATTAGATTCAATTGCTTTGACCCAGTCTATATACATTTGTCAGTACATATCCATAATTTATGGTCCACATACAATGAATCAAATTTGAAATTAGAGAAAGAAAATGAATAGATTGTAAAGTTAAGCCTTGACATGTAATTAAGCAAATAAATCATTGATTTACCTTGTTTTGATGGAGGTCAAGTATTCTTTCAAAAGACATTCTCACTACAAGAAAAAAAAAGGTTTTTTGATAGGGAAAACCCGTCAAAATAGGCTATTCATGACGGTTCAAAACATGATTTTAAAAGAATTATAATTTTATAACGTTATTTAGCATCATATATATATATATATATATATACACATCTCAGAATCACAGCGCCTTTGATCTTATCCGATTCACACGCTTTATCTTATCAGATCACTATTATTTTCTCCAAGGATAACCTGTCTTCATGCATCGGCAACAAACGACAAGAGCGTCGGCAACAAACGACAAATTACTTTTGATAAAGACGAATCTGCTTTATGCTTGATCTATCCTTGTAATAATTATAGATCCAGACGAATCAACTTTATCTACTTTGTCTTTGTAATAATTATAACTTAACCTTGGTCTGTTTACCATGGTCAGTACCTACCATAGTTCCCTCTCCCTTTCTTTATAAGGAACTTCGTCTTCCTATAGGAGGCAGGGTGGGTTTTAGGGTTTGTTTTCAGAACAAAAATTTCCTTTTGTAATCTTTCCTCTCTCTTACAATCCTCTCTACTGTAAAATATTGGAAATCAATAAAGTTTGCGACCTATTTCTGTAAACTACTTTGCTGTCAGACAAATTTGCTCAGTAAGAATTTCCTTTATTCTTATTCATGTTTCAATATTTGCTATATATTATTTTGTGGTGCATGTTGTATACATTAGTTCTACGTTTTGGTATCAAAGCCTTGTGACTTGTTGAAGAGGAATATTAGGCTGTTTTTTTCTAGGTGCAAGAGTCAGTAGTCTTGTAGGGTTTTGGCCGTTAGTTAGGAAGACGTTAGGTTGTGCTCCCCTTTTAGACAGGTTATGAGTTAAAACCTAGGATTTTCTGTTTAATTATTCTCTTTATCATGTCTACAAGTAGTTTCAAACCTGGCATAGAACCTGATGATGACAATAGTGCTACAGGACAATCTATAGCTAATTACGAGACTAATTGGAATGATAAGGATCTTAATAACTGGCAACTACCTGACATACAAAAATCCAGCATCTATAAGAAGAAGAATATTCTAGATTTAAGGACTCTCTCAGGACAAAAGACTAAAGAGATTAATGTCAAATTCCAGCATAATACTTTTTCTGCTAATTTGTTAAACAAAAATAGTCTTAATCATTATTGCAAAATTGGTTATAATGACTTGCATATTGGTAGTGTACAAGTTGGTATCAAACCTTGATCAAAAATTGGACTCAATAATTCTTTATTAGTTGTTCTTCGCGATAAGAGAATAACTGATTATAAAGAGTCTATTCTCGGAATGGCTGAAACTACTCTAACTTATGGACCTATTTACTTTCAATGTTATCCAAACTTTACTATTGCTTTAAATACCGACGAACATAAAGAAAAATGCTTAGTTATTGACATCCAAACACACAATTACAAATTCATAGAAAGGTCAAGCCCTTATAAACTCATTTACCGAGTCCATTATCGTGTTTTAACATCCGGACTCATCCCCAGTTTCATACCACCTACTATCCCTGCAGGACAAACCATATGCTTCAGCGCTTCCCCCTCTGTTAATGTTATGGTTCCTGCTCTTGTCCAATGGGAAAACATTGCTTTCCCAGATGAATGGGTAAAGGAGAAAGTGGATCAACCTTTCTATCAACCACCATCACGAAACCTACATGATTGTATTACTGACCAAGATGGTACTCTAAAAATATCTTTTCGTAAAGGCAATTCTTATAGACACCCCAGCATTTCTAGCACCCCTAATGACAATAGCTTCCAAATTGCTAGACATTCTTTATCTAGTCTATCCAGAGATCATATTGCCAGCCAAATTCCAAGTTTAACTTCTAATCAAGCTGCCAAGCTAAAGTCTTCTTTACCTATACCTGCTAATAACCAGTACAAACCTAGTTCTAGTGAAACAGATGAACATATCAATCTAATCCTAAGAAGGAGAAGAACACCTACAAACAACATTGAAATTCCCACACATGTTGACATCATTCTTAAAACTCATGACCAAACTGCTCATCCTATCCATATGTTGTTGGGGTTTATGCCCTAAAGATGTAATTTGTAAATGGATTTATGAAATAAATAAAAAAGAAAAGTTCAATTCATTCTTGTTGTGTTGTTTATTTTATAACCTGTGCATATATTAACATTCTAGATTGTCGGATGTAATCTCGAACTGTGTATATGAGTGTCATATACAGATAGATACAGTAAGAGACGTGCAATCGAAAAAGTCCATAGATAACAAATAAAGCTGGGTACTTTATTTGTGGTTAATCTATAGCTACGGTCAATTCCGTAATGTACGGTGATTTTATCCTGAATCATTCATATGAGATATGGGAATGGAGGCACCTTGTATGATGTGATCATATAGGACTGGGTCCATGATCTATATGAATCTCTCACTAAGATCCGTTTACTGATAAGATTCATATATATATATCAACTAATGATGGCTATATGTGGGTGATCTTAATCCTGAGTGTCTTATCGACTCCTTCAAGTTAGATCTTGGTCTTTGATATACCATGGGTGAGGTCAGATGCAGTTCCTGATCAATATACTCCGTATGTTGGGATTGCGGTTTGGCTTGTGGCTGGGAAGGTATGTACACAATAGTGGAATCCACTCCTTCTTGTGAGAAGTAGATGGTAGTTCCCTAAGGGTTGATTCGGGGCTTAGACAATATGAGCGCTCTCCTAATTCCGTGATAAAATAGGATTTATTGTTCATTAAAGAATCAACGGCACTTAAAGGATATATGTAATTAGAGGGGTATAAAGGACATTATGACCCAGCTCTAATTATGAACTACTGTGGAGGATCACACCATGTGTAATAGCTATATCGATGGACACTGAGTTGTATCGGTCTGTGTAAAAACGTCTACAGTTGAGAGAGTGCAGCTTCGGGTTTTTAGTGGAATAACACCGGAGTTAATAATCAAGGAATATTAATTAAAGAGTTTAATTAATAATTCTGAGGATTATTGGAGCTCAAAATACTGTGGGTCCATTAGGTCCCCTTGCTAGCCCGATCGATTTAGGTAACAGGGGTCACGGTTAATTAATTGGATTGTCCAATGAATTGTGTTACGAAAGTGACACGTATTTATTCGGGAATTAATTGAATAATGAGATTATTTAATTAATGAATAATTGTAATTAAATAAATTAAATAATAAGATTATTTATTTATGTTATTAATCACTAAATGGAGGGTATTAGTTGATATTTGATTTTAAATAGAATAAGATAATATGATTATTTTATTAAATTAAATATTTGAAATTGAATTTAAAATGTTTAAATTCAAAATAAAAATTTAATTATCTTTTAAAATAAAAGATATGAGATATCATTTTAAAAGATTTAGTTTTAAAATTGAAAGATATCAATTAAGAGTTTTAGTTATAATAATATATATTTGATATATTTTTTAATAACAAAAAGATAGCATACAAGGCAAATACATAAATGTTTGTATATGATACAAACAAGTGAAGATGTGCGTTGAATCAATAATAAAAGAGTTTTATTTTTTAAACATGACCTGATGTATAGGAAAAATCCACAAATCAATGCGTAAGAAGAAAAAAAAAGATTAGGTGTGGTGCGTGAATTTATACAAATCCACAAATCAGTGCAGTAGTAAAAGATAGAGATATATTTGAACACACATAAGAGACAAAAAAGTGGTTTTGATAATTGAGATGTGCGTGAGAAAAATAGATTGATCAACGCAAATCTAAATATATTACAAGTGTGTGCGGTGCAAGGGTTGCACATTGAACAAAAGGAAATTATTTCTTCTTCTTCAATCTCTCTGAATCCTCCATTCAGATTCCTAAGTACGTGACGCGTCCACACGCAGTTACCAGTTCCGGGAATAGCTAGGAAGATCAGTGGTACAGACTAGGAGCATATCGTAAAGTGAAGGAGCCTCCAAACGTTGGTAAGGTTCTAAATTTTCTTTTAATATATTGATTACAATTTCATGTGTTTACATATTGTATGTATTAGTTCCGGAAAAAGAATTGCGATCTCAAGTTCACTGGTTACAGATCGTTTATGATCTGTATTAAAAAATTTTAAAACCTATTTCCGCTGCGTTACCGGTGAACGGGGTTCCAACATAGGTATGATGAACCAACTTCACCCACTCCTTCACAAGCCCTAACTGACAGTATCCAGCCTGGCCTTGCTATTAGAACAATTGATACCATCGATTCTGGTATCCACATAAACCATGATTTCCTCCTAGCAGAATATCATGACTCGATTAATCAACAATCCAGAGAAAAATACGAAAATAACTATACTCATAAAAAGCGACAAAAAATTCATGACAGATGGATATCCACTGCTATGACACTCAATAAAGAAATATTTTTCTTTGAATGGTATAGAAACCGAAAACAACTAGAAAAACAATGTCTCATTTTATCCCAAACCCATCACCGAACTTATAAAACAAAGCATGGAGACAGAAAACAATTTCATCATCCATTACGCAACTTTGACATAGACATTACTAATGAAGAATCTGAAGAAAATACAACCACTAGATGTACTCATTTTGTCATAATGGACGCTGAACTATCCGATACTGTACCTTCATCTTCGGCCCAAGTTGGGGCAATTATGACACAAAACAATTACACCAACATTTTCCTTAATACTTTAGGAGAACAACTTGACAAAATTGAACTAAATATGACCAAATCTTCCCCATCGGCTTCTACACCCCGATCAGACAATCCCCAAGTCTTTGTCCCTCATGTGACTGGAGATTATTCCCCTCAAACATTGGCAAAAACACATATGGTTGACCCAACTCCGAATGTCCTATTATTTCTTGATCCCACTGGGATTGAAAAATGCTTTGACCGATTCTTAAATGAAGACGAACTTCTAAAAAATCTCGAAGAACGTCTCAAGAATCTTCCCAAACCTGAAATCCATACTTTGGATGAAACTATTTCCCTCTCAGAGGTTGATAATATTGAGCAAATGCTCAATAAAATCACTAACACTGACAAAGTAGACAGTTACAACTATGATAGATATTATCATAACACAAAACCTTATTATCCAAGACCTACTCCTCCAGATCTTCAGTATCAAGAAACTATTCCATACAGGGCTTATACTGGTAATGCTTGTTACCAGTTTAATATAGATGGATTATCCGAATATCAAACCATGACTGTCCTTCGAAAAATGCACACTATAGGATACAGCTATATTAAAAAGCAGAATATGATCCATGCTGATGCAGTAACTTCTTTAGCTACTGGCTTTGAAGGACAATTATTTGGTTGGTGGACTCATACCATGAGTTCTGCTGCCAGAGAAACTATCATTAATCATACCAAATAGGTCATTACGACCACTACCCCAACATCCTTTGTAGCTTCTACATCCACTACAACCACCTCACAACTAGATGGTATTGATGTTCTTTGCTATACCATACTCATGCATTTCGTTGGAAACCCTAATCGTTTCCAAGGAAAAGAATTTTCAAAATGACAAAATCCTAAGTGTAAAAAACTGAGTGATTTCAAATGGTACAAAGACATATTCCTAATCAGGGTCCTTCAACGACCTGACAATGCTAATTCTTATTGGAAAGAAAAATTTATTTCTGGTCTACCTACTCTTTTCTCTACCAAGGTTAGAGATAAAATGGTGGAGCAGATGGCCAGTTCTGACTGGTCACAAATTGACCTAAATACCTGGACTTATGGTGAGATCATCAGTACTATAAACATTGTTGCCATTCAATTATGTACTGATATCAGACTCAAAAGTCAACTTAAAAAACAAAAACTCACCACCAAGAAAGAACTTGGTTCCTGGTGCAAACAATTTGGGTTTGATAGATTACCCATTCATAAAAGAAAACATCAAAAGAACTATCCTAAAAAACTGTTCAAAGGACCCAAACCCAACAATAAGGGTTACAAAAGATTTCAAAAATGGTACTAAAAAAAATCTCCTCCTAAATTACCAAAACAGTCAAAACTAGTGGTGTAAACATGGGCCGGGCCTGGAGGGCCCGGCACGGCCGGCCTGCCAAGGATGGCGGGCCGTGCCTGGCACGGCTCGCAACTGTAGAGGGCCGTGCCAGGCACGGCCCCCATTCTTGGCACGTGCCGGGTCAGTGTTCCAAGCACGGTGTGCCGGCCCGGCACGGCGTGCAGACCGTTGGGCCCGCGGAAATTTTTTTATTTTATTTTAAATATAAGTATATAATGGTTGTTTTTTAAAAAAAAAATAACCTTTGGCTGACGTCAGCCAACGGTTATGTTTTTAAAAAAACTATAAAAATTACAATTTGCCCCCTCAACTCTTGTCTTTTATATTTTTACCCATTTTTCTAATTTTTCTATAAATACTCCCACACATTCCACTTTTCATTCACTTTCTCTAATTCTCTCAATCTCTCCATTCTCAAACTCTCTATACAGTTTCAATTATTCTTAATTTCATTCTTACTCTCTCTCTCTCTACTATTCTACACTACTAATATACTATTATAATATTTTATTAGTAATTTACTATTATATAACTATTATTCTCTAATCTCTCCACCAAGACACCAAAGTTCAAACTTCAAAGGTACATTTTTATTTAAGTGTTATATTTTAAATTTAATATGTTTGTTTAGTTAATAAATTTATCATTTTATGTTTATATCAGTTATTAATTTTATTTATTTAGTAAATTTATCATTTTTATGTGTAGGGGTTAATTTTAATTTTAATTTTTGTTTTTAGTAAATTAAACAATTTATTTTTAGTAGTTAATTTTAATATATTTTGTTAGTAAAATAATCATTTTATGTGTAGGAGTTAATTTTAATATATTGTTTTAGTAAAAAAAATCATTTTTATGTGTAGGAGTTAATTTTAATATATTGTTTTAGTAAAATAATCATTTTATGTGTAGGAGTTAATTTTAATATATTGTTTTAGTAAAATAATCATTTTATGTGTAGAAGTTAATTTTAATATATATTTTTAGTAAAATAATCATTTTATGTGTAGGAGTTAATTTTAATATATTGTTTTAGTAAAATAATCATTTTATGTGTAGGAGTTCATTTTAATATATATTTTTAGTAAAATAATCATTTTATGTGTAGGAGTTAATTTTAATATATTGTTTTAGTAAAATAATCATTTTTATGTGTATGAGTTAATTTTAATATATTGTTTTAGTAAAATAATCATTTTTATGTGTAGGAGTTAATTTTAATATATTTTTTTAGTAAAATAATCATTTTATGTGTAGGAGTTAATTTTAATATATTGTTTTAGTAAAATAATCATTTTATGTGTAGGAGTTAATTTTAATATATTTTTTTAGTAAAAAAATCATTTTATTTTTAGTAGTTAATTTTAATATATTTTGTTAGTAAAAAAATCATTTTTATGTGTAGGAGTTAATTTTAATATATATGTTTAGTAAAATAATCATTTTATGTGTAGGAGTTAATTTTAATATATTTTGTTAGCCAAATGTAAGTTATGTGTAGGAGTTAATTTTAATATATTGTTTTAGTAAAAAAAAATCATTTTTATGTGTAAGAGTTAATTTTAATATATTTCTTTAGTAAAATAATCATTTTATGTGTAGGAGTTAATTTTAATATATATTTTTAGTAAAATAATCATTGTATGTGTATGAGTTAATTTTAATGACCTGAACTTTTTTTTTCTAGAAAATGGATCCTACCCATCCTTATTTTCCAGACGGTCTAAACATGCTGAACGATGATTTTGATCTCTCCGGACCGGCAGAAACCGTAGCGGGACCTTCTGGTTCCGGTGCCACACCGACATCACGTACCAAATCTAAGAGGTTAACATCAGACGTATGGCAATGTTTTGACGTAGTAGAAATGACACTTCCAGACGGTATGGTCGGCCCCAGAGCCAAATGTAAGTTTTGTCCTAAGAACTATACCACTACTAGGGGTGGAACCGGTCATTTGAGAAGGCATATGCTAAAATGCATGCCCAAACACGTACATGTACCCAATACAACCCAGACACAACTGCAACGGCACCCAGACGGGTCGATTACGATGTGGCATTACGACGCCGCGCATGCTAGAGAATGTTTGGCACGGTACATTGCAAAAACTGATCAACCTATTAATTTCAGTGACTGTGTTTTTTTTCAAGAATTTATCACATCTGCATTTTGCCCCCAAATGCAAATTGTTTCTAGAACCACCATTAGGAACGATTTGATAAAAATGTTTAAAACCCAACGAGATGACTTGACGGCTGAATTACAGCATCTAACTGTCTCAATTGCATTAACTTCCGAAATTTGGAACGCATGTTCCAAACAGGACTATTTATGTGTCACAGGACACTATTTAGACTCTGAATGTAGGATACAAAAAAAAATTCTTGGTTTTCATCCTATGGATTTTGCACATACCGCAGATAATATTTTTGCTGTCATTCTTTCTGTTTTAGAAACTTATGACATAACTCATCGCATCCTCTCTATCACATTAGATAATGCATCGGCAAATACTAAGTCTATTGCATTGTTTACTGAAAGAAACATCCCGCAAGCTGGGGGTTATTTCTTCCACCAGCGTTGTGCATGTCATATCATAAATTAGTTGTACAGTCTGGTTTGAAGGAAGTAAGCAATCGTATAGAACGCATCAGAGATGCCATTTCTTGGATCGGTAGCTCTAATCCAAGATTTCAAGAATTTGGCAGACACTGTACATTAAACGGTCTACGACCCCGACGATTCCAAACTGATATGCCGGTAAGGTGGAACTTTACTTACTTAATGCTGAAAAATTGTTTGGAATATGATACAACTATTTCAGGTTTTTATAACATAAAATTGGCCGAAAGTGGCTGTCCACCTGCTCAATCACTGACACCAGACGATTGGTATGTGGCAAAGATTTTTGTTGAATTTTTACAGGTTTTTTACAATGCCACTGTAACTCTTTCTGGGGTCTACTACCCCACATCTTCCCAGGCAATCCATCAGATTGTGGAAATGTCTGACATGTTAAACACTTATAGGGAATATGACTTGCTTGGCGATGCAGTTGTTGCCATGGAGACCAAGTTTAAAAAATACTGGTCTGAAATGCCTTTCCTTTTTGCCTTAGGTGTTATAGTAGATCCTAGAATTAAATTAGCTGGTTTAGAATATTTGCTTGAGTTTACTGGTAATAAATTGTCAATAGATTATTCCGACCAGATTACTGACATTCGAAACAAGTTGTTCGAAGTTTTTAGTATTTATGAGCCCAGGTTTGGCGGCGTTCACACAGAACCATCACTAGAACCGGACACATAACCGTTGCCAACAAGTTGGAGCATTCTCAAACGCCGAAAAAAAGACAAATCAGCAAGTTCTTCTTCTTCAACTACACGATCTGCTGCATCTTCTGGTGCCGAACTGAATAGGTTCCTTGAAGCACAGTTTGATGCCGACGAAAACACGGAGAATTTTGATCTGTTGTTATGGTGGAAGACCTATAGCTACAAGTATCCGGTCTTGTCACACTTAGCACGTGACATACTGGTTATCCCCGTGTCCACTGTGTCTTCAGAACAGGCATTCAGCACGAGTGGATGAATTATTAAACCAAGAAGAAATTGTTTGACTCCAGAAATGGTGGAGGTATTAATATGTGTTCGGGATTGGGAGCATGCTCGAAAGAGGATGCAAAATGAAACGGTAGACGAACAATTTATTCAAAATTTCTCCAATTTATATGTCGATGAGGGTTCCGGCAGTAACCAGGTCCAGAACTAGGTTGTACATGTACATTTACTTGTAATACGATTGCACTCTTTTTCCCTTACCAAGTTTTTATCCCACTGGGTTTTCTTGGTAAGGTTTTTAATAAGGCAATCATGTAAATATGTAATACTGAAAGTCCGAAATAAATAAAGAATTCTTCATTTCATATTTTTATCTACTTTTTTTTTCTTTCATGTTTTATCTTTATTTATTCTTTGAATTAATTCATTAAATAAAATAAAAAATGTATCTATAATCTATTATTAATTTATTATAATTTTTTTTTATTATACTAAAATAATAATATGTAAAATATATATATATATATATATATATATATATGGACCGGCCCATTTGGCCCGCCAAAATGGCCCACGTGCCGGCACGGCACTGCACGCGGCACGGCACAGAAGGGCCGTGCCGGGCCCCCATTTAGGAAAACGGCACGGCCCGTTTTCCTAAACGGGCCGGGGGGCCGTGCTGATGTGGGCCGGGCCGGCCCACTTTTACAGCACTAGTCTAAACCCAAAATTATTAAGAAAACGGGTAGGAAGACTGCTAAACCTGTTAAATGTTTCAATTGTGGCTAAGAAGGCCATTATGCCAATAGATGTCCTGAAGTAAAAAATAAGATCCGTGCCCTTGACATCAAGGATGAACTCAAAGACCAACTTATCCATCTCCTTTATAATGATTTCTCTTCCGAGGCTTCTGAATCATGTTCTGAAACCTCAGGCTTTTCTGACAATATTGTTTTAGCTACTGATCATACTTCTAGTACTGACAATTCTGAGTCACCATTTTCATCTGACATTTATCCTGATAAACAACCTTATGTATGCAAAGAAATAAATGTCCTCGACCAACATGATTATTCTCTAATTATCAGCATGATTGATTGTATAGAGGATCCTTCCTTAAAGGCCAAATACATTCGAGAATTACAACAAAAAATTACTGCAGGAAAATCAGAACAATCTATTGTTATTCCTTCATCTTCTAGTATTCCTTTTAGCACTCCTGATTTCGATTCTAATGTCATAGGAAGATTTCAGGCTCAAGATAGAAAAGTGACTATTTCTGATTTATAGAAAGAAATCCAAAATCTCAAAGATGAGGTCAAAATTATTAAACTCAATATTTCTAATCTCCAGCAATCTTCCTCTGCTAAAAAACAGAAGCACCAACTCAAACAGCCACCCAGTTTTGCTAGCTCCAGTGATTCTGATAGCTCTAATGGTGACCAGCATGATACAGAACAACCCATTTTAGCCACTATCCTCAACCATATCAAGACCCCTGGTCGAATTGACCAAATCAAAACTTATAAGATTCAAAATTGGTATATTGAAATTGACATAAGAATATCTCAATACTATAACCTTATTGTCAATGCTCTAGTTGATACTGGTGCAGACCTCAATTGTATAAGAGAAGCTTTGGTCCCAACTAAATATTTGGAAAAAACCACCGAATCTCTCTTCAGTGCTAATAAACAACAGCTCGAAATCCAGTATAAATTAGCAATTGCCAAAGTTTGTAACCAAGGTATTTGTTACACCACTAACTTTGTTATGGTTAAGACCTTATCCCAAAATGTCATCATTGGCCTTCCGTTTCTTCATCTCATCTCTCCTTTTAAAGTAACCGAAGAAGACATTGTCACTGAATATCTTAAAAAAGAAATTCTTTTCCCTTTCATATATCCCTTAATAATACGTGACCTTGATGCTCTCAAAAAAGAAAGCATTCACTGTACTCCTTCCCCTAAGCCCTCCGTATCCAATTGCATTGCTAATTTAAACATCAAACAACAACAATTATCATTCTTAAAAGATGATCTTGCTTTTGAAAAACAAAAACATCGTCTTTCTAATCCTCTTATACAAGAACAGATTAAATAATTTCTTAATCAAATTGAAAAGGAAGTATGTTCTTCTTTTCCTAATGCCTTTTGGGACAGAAATAAACATATTATTTTGTTACCTTATAATACTGATTTCTCTGAAAAAGGCATACCTACAAAAACCCATCCTATACAAATGAATTCCGACATTCTTACATACTGCAAAAAAGAAATCAAAGATTTATTAGACAAAGGCCTTATCAGGCCCTCCAAATCCCCTTGGAGCTGCCCTGCTTTTTATGTCCAGAAGAATGCTGAAATATAAAGAGGAGTTCCCCGCCTTGTTATTAATTACAAGTCTCTTAATGAGGCTCTCCAATGGATCAGGTATCCCATTCCCAATAAATTTGATTTGTTAAAAAGACTTTATGCTTCAAAAATATTTTCCAAATTTGATATGAAATCGGGGTTTTGGCAAATCCAGATAGCAGAACAGGATAGGTACAAAACCACTTTTACTGTCCCTTTTGGGCAATACGAATGGAATGTTATGCCTTTTGGTTTAAAAAATGCTCCGAGCGAATTTCAATGCATTATGAATGATATTTTTAATCCTTATTCGGAATTCGCTATTGTTTATATTGATGATGTACTTTTATTCAGTAATAATATTGACCAACATTGGAAATATTTACATACTTTCCTCAAAACTATCAAAAGATATGGTCTTGTAGTTTCTGCTCCCAAAATCACTCTCTTCTAGACACAGATCGGATTTCTAGGTCACCATATTACTAGAGGAACCATCATCCCTATCCAGCGCAGCTTGGAGTTTGCTAACAAATTCCCAGATGTTATAAAAGACAAAACCCAATTGCAGATATTTTTAGGGTGTTTGAATTATATTGCAAATTTTTATCAAGAACTCCGAATTATTTGCAAACCTCTTTTCCAACACCTTAAGAAAAACCCTTTCCCTTGGACTACAGCCCATACTCAGGCTGTCCAACAGATAAAAACTCATGTGCAGGCACTTCCCTGTTTACATATCTGTCATCCCACTGCTCCTAAAACAGTTGAAACTGATGCTTCTGAGTTGGGATATGGAGGGATCCTTAAACAGACTATTAATAATAAATAATGTTTAGTGCGATATGTTTCGGGTGCATGGAATGATACCCAACTTAAATATTCCACTGTCAAAGAAGAAATTTTGGCTATTGTTCTGACCATTCAAAAATTCCAAGATGACTTGATCAATCAACACTTTGTCCTCAAAGTTGACTGCCAGTATGCTAAATTTATTTTAAAAAATGATGTAAAAAATTTAGCCTCCAAACAAATCTTTGCTCGTTGGCAGGCCCTTTTATCTGCTTTTGATTTTTCTATTGAATATATTAAAGGATTTGATAATAGCTTACCTGATTTTTTAACTCGAGAATTTTTACAGGGTCATGGCAAGCATTAGAGGACGGGGCCGAGGCCGCGGGTTCAGAGGCCCTAGTATTAAGTCCAACCTAACTGACATATTGGAAGATCGTAATGATCGTATTTCTCCTGAGACTTATGACTTATCCAATGACTTATCATTGACAATCAGTTCCCCTTCTCCATAACGGCTCAATCGCAAAGACAAATATGCCCTTTCAAACCTTTCCCCCAGAGCTAGTCAAAACTTTCCATTCCCAAGCTCTTCTACTCCAACTTTAACAAATAAATACAGCCCTTTACAGGTGAACTCTCCTTCTTATAAGACAGTCACTTCATCCCATATCAGCCCACATTCTGTTAAACAAGACAAGGCCCATTCCCTAATTTATCAATCTGCTACCCAAACTTCCCCAAGACCAATATCTTCATCCTATCATATCCTTATATTGCAAAACCTTTTTTCGACAGATTTTGCACCATGGAAGTTTCAGTGCTATTGGACTAATACTTTGATGAGCCCAAAAGACTAGCTGATGCTCTCATTAATCCTAAATTTTTCAGGATTCCTGAAGATCATTCAAAAAGACACATTTTTTATGAATTTATATTAGTTGATACTGACTTTATATTCATATCTAATGTGTTTGACAAAGTTGACAAAGAGAAACTCATTTTCTGAAAAATCAAACTTTGCAAGATTTTATCTCAAGATCAATGGGGTAATCCCTACATTAAGAAAAGATTTTCTCAAAATTTCCTTATCCCTGATTTTGATTATTGGGACTATATCAAAGCCTGGACTTATTTGCTTTATGGCCAAAATGCAAGCCATTCTCTTTCCTAGTTCGTTTATTTTGACAAAAATTTCCCTCTAGACATTCCCTTTTGGTTTCTGGAATGGTGGGATAAATATGGCCCCACTATTGACAGTCTTCCTCCTAATGTTAAGGAAGGATACCGTTATTGGATCACTCATTTTGACAAACCCTCTGTTTGGGATTTCATTCCTGACTTATTAATATTCCTCAAGCAATTCAATCTCACGTGGATTCTGATGCTTGAATATGCTATTGTTGACAAACTTATTGGAAATATTAATGTCCCTTATTTCGGCAGACAAACTGAAATCAAATGGTGGAGTGGCATGAATATTGCTGATCTTGGTACCCAAAGAGTGGCTACATGGTTCAATGAGAATCCCACCCTCTGTAAAAAATTGATTGACCAATCTCCCTTTCTTATGGCCAAGTCACAATCACAGGCTAAATTGGCAGACACCAGTTCAAGGTTGGCTACTGCTAGCACACCCAGTGAGCTTCTTCAAATTGCTGAAGATATGAAAATTGCTATGTCCACTATCTTTTCCCAAATTGGTACATAGTCTAGTGGAAAAGACGATAGAGACCAAGATTTTAGTGATGATGATGATCCCACCAAATATTTCTGTCATGACATCCCAGAATCACAGCGCCTTTGATCTCATCGTTGATGTCAAAGGCACGGATCTTATTTTTTTACTTCAGGACATCTATTGGCATAATGGCCTTCTTGGCCACAATTGTAACATTTAACAGGTTTAGCAGTCTTCCTACCCGTTTTCTTAATAGTTTTGGGTTTATACTGTTTTAGTAATTTATAAGGAGATTTTTTTGAGTACCATTTTTGAAATCTTTTGTAACCCTTATTGTTGGGTTTGGGTCCTTTGAACAGTTTTTTAGGATGGTTCTTTTGATGTTTTCTTTTGTGAATGGGTAATCTATCAAACCCAAATTGTTCGCACCAGGAACCAAGTTCTTTCTTGATGGTGAGTTTTTGTTTTTTAAGTTGACTTTTGAGTCTGATATCAGTACATAATTGAATGGCAACAATGTTTATAGTACTGATGATCTCACCATAAGTCCAGGTATTTAGGTCAATTTGTGACCAGTCAGAACTGGCCATCTGCTCCACCATTTTATCTCTAACCTTGGTAGAGAAAAGAGTAGGTAGACCAGAAATAAATTTTTCTTTCCAATAAGAATTAGCATTGTCAGGTCGTTGAACGACCCGAATTAGGAATATGTCTTTGTACCATTTGAAATCACTCAGTTTTTTACACTTAAGATTTTGTCATTTTGAAAATTCTTTTCCTTGGAAACGATTAGGGTTTCCAACGAAATGCATAAGTATGGTATAGCAAAGAACATTAATACCATCTGGTTGTGAGGTGGTTGTAGTGGATGTAGAAGCTACAAAGGATGTTGGGGTAGTGGTCGTAATGACCTCTTTGGTATGATTAATGATAGTTCTCTGGCAGTAGAACTCATAGTATGAGTCCACCAACCAAATAATTATCCTTCAAAGCCAGTAGCTAAAGAAGTGACTGCATCAGCATGGGTCATATTCAGCTTTTTAATATAGATGTATCCTATAGTGTGCATTTTTCGAAGGACAGTCATGGTTTGATATTCGGATAATCCATCTATATTAAACTGGTAACAAGCATTACCAGTATAAGCCATGTATGGAACAGTTTCTTGATACTGAAGATCTAGGGGAGTAGGTCTTGGATAATAAGGTTTTGTGTTATGATAATATCTATCATAGTTGTAACTGTCTACTTTATCAGTGTTAGTGATTTTATTGAGCATTTGCTCAATATTATCAACCTCTGAAAGGGAAATAGTTTCATCCAAAGTATGGATTTCAGGCTTGGGAAGATTCTTGAGACGTTCTTCGAGATTTTTTAGAAGTTCGTCTTCATTTAAGAATCGATCAAAGCATTTTTCAATCCCATTGGAATCAGGAAATAATAGGACATCAGGAGTTGGGTAAACCATATATGTTTTTGCCAATGTTTGAGGGGAATAATCTCCAGTCGCATGAGGGACAAAGACTTGGGGATTGTCTGATCGGGGTGTAGAAGCCGATGGGGAAGATTTGGTCATATTTAGTTCAATTTTGTCAAGTTGTTCTCCTAAAGTATTAAGGAAAATGTTGGTGTAATTGTTTTGTGTCATAATTGCCCCAACTTGGGCCGAAGATGAAGGTACAGTATCGGATAGTTCAGCGTCCATTATGACAAAATGAGTACATCTAGTGGTTATATTTTCTTCAGATTCTTCATTAGTAATGTCTATGTCGAAGTTGCATAGTGCAGGATGAAATTGTTTTCTGTCTCCATGCTTTGTTTTATAAGTTCGGTGATGGGTTTGGGATAAAATGAGACATTGTTTTTCTAGTTGTTTTCGGTTTCTATACCATTCAAAGAAAAATATTTCTTTATTGAGTGTCATAGCAGTGGATATCCATCTGTCATGAAATTTTTGTCGCTTTTTATGAGTATAGTTATTTTCGTATTTTTCTCTGGATTGTTGATTAATCGAGTCATGATATTCTGCTAGGAGGAAATCATGGTTTATGTGGATACCAGAATCGATGGTATCAATTGTTCTAATAACAGGGCCAGGCTGGATACTGTCAGTTAGGGCTTGTGAAGGAGTGGGTGAAGTTGGTTCATCATACCTATGGATAGGATGAGCAGTTTGTGTTGGATCCTAGGGTTACAGATTACGCAGCGGAAGGTTTTAAAATTTTTATGGAATCTTTAAACTAACCCATTTGTACAGTAATAATCAAATGCGATAATAAAATGAAGGAACTTTTCATACCTACGTAGGAGGCTCCTTCACTTTGATACGAACTGCTCCTGATTTGAACCACGTGATCTTCCTCGCTATCTCCCGGAACTGGTAACTGCGTGTGGGCGCGTCACGATATTCAGGACCTGTATGGAGGAAGAAGAGAAGAACACATATACAAAAACAAACTCTAGGAGGTGCAGCCCTTGTGGTCTCACCACACCCTAACTTTTTCTCTCTTTTGTTTGCTTTTGCTTTTTGCTGTTCACGATTACTATTTCTCTTCTTTTATCAAAGTAATCTCATTACTTTAATCTCTTTTGCTGTGTGAGGTTTTTTTTTTTCATTTGGTTTCATTCTTTTTAATTAAAATATATATCTCATATCTCTTAAAAACAAAACCGACATTCGGTTTAAATTTAAAAAATATATATATTTAAAACAAACCAAAAATTTTATATTTGATTTTTAAAATTTTATAAAGATATCTCATATCTTTTTTAAAAATAATTAAATATATATATATTTTTTTTGAATTCAAACATTTCAAATTCAATTTCAATATTTAATTTAATAAAATAAAATAATCATATTATCTTAATTTATTCAAAATCAAATATCAACTAACACCCTCAATTTAGTGATTAACAACATAATTAAATAATCTTATTATTTAATTTATTTAATCACCATTATTCATTAATTAAATAATCCCATTATTCAATTAATTCCCGAATTAATACGTGTCACTTTCGTAACATAATTAATTGGACAATCCAATTAATTAACCGTGACCCTTGTTACCTAAATCGATCTGGCTAGCAAGGGGACCTAATGGACCCACAATATTTTGAGCTCCAATAATCCTTAGAAATTATTAATTAAACTCTTTAATTAATATTTCATGATTATTAACTTCGGTGTTATTCCACTAAAAACCCGAAGCTGCACTCTCTCAACTGTAGACGTTTTTACACAAACCAATAACTCTCGGTGTCCATTGATATAGCTATTACATATGGTATAATCCTCCACAAGTAGTTCTTAATTAGAGTTGGGTCATAATATCTGTTATACCCCTCTAATCATATCTTTCCATTAAGTACCATTGATTCTCTATTGAACAATAAATCCTACATTCCTTACGGAATTAGGAGAGCGCTCATATTGTTCAAGCCCCGAATCAACCCTTAAGGGAACTACCATCTACTTCTCACAAGAAGGAGTGGATTCCACTATTGTGTACAAACCTTCCCAGCCACAAGCCAAACCGCGATCCCAACATACGGAGTATATTGATCAGGAATGCAACTCCGACCTCACCCATGGTATATCAAAGACCACGATCTAACCTGAAGGAGTCGATAAGACATTCAGGATTAAGATCACCCACACATAGCCATCATTAGTTGATATATATATGAATCTCATCGTTAAACGGATCTTAGTGAGAGATTCATATAGATCATGGCCCAGTCCTATATGATCACATCATACAAGGTACCTCCATTTTCATATCTACATATGAATGATCCAGGATAAGATCACCGTACACTACGAAATGGACCACAGCTGTAGATTAACCATAAATAAAGTACCCAGCTTTATTTGCTATCTAGGGACTCTTTAGATTGCTCATTTCAAACTGAATCCATCTATATATGACACTCATATACTCAGTTTGAAATTACATCTGACAATTTTGGATGTTAAGTGCACATGTTATATAAAGTATGACACAAAAAGAATGAATATACTACTTCTTTTATTTATGTTCAAATTATATTTACATATTACAAGCTTTAGGGCAAAAACCCCTAACAATCTCCCACTTGCACTAAAGCATGTGAGTCATGTCTCGTAACCCTAGACCTTCTAGGTGACCTTCAAACACTTTAGCCGGTAAGGTCTTCGTAAATGGATCAGCATGATTGTCTTATGAGGCTATCTTGGTGACGATCACATCTCCTCTCTACACTATCTCTCTAATGAGATGATACTTTCTCTCTATATGCTTCCCTCTCTTGTGGCTTCTTGGTTCTTTAGAATTAGCCACAGCACCACTGTTATCACAATAAAGTGTGATGGGCTTATCCAGATCTGGAACAACTTCCAGATCACTCAAGAACTTACGGAGCAAAACAACCTCTTTAGCAGCTTCACAAGCGGCTACATATTCGGCTTCTATGGTGGAGTCAGCAATGCAAGATTGCTTTATACTTCTCCACACAATGGCTCCACCACCTAGGGTGAATACTGATCCAAACGTAGATTTTCTAGAATCCCTGTCTGACTGAAAATCAGAATCTGTGTATCCTAACGGGATCAAATCCTGTCCGGAATACACTAGCATATAGTTTCTCGTTCTCCGAAGATACTTGAGAATAGTCTTGACAGCAACCCAATGATCTAATCCTGGGTTGGACTGGTACCTGCTGACTACTCCCACTGCATAGCAGATGTCCAGTCTCGTGCATAACATAGCATACATGAGACTACCTACTGCTGATGCATATGGCACACATCTCATATCCTCAACTTCTTGAGGTGTCTTAGGACACTGTTCCTTAGACAAGTGAACCCCATGTCTATAAGGTAAATTACCTTTCTTGGAGTTCTGCATCGAAAATCGCATAAGAATTTTGTCGATATATGATGCCTGAGACAATGCTATGAGTTTGTTCTTACGATCCCTTATAAGTTGGATCCCTAGAACATAACTCACCTCTCCCAAATCTTTAATTTGGAATTGACTAGCCAGCCAGCCCTTTACATTAGACAACACTCCTACATCATTCCCAATGAGTAGGATGTCATCTACGTATAGGACCAAGAAAACTACTTTCTTGTCAATGATGCGCTTGTAGACACAAGGCTCATCAACGTTTTGCTCGAAACCATAGGTTTTGATCACATCATCAAACCTTATGTTCCATGATCTAGATGCTTGCTTAAGTCCATAAATGGACCTTTGCAACTTGCAAACCTTTTGCTCTTGATCTGGAGATACAAATCCCTCTAGTTGCATCATGTATATGCTTTCATCAAGATTGCCATTCAAGAATGCAGTCTTGACGTCAATTTGCCAAATTTCATAATCTAAATAGGCAGCAATGGATAAGAGAATCTGAATAGACTTAAACATGGCTACTGGCGAGAAGGTCTCTTCATAATCGACCCTCTCTTTCTGGGTATAACCCTTGGCCACTAGCCTTGCCTTGAAGGTCTCTACCTTCCCGTCTACTCCTCTCTTCCTCTTGTAGATCCACTCACATCCTATGGGTTTTACCCCATTCGGTAAGTCTACAAGTTCCCAGACTGAGTTAGAGTACATAGACTCCATCTCGAGATTCATGGCTTTAAGCCATTCCTCTTTATCAGGATCTTCTATTGCATTCTTAAATGTCAATGGATCATCCACACTATCAGCAGAGATAAGATCTTGTCCCTCACTTACACCCAAATAGCGTTCAGGCTGTCTTACAACCCTCTCACTACGTCTAGGTGGTAGTGTATCCTGACTAGGAATTATCTGACTTTCAGATGTTAATGGATTAACAACTCTAGTTGACTGAGTACTGGTCTCACTAGGCTCCAAATCATTTAATACAATATTAGAACGAGGTTTATGATCACTTATATAGTTATCCTCAAGAAACGTTGCATTTGTCGATACAAATACTTTGTTATCTTCAGGACTATAGAAGTATCCACCTCTGGTCTCCTTAGAGTATCCTACAAACAAGTAGACCACAGACTTGGGATCTAGCTTTCCAATTATGTTCTTCAGCACGTGTGCTGGACACCCCTCATATGCGAAAATATCGTAAACTAGCTTCACGACCATTCCACAACTCTAGGGGAGTTTCAGGAATAGATTTGGATGGCACTACATTCAAAATGTATGCCGCTGTTTGTAACGTATATCCTCAAAAGGAATTTGGCAATGATGAGAAACTAATCATAGATATCACCATTTCCATTAGGGTTCTATTTCTCCTCTCCGTGACACCATTCTGCTGAGGTGTACCAGGAGCTGTGAGTTGGGACACTATCCCATACTCGACCATAAAGTCTTCAAACTCTTGGTCAAGGTACTCACCTCCACGATCTGATCGTAGAGACTTGATAGTCTTTCCTAACTGGTTCTCAACTTCAGCTCGGAATTCTTTGAACTTTTCAAATGTTCCCGACTTCCGTTGCATTAGGTAGACATATCTGTATCTCGAGTAGTCATCTATAAAGGTGACATAATACTCATAACCACCCCTTGCTTTAACATTCATTGGTCCACAGACGTCTGAATGTATAAGCTCTAGTGGTTGTTTAGCTCTAAGCCCTTTACCAGTAAAAGGTCTCTTAGTCATCTTACCTTCCAGACAAGATTCACAGACAGGTAAGGTGCCAACCTTTAACTCATTTAAAGATCCGCTTTTTACTAGTCTGTTTATCCGGTCAAGGTTAATATGTCCAAGCCTTAGATGCCAGAGATACGTTTCGTTTTCTGGAGAAATCTTATGTAGTTTAGTTTTTGGTTTTTCAACTTTAAACATTTCGGTATTGAGCAGTGTTGTATGCATTAACGGTCTTAACACATACAAATTATTTTCATAAATTCCTGAACAAATATTCAGACCATTCTTTGCAATAATAACTGATTTATTATCAAAAGAAACAGAATATAATTATTCTAACAACTTAGAAACGGAAATTAAATTCCGTGTAAATCCAGGAATAAAAAATACATTGTCCAACAAAATAAAATTATTATTACAAAAACGCAATCTAATTACGCCCACTGCTCGTGCCGACACGACATCCCCTGACCCCACTCGCACTGAGAAGGCTCTCTCCTCAAGCTGTGTCCAAGAATCAGTCCACTGCAAAGAAGAACAAACATGGTTAGTGGCCCCTGAATCAACTATCCAGGGTGAAGAATCATCTTCAACTAAACATGACTCAAGAACAAGTAAATCATATTTACCTTTCGCTTTCTTCTTCTTGGCTACCTCTTCCAGATACTGAGGAAAATTCCTCTTCCAGTATCCGACCTTGTCGCAATGGAAACATTTTCCTTTGCTCTTGTCGATGGAGGCGCCTTTCTTTTTGCTTTGGGCTTTCTTGGGTTTGGGCTTTCTTGGGTTTGGGCTTACCCTTCGCCTTCCCAGCAGACCTCTTCCTCTTGTTATTATTGGAGGAAGATGGTTCGGTAACATTTGCCTCACCGGTCTTACTTTTGCTGTCCTTGGTCATGGACTCAAAAGTAGCGAGCTCATTGAGCAACTGTGTGAGACTAAACCTTAACTTGTTCATCTCGTAGTTGTTCTTAAACTGATCGAAACTCTTCGGAAGAGTCGTCAGTATGATGCTCACATGACTGGATTCATCAATGGCCCCGTCATTGACTTCTGCCGTGTTGAAGTAGGACATCATGCTCAGGACATGTTCCCGAACTGATGTACCTTCCTTCATACGAGCGAGCATAGCGGAACGAACAGCTTCGTGTCGCTTTTGCTCGGAGGGCTGCCCGAACATAGCTTGCAATGACTCCATAATTTCGAATGCTGTAGTCATTGCTTCATGCTTTGTGACAAGCACGTCTGTCATAGAAGTTAACAGATATGTTCGGGCCTTCTCATCAGATGAGACCCATCGCTGGTATGCCTCACGAACAGTTCGTGTGGCATTGGCAGTAGGCACCGGAGGACATTCCTCCGTAAGCACAAACTTGAGGTCTTTGGTGACCAGTATTGCAGTAATGTTAAGTTTCCATTTTGTGTAGTTATCACCAGTTCATTTATCGTTTGCAAGTATTTGTAATAGTGCAGATGACATGGCTGAAAAAACATAAATTAAAGATTCATTCAGTCATACATTTTAAACATGTGCTAATGTTCGGCATAAAATTAAACATGATGCATGAAAATGTTTAATGAACAAGAACAACCCTAAAAACAATGTTTCTATGCCACGACAATCCAACATACCACAAGCAAGTGCCGCCTTAGGGTCGGTCAAATTCTTGCATGTTGGATCGAGACCTTCTCAGTCAAAGGATATACCAGAATAACTCTTATGCCAATATCATTCAACCATCGTTTATTAGGTCAAGGTTTTTAATTAACCAATTTAATTAAAACCTTATGAGTGTAACCCATCATTTCAGATCTCAAGAGCTTAACTCGAGAATGGCCGCCTTAGGGTCGGCCAATCCCGAAATCCCCTCTGAAATCCTATCTATTAGGAAGTCAACCTTGGTATTGATTCTTATGGAAACCCTTCTTAGGGAGGACGAAAACAAAGCTGTCACGAGGCCCCACTCGAATCTCACGGTGTTGAACTAATGATAGAGACCGCGGGATATAATATCATATATCCCTCTCCCACTCACTATTTTATATTAAGGGTTTTCTATTAATATTAATGAACCTAGATTAAACGGCTAATTTTAATCAAAGCGTCAAGTGCATTAATCACAAATTATTAGAATCCTATTCCAATAACTAATAAACTAAATTGATTTTTAACACTTAAAAAATTTAGTTCATTAGTGATCATTCAAATCTATGTAAACTGTTTACTAAGACTAGAATTATTATTAAATGTGTATTTACCAAGTTTTAACTATTAAAACTAAACACATTATTTAGGTCCAATTATTATTAGGAGCTTAATCAAATTAATCTTAATATATATTAAGGACCCTACTAATCTAAGTATTTAAACTCTTTAATAAAAAGATTAGTAATTAATGAGATTTACCAAGTTTTTACTCCTAAAAACTAATCCCATTAAAAAATAGCCAATTATGTGAATAACTCATTTTAATCAAATTAAAAAAAAATTAAACACATAATATAGATGGCTATAATGCATGTATGATATATCAACATATATATATATATATATATATGTGTGTGTGTAGGCACAACTAATTTAAATGACATGTATATGCATGGCAATGCTTAATCATCAAATAATTAAAACATACATGAGTTGACCGAGTGTTGTGGATTATTTAACCTAAAAATTGGAATCTAATTACAAAAAATATTCCCAAGGCATCCCTTGGTCTTCTTGTAATTTCCAAGACTTCCAATCTCTTCAGGTCATGTGCGCTGGTAGCATCGCTGGTAGTGTGCGCGCTGAGGCATCGCTGGACGAAGCGCTGGTAGCATGCTCGAGCGCTGATAGGCGCTGGTGGTATGCGCTTGTCTGCGATGCGCGCAGCTGGAAGGGCGCTTATGGCATGCGCTTGTCTGCGATGCGCGCAGGTGGAAGGGCGCCGACGGCATGTGTGCTGGTGCGCGCTGGTACACTGCATGTGCTGGTCTGCCTGCGCACAGTCACACGCCATGCATGCTCGCTGGTCTTTTTGCGATTACACATTTTGTTTTTTTTGTTTTTAATAATACAACAGTAAAATAAAAAATATATATAACAACATTATACAACCCAGAAACACTCTAAATCCACAACACCATAAAAAATTACGATCAACCATGTTTTTTTTTAAATTAAACAATTTAATTAATAAAAAAATAACATCATACACTCATCAAAAAAATATTTGCCTACACATTCATACATATCAGGAGTAATCGAATTCGATTATACTGTACAAAAATTGGCTCTGATACCAATTGTTGGATCCTAGGGTTACAGATTGCGCAGCGGAAGGTTTTAAAATTTTTATTCAATCATTAAACTAACCCATTTGTACAGTAATAATCAAATGCGATAATACAATGAAGGAACTTTTCATACCTACGTAGGAGGCTCCTTCACTTTGATACGAACTGCTCCAGATTTGAACTACGTGATCTTCCCCGCTATCTCCCGGAACTGGTAACAGCGTGTGGGCGCGTCACGATATTCAGGACATATATGGAGGAAGAAGAGAAGAACACACATACAAAAACAAACTCTAGAGGTGCAGCCCTTGTGGTCTCACCACACCCTAACTTTTTCTCTCTTTTGTTTGCTTTTGCTTTTTGCTGTTCACGATTACTATTTCTCTTCTTTTATCAAAGTAATCTCATTACTTTAATCTCTTTTGCTGTCTGAGTTTTTTTTTTCATTTGGTTTCATTCTTTTTAATTAAAATATATATCTCATATCTCTTAAAAACAAAACCGACATTCGGTTTAAATTTAAAATATATATATATATATATCTCATATCTATTAAAAACAAACCAAAAATTTTATATTTGATTTTTAAAATTTTATAAAGATATCTCATATCTTTTTTAAAAATAATTAAATTTTTTTTGAATTCAAACATTTCAAATTCAATTTCAAATATTTAATTTAATAAAATAAAATAATCATATTATCTTATTTTATTCAAAATCAAATATCAACTAACACCCTCAATTTAGTGATTAACAACATAATTAAATAATCTTATTATTTAATTTATTTAATTACCATTATTCATTAATTAAATAATCTCATTATTCAATTAATTCCCGAATTAATACGTGTCACTTTCGTAACACAATTAATTGGACAATCCAATTAATTAACCGTGACCCTTGTTACCTAAATCGATCGGGCAAGCAAGGGGACCTAATGGACCCACAGTATTTTGAGCTCCAATAATCCTTAGAAATTATTAATTAAACTCTTTAATTAATATTTCATGATTATTAACTTCGGTGTTATTCCACTAAAAACCCGAAGCTGCACTCTCTTAACTGTAGACGTTTTTACACAAACCAATAGCTCTCGGTGTCCATCGATATAGCTATTACATATGGTATAATTCTCCACAAGTAGTTCATAATTAGAGCTGGGTCATAATGTCCGTTATACCCCTCTAATCATATCTTTCCATTAAGTACCATTGATTCTCTAATGAACAATAAATCCTACATTCCTTAAGGAATTAGGAGAGCGCTCATATTGTTCAAGCTCCGAATCAACCCTTAAGGGAACTACCATCTACTTCTCACAAGAAGGAGTGGATTCCACTATTGTGTACAAACCTTCCCAGCCACAAGCCAAACCGCGATCTCAACATACGGAGTATATTGATCAGGAATGCAACTCCGACCTCACCCATGGTATATCAAAGACCACGATCTAACCTGAAGGAGTCGATAAGACACTCAGGATTAAGATCACCCACACATGGCCATCATTAGTTGATATATATGAATCTCATCGCTAAACGGATCTTAGTGAGAGATTCATATAGATCATGGCCCAGTCCTATATGATCACATCATACAAGGTACCTCCATTCTCATATCTACATATGAATGATCCAGGATAGGATCACCGTACACTACGAAATGGACCGCAGCTGTAGATTAACCACAAATAAAGTACCCATCTTTATTTGCTATCTACATACTCTTTAGATTGCTCGTTTCAAACTGAATCCATCTATATATGACACTCATATACTCAGTTTGAAATTACATCCGGAAATTTTGAATGTTAAGTGCACATGTTATATAAAGTATGACACAAAATGAATGAATATACTACTTCTTTTATTTATGTTCAAATTATATTTACATATTACAAGCTTTAGGGGAAAAACCCCAACAGTTTGGTCATGAGTTTTAAGAATGCTGTCAACATGTGTGGGAATTTCAATGTTGTTTGTGGGTGTTCTTCTCCTTCTTGGGATTAGATTGATATGTTCATCTTGTTTCACTAGAACTAGGTTTGTACTGGTTATTAGCAGGTATAGGTAAAGAAGACTTTAGCTTGGCAGCTTGATTAGAAGTTAAACTTGGAATTTGGCTTGCAATATGATCTCTGGATAGACTAGATAAAGAATGTCTAGCAGTTTGGAAGCTATTGTCATTAGAGGTGCTAGAAATGTTGGGGTGTCTATAAGAATTGCCTCTACGAAAAGATATTTTCAGAGTACCATCTTGGTCAGTAATACAATCATGTAGGTTTCGTGATGGTGGTTGATAGAAAGGTTGGTCAACTTTCTCCTTTACCCATTCATCTGGGAAAGCAATGTTTTCCCATTGGACAAGAGCAGGAACCATAACATTAACAGAGGGGGAAGCACTGAAGCATATGGTTTGTCCTGCAGGGATAGTAGGTGGTATGAAACTGGGGATGAGTCTGGATGTTAAAACACGATAATGGACTCGGTAAATGAGTTTATAGGGGCTTGACCTTTCTATGAATTTGTAATTGTGTATTTGGATGTCAATAACTAAGTATTTTTCTTTATGTTCGTCAGTATTTAAAGCAATAGTAAAGTTTGGATAACACTGAAAGTAAATAGGTCCATAAGTTAGAGTAGTTTCAAGCCATTCCGAGAATAGACTCTTTATAATCAGTTATTCTCTTATCACGAAGAACAACTAATAAAGAATTATTGAGTCCAATTTTTGATAAAGGTTTGATACCAACTTGTACACTATCAATATGCAAGTCATTATAACCAATTTTGCAATAATGATTAAGACTATTTTTGTTTAACAAATTAGCAGAAAAAGTATTATGCTGGAATTTGACATTAATCTCTTTAGTCTTTTGTCCTAAGAGAGTCCTGAAATCTAGAATATTCTTCTTCTTATAGATGCTGGATTTTTGTATGTCAGGTAGTTGCCAGTTATTAAGATCCTTATCATTCCAATTAGTCTCGTAATTAGCTATAGATTGTCATGTAGCACTATTGTCACCATCAGGTTCTGTGTCAGGTCTGAAACTACTTGTAGACTTGATAAATAGAATAATTAAACAGAAAATCCTAGGTTTTATTTCACAGCCTGTCTAAAAGAGGAGCACAGCCTAACGTCTTCCTGACTAACGGCCAAAACCCTACAAGACTACTGACTCTTGCACCTAGAAAAAAAACAGCCTAATATGCCTCTTCAACAAGTCGCAAAGATATATGATGGCTATAGACTACCATCAACTTGTTTTTTTATATAAATATATATATATATATATATATAATAAAAACCATCATAAATTTAATTATTTAGAAAATAATAATTAATTTTGTAATTTTTAAAATTGTAATAATTACTTTTATTACATTTATATATAGTAAATAAATATAATATCGTATAATTGAAAGAGATATATGTTAAACCTAAGCTTGTTTTGAAAATACAATTTACCAAATCTTTCAAAACTTATTCAAAATTAATTTAAAAGTGACCAAAATACCCATAGGATTTTTTTTTACCTTTTTCCCTCTCATCTATCTTTGTTCTTTACGTACTATCTCCTATTTAACTTTTTCTCTTTTCCGTTTTCTCTCTTTGCTCTAACATGGATTTTGAATTCTAAAATCTGATCACTAAACTCAAATCAACTCCATTAAAATAAAAACTCTGTTCCCATCTCATCTCACATGCCAATAAAACAGTCAATTAGAAATATGTCACTCATGCCGATAAAATGTTCACGAAGAAGACTCGAAAAGTAAAAATAAAATGATATACCAATTTTTTTAATTTAAGGAGGACAAAAAAAGGGCAAGAGCCAGTCAGCGGTGGCCAGAAATGCAATCTGAGAATGGATTAATGGATGCGAATGGTTTATATTTGGTACCCATCATATCCAGATGAAGTGGAGATTGCCACAACTGCCAAACTGAAAAGGAAAAAAATAAAAAAAAAATGCCACCTTTAAAGATAATTAAAAAAAACACACTTAGATTGTCTTCAGTTTTTCACTTCTGTTCTGGAAAGTCAACAAACTATTATTGTCTGAGTCTGACCATTGACAACACAAAACACACACACACACACACATATGGAGTCATGGAGAGTTGCTCATTGCAATCACCAAGCCTTGTAAGCTCTCTGTGCAGAAATGGGCTCATTGAAAAACCTTCTGGGTACTCTCAAATTCTTAACTTAGAAAACTGAAAGAAACAAAGGAGAGTTTTGGAAATCTCTCTGTCGAGAATATTGCAATAATATTTGTTATAGTTCTTGTTAAGATTGTAATTAGTTAATATTTTTTTATACTTTCGTTATTTTAAAGCTCTACACGCTATAACTCGAATGCTTCTTTTGATATGCAGCACAGACATGCACTTAGATGTATTTTTATATTTTCATGTTTATGCCGAGAGTTCGGTGACACTTAGATTTATTAGTTTGCAGAACAGGATTAGTAGTTCTTGTTGAGATTGTAATTAGTTAACGTGGACCTATTGTTTTTTTACATGCATACATAATTTCATGTGGGTCACATGTACTTAGCTTAATTAAATTAAAAGGTTACCATCAATCAATCACAGAAATGGTTTTCCATCACCATGTGGAACATGACAAGTGTTGAATTTTCTTGTTTGTAACCTCTTGATGACTTTTCTTCTTCACCCAATGACCCAAATGTGTGAATACATTTTAGCTTCTTCAATGTTTTAGAATTTTCCATTTCCATTCAAAAATTAACCACATGATAATTATTACTTTCTTGAAAATTAAAATTACTAGTTTACTAGTATTCCAACACAATATAACTGAAATATATATAGTATCATAACTGTTTTGAGAATTTCGTTACGGTCTCATAACCGAAATATGAGTATTTATTGTATGATCATATGTAATGGATGGTCTCTTCAAACAAAATTTTAGACTCTACCTCTTGCATTCATGGACTATATGTCTATATCAAACAAGAAAAAGAAAAAGGAAAAAATGCTATTTAATATCTAATCATATTTCATGTTTAAAAAAGAATTTATTGAATATAGTCTTGCAACCTAACCTTAGATGATATTTATTTTCGACTTTTATTTTGACCTAGTAAAAGTAAATAAAAAATAATGATATTTTGATTAAATATCTAATTATATTTTATGCTAATTAATAATAATCATATTCATCCAATTCAAGATCTTCTTCCATATATAATCATTGAACCACTGCCACTCCAAGCTTGTCAGAAATCCCAGGTTCACTGATTTCAGAGTTCAACCTTCTGGGTATCTTTATGTTTTGTCTTTTGGTACTTGTGAGTTGTGAGGTTTTCCTGGTCTGATTTGTGTAATTAGATAAGTTGTTTTGTGTGATAATTTTGTTGTGATGACCAATGAATTAGTTATTGTATCTGTGCCACACTATAAGAATTCAAAGGATAACGATGTGGATTGGATTCAATGTGAAATTTTGTACAACTTATGTAAAATTGCTAGTTTAGGATTAAAACATTACATGTCCATGATGTATTCACATGTGGAAACATATTGTGATCAATTTCCTTTCGAATCATTTCGCAGAAAAATGAAGAACTTGGCAACTACATAGGGTTTGGCTGAATAATTAATAAAATCATCTTGGTAATATTGAAAATACTGCTCATTTGCTTTTTATGATGTGGGGGTATGGTGAATTATACACATTTTTGGATATTCATCTTTGTTGGCACGAACAAAGGGTGGTAGGCATAATTAATTTTAATATTTGATTGACGTGGTATCTTTTTTATCGGCAACTATAAATTTGTTTTATTGAAACTTAGGGGTAATTTAGATATTTCATAATATTTTATTGGTCAAGTGTTATTGTCAATGGGATAATCACCGATACTTTCATGTAATTATGGTAAAAGTACGATCTGATAGTATATATACCGAATATCGGGGTATTTTATTGCAATTTTCCCTTTAATATTTTAATACCCAATTGGCCAATTTTGTTATAGTAAAATATTTAAATGTAAGTTTTTTTTTTTTTTTTAATTTCGATGTGAGTTTCAAAATATATATATATACACTAGATTGTCCTAAAAGAAAGTTTATAACGAGAGATTCTCCATACACTTTTACGGATTATTTATTTACATTTTATTTTAATTTTTTTATTAATGACAAGGTTAACATGAATTAAATTTACCAAATAAGATAAAAAATATATATTTCTAAAGACTTTCCAAACTAGTTTTTAGGCTTTTTGAGAGTTTGACAATTTAATAAGTGTTCACTTACATGATTAAACTTTTTTTTTACGTATATAGGATTAAACTTTTGACTGGAAATTCTGTGATAAAAACATTAAAAAAGAAAAAGGGAAAAAGATGTTAATGTTGTGAATATGTGGATTTACACCAATTGTATCCACCGCCTCTCCCTCCACTCAAACCCCACTTGCTTCATCATGCTTTGCAACTTGCTGCACCCGCTTGCGATTGATCATCATCATCATCATCGATGACCTCTCTTTTACATATATATATATATATATATATATATGTACTGTATCATTTGTAAGGTGTACAACTGATAAATCAATACAAAGCTCTCTCTCTCATATCTCTCATGTCTTTCGTCTCTTTCTTGTCTCTCTCACTTTATTTCTTTGTTTCTTTATCTATTCTTCATTTAATTTATAACATGTTATCAGCACGATTGCAATTATATAAAAAGCATCCTTGGATCTTTGGTTTTCGAAATACCCAGAAATTTTGAAGTGCACGAATCACTTTTCGGAGGATACCGTGTGTTCCACTCAGAAATACAATTCTGATGCCACTAACCGCATCTCAAACGGAGCTCTAACGAACTCTCTAGCTCCGGTCAAAGTTTGGTCAAAACTGGAAAAAATTTCCAGAACTTTTTCTGCAGTTTTTCCAAGGTTGAAGACGACATTGTAGCGCCACATCATCACCAAGTCATCGACACAACATCATCCAGTCAGTAATGGTTAGCGCCACGGCAATGCCAGTTCAGCACTAGTCGCGACGCGTCAGCTGTATACCTTTTCAACGCCATGTAGCAAAGCAGGGAATATTTTGTTACTATCAGAGAATATTCTGTTACCGTTAGAATATTCCGTTAGTCTAGAAATATTCCTTAGTCAACTCGGTCCGAAAATGATTTTTGTCCAACTCAGTGCTATTTTCACCCGTTTTCGACCGAGTCAGATCTGTTTCCAACTATTTCGACCGTTCCGGACCAACCGTGCCATCAGTTTCAGCTAATTCCGCTTGTAAGCATTGTTTTGACTTATTCAATCTTTATTAACTCTGTTTTCGGGCGTGATGGAAGATCCAGAACCTGGAGATCTGGATCCAGTGTTATATACATTTTTTATGCTCATGAAGAGCAATATTCATAGAAGGATATACAAATCCAACCGGATGTTGTAAGTATCATAAAAATGATTTAAGATCCTAATGTATAATGAAATTGGAATAATATTTTATCCATTTCATACACATCCAACATGGTGCTCTGAATATCATAAAAAAGATTTAAGATCCTAACGTATAATGAAATTGGAAATAATAATATTTTATCTATTTCAAACACATCCAACAGGATGATGCGAATATCATGAAAAATGATTTAAGATCCTAACGTATAAGACTGGCTTATTCTGTGTCTCGGGACTGGCTTATACTGTATCTCGGAACTGGCTTATGCTGTATCTCCAGATAAATTATTTATTTTTATGAACATATCAGGTGATCTCATGACCCTGAAATCATTTATTTTTATGCACATATCAGGCGATCTCATGACCCTGAATTTGTTTATTTTTATGCAACAGTATCAAGCTGGGTTATACCCCTGACAGAACCTGGAGATCTGGATCCAGTGTTACATACATGCCATACGACACAGTTTTGAAAATCGATGAGAACCTGGAGTTCTGGATCCAGTGTTATATACATGAATGTCATACTTCATTATTTAGAACATAGGGTTTCAAACTCGTTCAGAATCTGAAGTTATCTCATATATATGAAGTGATATGTTTACATGTCATTTATTTGAGAGAATGATCTACACATCCAACAGGATGTTGTGAGTATCATAAAAATGATTTAAGATCTTAACGTATCATTCATTTGAAAGAAAAAAAAATACCATGCAGTAGGATGTTGAGAGTATCATAAAAGAATTTAAGATCCTAATATCAAGTATAATGAGATTGTAAAAGATATGTTATCTATTTTATACTTGCTTCTGAAGGAGCAATATCAAAAGAATAAATTTGGATATATTTATATTCATGAGATATCAAAGCATACCCCATGAGTGGATGTTTGTAAATGACAAGAGAAAAGATTTATAGAATAAACCTATTGAAAAGATTATTATCATTTCAGATGAGATATAAAATGGCATTACACATAATGTTCATAAAATTCTCAGAAGGAAAATATATGTCTTGCCGAGAGTGCAACGACTCATACATTTATGCGAAGTCAGATATATTTATGAATTTGACTTTGCTCTGAGCAAATGTTAATACTGTATCAGGTCCAACAGATCTAATAGAAAGCTCTGGAAGAGTCAGGATAATGTTATCAAACAATACTGAATTATATATCAATGATACTTGATATCATTCAAACAGAAAGAAATATGTTTAGTTCAAAGAAATATAAAGTTAATATCAGATCAGATCCAATGAATTTGATTAAAGGTTCTAGAAGAGCCAGAATCTTATTACCAGATGGTAGTAAATTGTGTATCGATGATACTTTATATCATTCAAACCGAATATAAAGGAATCTGCTTAATCTTAAAGATATACGGAGGAGTGGATATCATATTGAAACTATGAGTAATGAGAATATTTAATATATATTCATTACTTCTCATGATTCAAACCAGAAACTCATTATAGAAAAGTTGAGTGCTTTATCATCTGGATTATATTATACTATTATAAGAGTATAGATGTTTATGCAGTTATGAATCAAAAGTTCCCAGATCCAAAAATGTTTGTACTTTGACGTGACCGTATCAGTCACCCAGAATCTACAATGATGCGTATAATCATTGAAAATTCTCATGGATATCCATTAAAGAACCAGAAAATTCTTCATCCAATGAGAACTTATGTGTTGCATGTTCACAGGGGAAACTAGCAGTAAAACCATCTTATTCTAAAAGTCGGTTTTGAATCCTCATCATTCTTACAAAGAATTCAATGAGATATATGTGGACATATTCATCCACCAAATGATCTCTTTCATTATTATATGGTTCTAATTGATGCATCTACGAGAAGATCACATGTTTGTTTATTATCAAACATGTCCATATTACTTGTATTGTTTATTAGTTTTTCAGGTATACTCATAATCAAAATGGATCAAGTGAATCACTTATCAAACGTCTCCAGGAAAATTGTGAGAACTTTATTATTTCGATACAGTTACTAATTTCTATATAGGGACTTACTCACTTTTTAAGATATTTGATTGTGTTGTATATCTCCTTATTTCAACTTTGGAATGATCTAAGATAATGCTTTTATATCATTATGAGATTAATATTGATTTTGATTAATCTGTTATTATATCATTTAAACTTCTGATAGTTTATATTTTTACGCACAATCTGTATATTATCGTATTGATTAATTTCCAATTGGGAAAGTTTCTCTAGAAGAGAAAAGTAAATGAAAGGTTACTTATATACAAAATAGATATACTAGTTCGGTTCTATATATATATATATATATATATATATGTGTGTGTGTGTATGTGTGTGTGTGTGTGTGTGTGTGTGTGTGTGTGTGTGTGTGTGTGTGTGTGTGTGTGTGTGTGTGTGTCTCATTTCTATCTTTGTATCTCTCAAATACGAAAGATAATTGATCATCAGATAATTATTAATCTGTTATTTGATATATTAAAGGTAACAAGATTTTATAAGTTGTCATTTCATAAACCTCGGCCAGGTGATTGTTCTTGAAGAAAGATCAAGTGAAGGGCAACAAATAAATTATCTGATGCATATCATAAGCTTATGAATCTTTTTGAAATGTATTGTTATTGAGATCCCAAAAGTAAACAAAACTCGAGTTATAAATAAATCAACTTTCTCTAAATCAACTATATAAGTGTCTGATATATCTAAAAGAGACACAAGTCTATGAAATGACTAAATCCATTGAAATGGAAGTAATCTCAACAGAGATACAAGAATATAGAAATTGAGAAAAATTCTATGAATCATATGAGAGAAATGTGGAATTATAAAGAAACAATCATTGATTATGTATTTTTATACATAGTAGCGCTACTGAAATTATAAATAATAATTATGATATTCATAATATCAATGATTGTAGACAAATGGCATGATTGGTTTAGATGAAAGAAGCAATACAAGAAGAATTGACTTCATAAACCAAAAATAAAGTGTTTAGATCAATAGTACTCATGACACCTGGAGATGTCAAACTAATTGGATACTAATAGATCTTTATACAGAAACGTAATGAGAAAAACGAGATCATGAGATATGAGGCACGACTCGTGGTATGAGGTTTCTTACAGAAACTTGGACTGATAAATACGATTACGTTATTGATAAATTTGGTTGCCTTTAAAAGGCTTGAAATACATCTTCTAGACATAGTAATCATTTATCTATATGATTCACTCAATACATATATTTATAAATCCTAAAGGATTCAAAATGCTAGACGTATATAAATCGAGATCTCGTAATCTGCATTTGATGAACATACAAAAATTCTTATATGTATTAAAAACAATATGAACGGATGTGGTATAACCGTCTCAGTTAATATCCGATAAAGATAAGGATATAATAATCATATTATATACTCATGTATCTTCATAAAGAAAGGGGAAAGAAAATATTGTCTCGACCTGAAGATTAAGCATAGATCAAATGGAATGATTGTCCATCAATCAGAATATATTGAAACGATTCTGAAAAAATTCCATATGGATATTACTTCACAAAGCAAGTCTTTGCTTATACTCCCTCCAATCGTTTATGATGTTAATACATTTCATGAAATAAACATCAGTGTGCTTCAGTTCAGGAATCTAGAAGATTGCTTCAAAAGAACTTTTATCAGGGGGAGCATATCAGATAAATTATATTAATCATTTTGAGCATATGTGTATTGTACTCTTTTTTCTTTTCAATCAGGTTTATATCTCACTGGGTTTTCATGACAAGGTTTTACTGAGACAATTCTCTAAGCACACCCACAAATCATTTGATCAAGTAGATCATCGTATATATGTTGTCTTGATCAAGAAGATCATTGTAAATATTACCTTGATCTTGCTAATCATCGTATATATGTTACCTTGATCAAGAAGATCATTATAAATACTACCTTGATCCGACAGATCAATGGATATCATTGCTAATGTTTTTATCCCACTGGGTTTTTCATAGCATAGTATAAATGTGAGTAATGTTTTGAAGAAAACAATAAATTCTGGACATATGTACACTATACTCTTTTCCATTCGATTAGGTTTTGTCCTATTGGGTTTTCCTGATAAGGTTTTTAATGAGATAGTTTTGAGAATGTCCAACATCACAGGATCCAGAGGATCATTGTATATATTGTTGCCGAGGTTTTTGTCCCAATTGGTTTTACCTAGCAAATTAAATACAAGTGGTGGAAATCCAAGGGGGGGTGTTGTGAATATGTGGATTTACACCAATTGTATCCACCGCCTCTCTCTCCAATCACATCCCACTTCCTTCATCATGCTTTGCAACTTGCTGCACCCACTCGTGATTGATCATCATCATCATAGATGACGTCTCATTTGCCTATATATATGTACTGTATCATTTGTAAGGTGTATTGCTGATAAATTAATACAAAGCTCTCTCTCTCTCTCTCTCATGTCTCTTGTCTCTCTCACTTTATTTCTTTTTTTCTTCATCTATTCTTCATTTAATTTATAACACGTTATCAGCACCATTGCAATTATGTAAAAAGCATCCCTAGATCTTTGGTTTTCGAAATACCTAGAAATTTTGAAGTGCTCGAATCATTTTTTTAGAGGATACCGTTGTGTTCCTCTCAGAAATACAATTCCGACGCTACTGACAGCATCTCAAACTGGAGCTCTAACGAACTCTCTAGCTCCGGTCAAAGTTTGGTCAAAACTGAAAAACATTTCCAAAAAATTTTCTGCAGTTTTTCCAAGGTTAAAGACGACACTGTAGCGCCACATCATCACCAATTCATCGACACATCGTCATCCAGTCAGCAGTGGTCAGGGCCACAACAGTGCCACGTCAGCACCAGTCGCGACGCGTCAGCGTCCAGTCGTGCCACGTCAGCGGTACACCTTGTCAACGCCATGTAGCAAAGCAGGGAATATTCCGTTACCATCAGAGAATATTCTGTTACCGTTAGAATATTCAGTTAGTCTAACGGAATATTCCTGAGTCAACTCGGTCCAGAAATATTTTTTGTCTAACTCAATGCAATTTTCATCCGTTTTCGATCGAGTCAGACCTGTTTCTAGTTATTTCGACCGTTCCGGACGCAACCGTGCCATCAGTTTCAGCCAACTCCGCTTGTAAGTATTGTTTTGACATATTCAATCTTTATTAACTCTGTTTTCGAGCGCGATGGAAGATCTAGAACCTGGAGATCTGGATCCAGTGTTATATATATTTTTGATGCTCATGAAGAGTAATATTCATAGAAGGATAAAAACATCCAACCAGTTGTTGTAAGTATCATAAAAATACATATAAATGTACACATCCAACCGGATGTTGTAAGTATCATAAAAATACACATAGGGATATACACATACAACACTCCCAGTCCGTCCTTCTTTGGGTCTCTCATCTGGTTCCCATTTTCTTTGTAACTTTGGTCTGCCATGTTGCACATGAAGGGGTGGTGGAATAATCTGATGTGTTTCTACATCAGGCCACATGGTTTGATCAGGAAGGGGATGGATCATACTTCTATAAGTATACATGTATGCACGTTTTTGTCAAACTTTGGTGCACAAATTCAACTACCTTATCCTTGACTGCATCTCTACCATAGTAGTGGCTTGTGGCAGCCATTGCATGACAACAAGGAATCCCACTGATCTGCCACCTACCACACGCACAAGTGTACTCCCTTAATTTGACTGCACATGTCATATCCAGGACCCATCAACTCATACTTCATCTCGCTAGCATTAATCATTTTCAGCAACCTGCTTTCTCCACTAGCCTTCAATATTTTTAAGTTAATTCTAGGTTGTATAACCAAATTCCATTTCTCACATTCTACCTTTCTCTGTTGGAACTTCCCCATAACTAACCTTCTAATATATTCAAGCAACCCTAGGTATGTAGAAGCTCTATGGTTACCTAGCATGCTATTAAAAGACTCGGTCATATTATTTGTGACATGGTCACACCTAATGGATTGGTCAAAAGAAAACCTAGATCAATGTTTTGGTTCTATTTTTTGCAACCATAGTTTGGCATCTTCCTTAACAACACCAATTGCTTCCATAGCATTTTTGTACTCATAAATGTTACAGCTCCTACTAGCCTTCCAAAACAACTTTTTCAAATTATCACCTGGGTATTTCAGCCTAAAGTTGGCATATATATGTCTTGCACAATACTACCGCATATCAACAAAGTAAATATTAAAAGTAGTAAATAATTATTAATAAAAAAACAAAACAGAAAAATAGTAGACAATAATTAATAAAAAAATCAACAAAACAGAAAAATATTAAACACTTATTAACAATAAAAAACAACAAAAAAGAAAAATTTATTACCTTCTTTTGGCAAATGGGAAATGATCCTCCAATGCATTTATCACCCCTTTTTGCCTATCGGTCATGAACGTCAAAGGTCTACCTTCAGGGTATTGCAGATACTCTTTCAAATGATTCAAAAATCATAACCAACTGTACTTAGTCTTTTTTTCACAAATACAAACAGCTAGTGGGTATAAACCACTATTTGTATCCAATGCCATAGCAGAAAGTAATACCCCTCCAAATGGCCCATTTAAATGGCATCCATCCAAGTCAATGAAAGGCCTACACCCCTCTAAGAAGCCAAGTTTTTGAGCTTCAAAGCTCAAGAACAACCTATGAAATGTAGGTAAGGGTTGTTGAAGAGAAATGTAAATTGCTGAACCTGGGTTGAGTTGGTTCACAGTGTATGCAGACCTCTTTAAATGCTGAAAACAATTAGCATGATCAGCAGCCAACCCTTTCAAAGCTCTCTTTTTTGCCTTGTATAGCCTTTGCATGTCAACACTGACCATATACTTCTCCCTCAATAAATCAGCAATCACATTAACAATAATATCAGGATTGCTCTTAATTAGAGTCTCAAACTCAGAGGAAATCCACTTAACTTTTGCCTTAACTTTTGCCTCTACATTGTTGTAAACCCTATGACATTCATGTTTGTCATTGTATGTTTTAATCATTACTGTCACTTTATCAATCATACACGAAGCATGTATCCTCCAAGGACAGCCTTTTGCTTTACACCGGTAGGTCAGCCTACACTTTTGATTCTTCGTTCTATCTAGCTCAACACCTTCTTGAATAGCATAATCCCTAAAAGTGTCTCTCAATTTATCCATACTATCATGGGTTTGACCTACATGGAATTGAATGCCACCCCATACCATTCGCTGGAAATGAGTACCCTTCATCAATCTAACTACCTTAGCCTCAGGTTGTTCACGATCTGAATCACTATCAAACTCATCATCTGACTTGGCCTGGTTTCCTTCAAACAACCTCATGCACTCATTGAATATATCATCATCGCCAACAGCATCTTCACCTCCAACGACAACTCCCCCCACTTCCTCGTTGTCACTTTCGTAATTGGACATCTCCTCCAAGTCAGGTTTCTGCTCTACCTGAACCGATATTTCATCCAACCCTTTTTCCTGAAACTTCTTAAACACTTGTATTAATTTGGCATCAGTATGAACTTCAACTACCCCATCACACCAAGGTAAGAATACCCTAACATCATGGTTTTCTTCAGGCACTTTAGACTTTCTAGTATGTCTTTCACAAGTCTTATGAACTAATGAAATTAAACTAATGTGATCTGTATCACAGCAACCTATATCAATCAACTGAGTCTCGAATTGAACGATAACTTTTAAAACATCCATTTGTCACTGAAAAAAAAAACATTTTCATCATATATAAGGGGTATTGACCCCCAAAAAAAACCCCAAATTTAAGAACATAAAAACCTCACTCAATCTCATATGCTTCATGCAACAAACAACATAATAATATGTAAAAACATGTATTCTACAAAAAAAAAAATGAAGTCTACTAACTTCACTCAAGCAAGTAAACACTTCAAGCTTCAACCTCACCACCCTTCAAACCAAATTTGAGTCGTCCAAGTAGATGATACAAATCGACTCAATAGAAGAAAATGTGGTGTTAGGGTTCGTGTTTTGGCGCGAAGGGGAGATGAATGGTTTGAAAATGGAGAAGCAGAGAATCAGAAATTCAAAATGGGGTTGTAATGGCAAGAGGGACATGCTTGGAAGAATATATATAGTTCACTGGACAACATTTCTTTAAATTTGTTTTGAGTGGAATACACACATGGACCGCATTTGAGAAGTTAATTTAATTAATTAACTTTTAATGCAAGTCTATTGACTATATTACCCTTCTTTATATATTTTCTAAATAATAAATATCACTCATTTACTATATTACCCTCACATACATAACATTAAGTTAACGGTTCTATTAAAAAGGGTAGACATTGACTATTAAATGAAATTTTAGGGTGGAACATGGCCGATACCAAAACAAGAGGTGCAAAATGTCTAATACCATATAAGTGAATAATAATATCCCTTTAATTTATAACAGTTAATAACTTAATATACTTATTTTCTTCATAAGAAACAGAGAAACAAAGGTGTTACTCAAACTTGAGCTTTTATCTTGTTGGGCACTTTTTACTGTAAAAACCTCGATTTTACTTTGTTATTGGTTATATGGAATCAGTTTCACATCCTTTTCGATTTTACTTTGTTATTGTTTCGTCTTAGCGTTTGAAGTGAATTTTTTATTTTGTATCTGATTTGTTATTTACATTTTTTTGTTAAAAAGTGATTGCTTATTTCTCCTTTGTATTTGTGATTTTAAGTGGTTGGATTTCGCTTGAATAAGAATAGTCATTTATAAGTTATCTTATTCTTTTTTAAGTGATCAAAATTACTAGCTTGTTTATTATATGTTCAAATCAAAATTCAAAAATAATAATAGGTAATATTAAAATAAAATGGGATGTCAAAAAATCCAAATGCTGTCAAAACCAATGAAATTTTAAAACTGGGAACCAAAACCACCGGTTCAAAACCGGAAACCGGAACTGGACCGGACCGGGGTGGTGATTAGGCATACCACATCATCCTTTACCCAAATGTACAAAAATTGATCCCTTACAAGTTGCAAGTTGACAAGTTTTTATAAATCATAATGGTATATATATATATATATATATATATTTTTATATTTATATATTTATATATTTATATATAGTTATTTTTCTTTCGGTGTGTAATATAAAATATAGCATTACATTGCATGTAATATTTTAGAAAGTGCCGACACTAGGCGTACGGTGGATCGGCAATATTTTTTAAAAAAAAAAATCTCTGTTATTATTGCCTTTTATGAAACGCGCATTAAACAGCAATATTTTTTTAAGAGGAAATTGCAAGAAATGATCATAAAATTTATGGATTTATTGTTTTTAGCCAAATATATATTTTTGATTATACTTATCATTTTTACACTTGAACTTCCAAATATACCCTTCTTTTGTCTTTACTCCCTTCAATATTTCCCCCCAAAATTTTGCTCTCTTATTTCCAGATCCCTCCATTTTGTTTTTCATTTAAAATATTCTCTCTCTCTCTCTCTCTCTCTCTCTCTCTCTCCTCTCATGAAATTTTTGAGTGTTGAAATCTTCAATCTCGATCTCACGAAATTTTGAGTGTTGAAATCACGAAGTGGCAACGAAGTTTCTGGGCAACGAAATTTCTGGCCAAGAAGACCGAAATTTCTGGCCAAGAAGACTGAAATTTTCAAGCTGTGTTGAGCTGAAATTTTCTGAGCAACAAGGTTCAATTGAAATTTTCTGGGCAACAAGTCGACAGTGAGAGCTGAAATTTTTTAGGCAAGAAGCTAAAAATTTATGTGCAAAAAGCTGAAATTTTGTGGGTAAGAAACTGAAATTTCTGGTGTGAAGAAGAAGAAAACCACAGTGAAGAAAACACCACCATCCGAAGCCAAACGACGTTTTTCAACGGTATGTATCCCTTACCCACTTGTTTTTTACAAGGATCTTTATGTTTAATATGAAGATAAAGAGATCGAATTCGATTTAGAGTGAAACCAGCAATTGTGATATTTTGTTCCCAGGTTACATGCCAGTTTATGTTAAAGTTACATGCTAGTGTATTTGTAAGTTACATGCCAGTTTATGTTAAAGTTACATGCTAGTGTATTTGTAAGTTACATGCCAGTTTATATCAAAGTTACATGCTAGTGCATTTGGAAGTTACATGCCGGTTTATTTCAAAGTTACATGCTAGTGCATTTGGAAGTTACATGTCAGTTGTAATTTTTTGAACCCATGTTACATACATGTTATTGTAGACTTTACATGATAGTTGGTTATTTTTGAAGTTAAATGCTATCAATTATTGTTTTGTTACATGTCAGTTCATTATAAAGTTACATGCTGGTTATTTTAAATTTTCCATGTCAGTTCCCAGCCAGTTTAAATGTTTCATGTCAAATAATTTACATGCAGGAATATGGGTGCAAAGAAATTGGTCATCTATCACAGTGGAAGTTGGGTGGCCAATTGTTACAAGGGTGGTATGACAGAGTGGGTCCATGTTCCTATCGGTTTGACTTATGATGGCTTGGTGAAGTTGGTATAAGATGTTGCCAAAGTTGATGCTGATAGGTCCACCCTAGATTATGCTCGTTGGCCTTTACGAATAGTGGTACTGCTCGTCCGAGAAGAAGAAGGTTGTTCACCCGCGTAGAAGAAGGCCACAATTCACAGAAATGTCAATTGTCATCGGAAGTTGGTTGTACAAGTTAGGTATTAGTAATGATGTTGTAATTCTTATATGTATGGGTGGAATACTATATTTTGTATTTTAGACTTTATTAAGTTAGATTCAAGTATGTCTTAGTCAAAGTTGAAAGAGACTTATACTGAAAACAAATTCCAGTAATGTTACATGATAGAAGTTACATACTGATGCAATTTCAAGTTACATGCCAGTGCAATTAGAAGTTACATGCTAGTTAGTCACCGTTGAAAGAAACTTGTACTGAAAATAAATTTCAGTAATGTTACATGATAGAAGTTACATGCTAGTGTAATTTCAAGTTACATGCCAGTTAGTCAAAGTTGAAAGAGACATATATCGAAAACAAATTCCAGTAATGTTACATGATAGAAGTTACATGCTAGAGGTTACATGCTAGTTAGTCAAAGTTGAAAGAGACTTGTACTGAAAACAAATTCCAGTAATATTACATGATAGATGTTACATGCCAGTGCAAATTCAAGTTACATGCCAGTTAGTCAAAGTTGAAAAAGACTTATACTGAAAACAAATTCCAGTAATGTTACATGATAGAAGTTACATGCCAGTGCAAATTCAAGTTACATGCCAGTTAGTCAAAGTTGAAAAAGACTTATACTGAAAACAAATTCCAGTAATGTTACATGATATAAGTTACATGATAGAAGTTACATGCTAGTTAGTCAAAGTTGAAAGAGACTTGTACTGAAAACAAATTCCAGTAATGTTACATGATAGAAGTTACATGCCAGTGCAAATTCAAGTTACATGCCAGTTAGTCAAAGTTGAAAAAAACTTATACTGAAAACAAATTCCAGTAATGTTACATGATAGAAGTTACATGATAGAAGTTACATGCCAGTGCAAATTCAAGTTACATGCCAGTTAGTCAAAGTTGAAAAAGACTTATATTGAAAACAAATTCCAGTAATGTTACATGATAGAAGTTACATGATAGAAGTTACATGCTAGTTAGTCAAAGTTGAAAGAGACTTGTACTGAAAACAAATTCCAGTAATGTTACATGATAGAAGTACATGCCAGTGCAAATTCAAGTTACATGCCAGTTAGTCAAAGTTGAAAAAAACTTATACTGAAAACAAATTCCAGTAATGTTACATGATAGAAGTTACATGCCAGTGCAAATTCAAGTTACATGACAGTTAGTCAAAGTTGAAAAAGACTTATATTGAAAACAAATTCCAGTAATGTTACATGATAGAAGTTACATGCTAGTGCAATTTCATGTTACATGCCAGTGCAATTAGAAGTTACATGTCAGCTGGTCAAAGTTGAAAGAGACTTGTACTGAAAACAAATTCCAGTAATGTTACATGATAGAAGTTACATGCTAGTGCAATTTCAAGTTACATGCCAGTGCAATTTCAAGTTACATGCCAGTTAGTCAAAGTTGAAAGACACTTGAACTGAAAACAATTTCCAGTAATGTTACATTGATAGAAGTCACATGCTAGTGCAATTTCAAGTTACATGACAATCATTACAATTTCCCTGCCAAATGAATTGCAAGTAACATTCATTCTAAAAACAAAAATAACTATACAATTTCATTGAAACCAAACACATTATTGGTTCCCCATCCCCAAAAACATTTAAGACGCATCAACATGTCTGCGTATCGACATATGTAAACACCACAACTATCGTTATCCAGTTGTGCCGGTAACTTCTTTGAAATTGATTGTTGAACACCAAACATTGTCTCATTGGGTGGTATGCCTTTTTCCTGAAAATATCCGGACTCCTATAGAATGCCAGTATAAACAAGTTATATGTCAGTACAAACAAGTTATATGCCAGTATAAAAAAATTACATGTCAGTGTAAACAAGTTGTATGCCAGTACAAACAAGTTACATGCCAGTACAAACAAATTTCATCCACTGCTTTCAATTGGTCTCCTGTACAGATTCAATTCATTATCTTCCCAAAACTCAGCCTAAAATCCTAAAATAATTGAAGCCCAAGCCCTAAACCCTAAAATCCAGCATTTTAAACCCCCGGAATTATCTATCGAAACTACCACAAACCCATCAATGCTTAAAAAAAAAAACTAGCACGAACCCAAAATCTGATATCAAAATCAAACGCATGAAATCAGTATATCTTAGATTTTATTTGGTTCAATAGGATATGCTAATTATGGTGATACCAATTTGAAATGGCAATTATAATGAGAGTATATAAACATAGGTGGTGACGCATGTAACACAGAGTCAGGAAGTCCTTCTTCTTCATCATCAACAACAGATGGGTTCACAGAATTAGGGGTATCTTCTGTACCAACAAATCCGCCTATAAAATGAATTTTAGAAACACAGTTTCAATTAAGAGAACATTCTAAAACATATTTAATTAATAAGAAAAGACTGGAAAGAATGTTCCTACCAGCAATAAACTTTGTAGCATTGACCCATTCATCCACCAACTCCTTCCACCCACTGCAGTTAACAAAACTTGCTTAGAATGATATATCACAAATTATTTAGTCTGCAAAGTTAGCACACAAGTATAGTAATGCACTCAACTATGGCTAGACAAAAATGACAAAATAACATCATCATCATTGAAATAATTAACTAGAAAAATGAAACAAAAAGCAGTGTTTATTTATTTATATTGTTTCAAGCTGAAAATGTTTTAGATGATGGAAACCTTGTTTGAGCACTCTGCTCATTCATGAACATATCAAATAAAAGGAAGCAAATGACTTTTACAAGAAAAGATAACGCCTTTTCTTTGTCACGAACCTGACAACAATACTTAAACATATCGATATAACAAAAACAGAAATGCTATATGTAGTGACTGGCCTTAATTGAACACTTAATACTCACACAAATGCTTAGCGCAATAACACGACAAAGACAGTTTTTCAACACACCATACTAAAATATATATAAATCAGGTAAAATTAAACTCCAACCTTGATTACCAATTTAACTTGAAAGGAAATCCAGAAAAAACACAGAGGAAATCATTACGAAAAATATCGACGGCGAGAGCTGCATGACGGCCAGAGGTTTGCGACGGCCAGAGGTGCGACCGACAGCGTTAACAAAGAGCAGCGACTTCGACGGTGATCGACGACGAGAGAGGTGCCACCGACGGCGAGCAGGTGCAGCGATCTCTTCTCTTCTCTTCCTTTCTCTCTCTTTCTGCAGCGACGGGAGAGAGACGGCTAGCGGCAGCAACGGCGAGAGAGGTGCGAGCGACGGCGACTGGCAGCGATGGCGACTGGCAGCGAGGACTATCACTTCTCTTCTTTTCTCTCTCTTTCTTGTTTTTTACTTCATATTACTATAACCCTAACAAGAGTGGTAAAAAGTGAAATCTCTGTTTAATACCTATTTATTTTTATTTTTTTTCAAATTTCAAATTTAGGGGCTTTTATGTCCAAAAGTTGTAAAAAGTGATGAAAACAATAAAAAATAAATTTGTGGCTAAAAACAATAAACTGATAAAAAATTTGGCTCTTTATGAATTCACCCCTTTTTTTTATTCATATTTTTTTATATTCTTTTTCTATGTTATCTTTTATAGGGCACATCAGACAACTGAACCCACCAGACTTACCTTATCAGATTTCAATATATTTTTTAATTTCCATTTTCTTTCTTTTTAATATTTTATTTAGTCTTTTCTTCTTCTCTTCTCAATCACTTTTCCCATTTCAATTTTCAACCACACAGTATCTCTTCATATTTCAAACTCATCTTCTTCATTTATTTTCTCTGCAACTTTAGTTTTTTTACCCAGACCTTTTTTTTAAGCTTATTTTTTCTTATTTCAAACTCATCTTCATCATTTATTAACGTGATAGGCGGTGGGTGAAGAGGTCAGTTAGCAGAGAAATAGTATAAATCAGAAAAGTAATGAGCTCATAACAGTAGAAAACTAACCCTAGACAGCTGCCGGAGCGATTGGCGGGACGACCAGGACGACGGCGGCTGCAGCGGCGAGACGTGGCGAGGTGGCGACGAGGTCTGCGGTAGTGTCTGCTCGTGAGAGGTCTGGTTTCAAGTGGGAGGTTTTGTTCGAATTGGGAAAGTGAGATTTTTTTGATTTTGGTTCAACTCATCAGATTTCAAGCAAAAGAGCCTAACCAAACGGTGCCGATTCGATTAGGCCGATTAGTAGGCCGTAGAAAGCTGCCTAGGCGGCCGATTAGTCAGAGCAAGTCACCGACTAGAAAGGCCGAATAGGCATTCCTCGCGGCGGCCTGCACCACATAGTTCCTAGTCGGCCGACTAATCGGGCGCCTGAAACGATTTCTAGAACACTGATTGTATGTGAGCCAAAGATTATGGATAAACACTGACAAGTACATACACATTGGGTCAAAACAATTAAATCTAATAGTTCACATGCAACGTACTGATAAATTTTTATCAGTGCGCACTGAGATTAAAATTTTCATATATATATAAATATAATCTTTCTCTTTTCAGTTCGACCTGATATACAAATATATCAATGCTTTGAATGTAAGTCATTAGATTCAAATATTTTGATTCAGTCTGTATGTACTTGTCAGTGTTTATCCGTAATTTATAGGTCACATATAATATATTAATGTATTTTATATCAGGTCGAATTGTGTATATATATCAGTGTTCGAAAAATCGGAAAAGTCGGCCGCCTAGGCGCCGCCGCCTATACGCTAGGCGGACGCCGACCGTTCCGTTTCGGCCAAATCGGCCATATTAGGCGGCCGGAAGAAATTTGACTGACTTTGACCGAAAAAAATCGGCCGATTAGGTCAAAATATCGGGCTAATCGGAGTCAAAGACGTTGACTCGGCCGAGTCGTTCCAGAACTCGTCGTCGACGGAAGTCGTTTGACCAGTCAAACTGTCTTCGAAAGGTGTCGCCGCCGATGAGTGGGTCATCACCACCCCGACCAGAAGCTTCAGGAGGCGCCGGAGAACAAAACCAAGGTGCCCGATGTCCAGATCCGAACACCATTAACGGCAAGACGAGAGGTCCCAGTAGAGACCATCGTCGCCGCATCCACCGTCGACGGGATTGACAAATCGCAATGGCTTTGTGGCCTTTTGCAAGACAAAATTTGCTTGTGATGGCAGTGGAAATGGAGTCGTGATGCTAGATTTCTGGTGAGTAGAAACAGGAATGAGAAGTGAAGGAGACAGTGAAACGTAAGAGATGAAGTCTGAAAAAGATTAAAAGACAAATAGTCTTTGAAAAGAGTCAAAGACCCAAAATGTAGATGTGGTCTGAAATCACCCACCTTGGTGGCTTTGTGTACACCACATATTTAATGTTTTATTTAAAAAAAAATCATTTAACCATTACTGTTAAATCATTTATTTCATATATTGAGTTTATTTATTTTTATTATTATTATTATTATTATTAATTTATTATTATTATTATGATTATTAGTTATTACTAATAATATTAATTTTATTATTAATTTTATAAGGTAGAAAAACAAAAAAAAAATATTTAAAAAAATCGGCCGCCTAGAAATCCGCCTAGGCGCCGCCTAGACCGTCTAGGCGCTAGGTGCTGGTTTGCCGCCCGACTAGCGCCTAGCGTTTACTAGAATACTGATATATATATATATATATATATATATATATATATATATATAGTGAGTCTCTCATGCATAAGGACTCCCTTATTTTAATTTCGATAAGGACTACCATGAAATCACATCGATTTGAATGAATTTTGATCTAATTTTTTTGTGGATGATAAATTCATTGAAATTTATTTATGAATAAAATTTGAAAAATTTTCAAGTACAAGAACTATTTATCCCATTTTTTTTTAAATATAAAGGCATCTGAAAAATGAGCGAAATATAGAAAAATTCAAGAAAAATAGTTCTTGTACTTGAAAAATTCTCAAATTTTATTCATAAATAGATTTCAATGAATATCATTCATAAAAAAATTCAGATCAAAATTCATTCAAATCGATGTGATTTCATAGTGATCCTTACCGAAATTAAAATAAAATATCATTTATGAGAGATTCACCTTATATATGATATAAATAATGAAGGTATTTAAAAACAAAATAAAAGCATCAAATTTGATTATATATAAAAGACTTTCGACATGCAAACCCCCCACGTAAATCTTATGTCCCAAACCATTCATAACATGGTAAACTTTAATGAATTTTAATAAGATTTTTTGCATATATGATAAGAAAAATGAAATATGCATATGGGAAAAGTTTCAAAAAAATTCGAATTCGAGAACTATTTTTTATAAATTTTTCCTATTTTTTCCACCTTTTCAATTTGTTTTGTTTAAAAAATTTAGAAAGAATAGTTCACAAATTCAAATTTTTTTGTAAATATTCCCATTGGCCGATTGGCCCTATCAGCCACCTCTCCTTTTGCATGTGAGGATGAGGCTGGTTTAGTGATAAGCTTTTCACATCTACACTCAAGAGGTTATGGATTCGAGTCATATCATCTCTCTTAATTTTGAAATATTTTAATTTTTTTTTATGAAAAAATAACATATTTTAGAGATTGTTTTCTTATACATGGATATACATGATTCCATGAGGGTCACAGGTCACAACTCAAATTAAACGGTTACCATCAATCAATAACAGAAATGGTTTTCCCATCACCATGTGGAACATGACAAGCGTTGAATTTTCATGCTTTGTAGCCTCTCGATGACTTTTCTTCTTCACCTAAATGTGTGAAATACATTTTAGCTTCTTCAATGTTTTATAATTTTCTATTTCTATTCAAAAATTAATCACATGATATTTATGGTCTGTCTTGTAAGCGTTTTTTGTTGACTGTTTTTCGAAAGGAAAAATAAAAATGAAACAGTGTTTTTTATTTCAGTTTCGAAATCCGAAAACGAGTCTGGTAGCCTATGATAAAAGTCGGATTCTGAAAATGAAAACGAAAAAAAAAACGTCCGATAGATTAACCGAAAAATATCAAAAATTGTAATTTTCCTATTTTTTTAAAAAAAGATTGAATTAAAAGTGAGTCAATAATTTATCAAATATCTTATAATCGAGAAATAAATATTAATTTTTTACTAAAAATAATAAAGTCTTTCTATTAAAAAAAAAAAAAAGGTCTTTCGATCGACTCTTTGTATAAAAATAATCACTTTAACCAAAAACATTTTACTATTCAAACAAAGTCACTACCTATGGTCAACTAATTATCATTCTCTTGTCATACATTTTTTCTCGAGAAACAAATAGATGTTTTTGTTAAACTGAGCAGCAAAATAAGGAGCGGAGAATCAGGGGGCAGCCGTTCGTGGTCGCCGGAGACCCAATCTAGAGTGATGGAGCCGTTGTCTTTGTTACAGAGGCACTCTCGCTTGAGCCTGACGTCGAGAAGAGATTAGAAGAAAGCGGAAAATATGGTCTCGACGTGGCGGTTCCAACCGATCACAGGGAACGCATTGTACGGATGGTCCAGAGTCCTGAGCGTCGGTAAGAAAGCGTCACGCGCGCCGTCGAAAACTTCCAGCAAGCCATTATATCTTGTCAAGCAAAGCTGATCGAAAGCGACGAGCGGCGAAGCAGAGCTGATCGGCGGCGACGAGAGGCGAAACAGAGGTGATCGGCGGCGACGAGAGGCGAAACAGAGGTGATCGGCGGCGAGTGGGAGCTGATCAGCGGCGACGGCGAAGAAAGAAAGAAGATGAAGATGGGAAGAGAGAAGATGATGAAGAACATGAAGAAGTCACGGTTGAAGAGAAAAAAGAAAAAAGAAAATAATTTTATTGTTAATTTTTTTTGAAAAACAAAAACAAAAACAAGTATTTTGTGTTTTTCAAATATTTCACTGTTAACAGTGATTTTGTTTTTCATTTTGTTTTTTGTTTTTTGAAAATAAAATGAAAAACGGTTAACGAACGCGAATTCGAAATCATTTTTGAAAAACAAAAACGAAAACGGACTGAAAAACAGCTACATGACGGGGCCTTACTACTTTCATGAAAATTAAAATTACTAGTTTACTAGTATTCCAACACAATATAATTGAAATACATACTATCATAACTGTTTCGGGAGTTTCGTTACGATCTCACGATCGAAATATGATTATCTATCGTATGATCATATGTAATGAAGGGTCTCTTCAAACAAATTTTAGACTTCCTCTTGCATTCATGGACTATATGTCTATATCAGATAAGAAAAAGAAAAAAAAAACAATTTATTATCGAATCATATTTCATGTTCAAAAAAAATTATTTTATAGTCTCGTAACCTAATCTTGAATGATATTTATTTTCGACTTTTATTTAAACCTAATAAAGTAAATAAAAATAATGATGTTTTTGATTAAATATCTAATCATATTTTGTGCTAATTAATTGATAATAATCATATTCATCCAATTCAAGATCTTCTTCCATAATCATCGTTGCTTTTATACGGCCTTTGTTTGTCTTCTTATAGATTTGTTTCAATGCATTTTTGACACCGAATTTTTCAATCGCAGTTCGAGCACCAATAAATCCACCGCCGTAAATTTCCGAATGTTGTTGTTTGAATTTCCACTCGCGAAATTCTCTCAACTTCTTCACAAACTTATGTGCATTGCCAATCGGATCATTCTTCGTGTCAATCAAGTACTCGTAAGCCACGGCTTTACATATGCCTTTTTCTATTTCAGGGAGGAAATGTTTGTAGTCTGTGAATTTAATTAAAAAGGTAAAATTATTCTTAATTCAAGAAATTATATATATATATATATATATATATATAATTATTCTCTAATACTGACGATCGAAATTTAACAAAAATTCAAATGTAAAAAAAAAAAAATTACCTTCGTGGGATTGCATCCAAATGTGCATCATTCCTTCGGCCAAGAGCTCCCCAGCTACTTGCCTATATATATATATATATATATATATATATATATATATATATATATATATAATCATATAGGAGAAATTTATTAAGTGCACGAGCAACTTTTTTTTTCTTTTAATAATTTAGGTTGTTTCCGGAGAGGATGACTGGACTCAAACCAGGCGGAGCTAAACATATGAAAATAATATATTTTATTTTTTTGGGTAGTTGAAATGAAAACAATTTAATATATAAAGACAAATTTATGATTTCATAAAAAGTTTTTATAAAATTAATAAACATTATATCTAATTACTTTTTTCGTAAAAGTACTTTGGAAAACACTCTATAAAAGTGAGTGGTTAATAAAATGGTTAAGCATGTGTTTTGCTCCTACATGGCCAAACGCCACATGTGGTTTGCTCTCACATGGTCAAATGCTATGACTTCCTTTTTTTTTTTAACGATCATAGGGTTCGATGGGAACTCCAGTTTTGAGCTTGCTTGGTTTACTTAGTGTGTTCCAAGGATTTCTTAGTTATCAAAAGAAAACACACTTGTAGACTTATGGTGGTTTAAGTTAAAAGGGAAAAGTAAAAATTACCGCGGTAAGCCATAAGGAATGAGAATCCGTAGGAGCCGTCTCCCTCTCCACTTTCATCCCCTGATCCTTCAGGTTTACAGCTTGTAACCTGATTTTGTTTTTCCATATATTCATTAATGTTATAAATATTTTTGGGAAAAAAAAAATTGTTCATCATATATATTATAATAATCACATGAGTGTTATTCAAGAATTACAATAAAATTGCATAAAATACTTACAGTATGGACAAAAAGATTGGGTCTGTGTTTGATTGCTCGACCTATAGTAAGCTTTGAAAGATCAAGCTGCTTCAAACAAAAATATATATCAGCAAATTTTCATTGATAATTAAACGGAAAGAGAAAATCTTCGATGCATGAAGTAGACATGCATGCAAAATGATGGGTGTAACCGGCTATTGAAAAGTTGACATACCGACAATATCACTTTTTAAAAATAAATAAATAAATAAATTTACGGACTTACTTCTGGTTCAAGGTTATCAATGTCATTCTTGTCCACCAAGAAAATAGGAATATCGTTGTGGAATTTCACGTTATTTTTTTTGAAGAAATGGCGCAAATAGTTTTGAAGAGATTTGAGTGCATCATCTTTGAAGATTGCAGTCGAGTGACAGTCTCTACAGAGAATTCGAGCATCACGAAGCTTAATATACCGTTCCTCCATTTTCTGCAACACAAAATCAGAAAATTTGCATTAATTATATCAAGTTTTACATATTTATATTATAACAAAAATATTAAAGGTACGTGTTTGGTTCTTAATATAAAAATAGTAGTTTAAATTCAATTTTAGGTTCTTGAAAATAATATGAATACTATTAGGAATAACTAATTATGGCTCGTTTATCAATCGTTACGAAGAAAACTGAATTTGATTAACGTTGATTTATGATTACAAAGTTTACTAAAATTGGCTAAGAATCATGTTTTATGGAACCCATACATATATTAGGAATCAAATGCGCCCTTAAACCAACATTGTAAAGGTATATAAATGACTGTGTAGAGTAAAAGGCACTGTAAAAAGGGTGTGACATGAACTCAACAAGATCTCATAACTATGATCATTTAGTAGCTATTGATCGCAACTCAAAAGCTATGTTAGTTAAGAATCTATGGGGTGGGGTGTTTGTTTTTATTATTATAAGATTTATTGTCTCTTGTATCTTAAATTAAAATATAGCAGTTTGTTTATTTTTTCGACTTATATCTTATTTTAAGATATATATCTTTTGAAAAAAGTAAATTTTTTTTACTTTTATCTTATTAAAAAAGTGTTACAGTAGAGTTTTTTTAGTAAATTTCCATAAATGTCCTATAATAATTCATACATTTACAATTTTATCCAAACATAATAAAACCTTAAAAATCAATTTTGTAAAAATTCCCAATTTTGAAGAAACCCTAACACAACCTAATCAATTTTACATTTGTAATAAGTTATCCAAAAATGAAAAAAAAAAAACAAACATATCATAGTATCTTAATTTATAAGACTTATCCATATGTCTCCATATGTCTAATAAATTAAGATCTTATAAGACTTTAGATAAAAAAATAAACAGCCCCTTACTGAGTAAAAGTAATAATTAAGATATGAGATTCGATATGTTAGTTAACTGACCTGATATCTTTCACAAATATTGCACTGAGGAGTTTTATCAAATGTGTGCCCTAGGCAAATGTTCTGCTTCCAGAAGGGAACCTCGAAGATAAGATCCGGTTTGATCTGAAATAATCAATTAAAAAAATGTAAATACTTAATTAAATTAAAACATTTAATCTTAGTTGATCATTTGTGCATAATGAATGAAATTTTGAGAATTAAAGAAATTAAACAATTTAATTCTGTTAATTAATGGGGTATTCACAATTTTCAAGCAAACAGGACATGTTCTCCCTTTTGTATACTCTCCGTAGCATGATCCATGATAATTTTCATCCTCAACCTTCACAGGCTGCATATATAACAAAGCTATATATGTTAAATTTATATTCAGCTTCACATATGTAGCATTGAACTTCATATATTTTCGTAGGTTTGTTACGTGTTACTTTACAGTACATTACAGAATTCGCATTAAGCATACTATAGGATAATCCAAAATTTGTGTAGTATGAGCTTGCTCACCTCTTCGTTGTGGATGGGTATACCGCAGCGGTCACATTTAGGCATACTAGGCAAACAAGACAAATTAAATGTCAATTTAAGCAAAATAAACAAATATATATATATTTATTTATTTATTTTTTGAAATCTGTTCGAAATTAAGAAATAAATAATCAGAGAGAAAATCTCATGTAAATGTAACAAATCACTTGTCAAGTTATTAGATATGAGTTTTCGAAAAAAAAACAAAAAGGTTATGTAATTATATATTATATATTGAAAACCATATTTGTAATTTAAATATTGTAGCTCTGTGCTTGTGAAATATAAACGCCATCTTGAAAACTTCTTGCAAATTGTTCATCTTGATTCCTAGATGATGAGCCCTAAATTAATTAGGATGTTTTAAAATGTCAGAATAGAAGAACAAATAAAAGTGTGAGAGAAATAATATAGATTACTCGAGTTTTCACACTGTTTATTTATTGCATGTGACAATCAGTTTCGTAATTATAAAACTAATTGTTGAATGTGATAAACAATGATCCCACATCTGAAACATCACACACACACACACACACATATATATATATATATATATATATATATATATATATATATATATATATATATATATATATATATACACACACTTAAATATAGATAATATAAACCCATGAATCAAATTTGAAATTAGAGAAAGAAAATAAATAGATTGTAAAGTTAAGCCTTGACATGTAATTAAGCAAATAAATCATTGATTTACCTTGTTTTTTTAGGGGCAAATATTCTTACACAAGACATTCTTCTATAGTAGTTCTATCAAATCCTGCAAAATGATTATAATAATTTAAATTCCATTTGAATGAAAAATAATCTCAATCAAGGAGATATATATATATACATATAATTTAATTAGCAGAAGAATAACAATAAGAACTTCTTAAATGGAAGATTGCGTTGGTGCATGCAAAAAAAAAGGTTAACTTTATTATTTATTGAAGTTTGCATGTTAATCGATTTATGGAAAAGTATTGATTTTATATATATATATATATATATATATATATATTGAAATATTATAATAATTCGAGGTCCGAATATTATAATAATTCGAGGTCCGAGAGGTTTAGATGTAAGAGATGTACCGTTAAACCAACCTTATTTTTTAAAGGTTTGAAAAGTATAGACTTAATTTTCTACAAACTGATTCTATAATATATATGAGGTAATCTTAGGAAGAAAATTAATTAATTAATTAATGACGTACATGATCCCTCATTCCCTTGCAACCATTACAGCTTGTAATTATGATCACGACTATCAATATTTTTATAAATCATATTGGTATCACATAATAATAAAGGGTATTTAAAAACAAAATAAAAGCTTTATATTTGATTTTGTTAAATAAATAAGAAGCATCAACAAACGAGGTGAAAAATATAAAAAAAGAAAAAAAAGGAAAAAAGTTTTGCTAATTTAAAAAAAAAAAAAAACTTTCATATGTAAATAAATTTCATTGATCTTACCGTCTAAAAAACAATCATATTAAAATTTATTAGAATTGCATAAACGTACTTACTTTGGGTTACAATGAGAGAACCTGTCTGATGTAGCGAAAGCTTCTATATGAAAATTCTATGATTTTTATTCAATAATCAACCGAAAAACCTAATAGATTATAAATAGGAAAAACTAAAAAAAAAAAACTAAAAACACTATGAAAACCGAAAAAGCTATAAAAAAAATCAATTCTTCCAAAAATGGAAAAAAAAAATTAAGAAAACAACTAAAATTGGAACTAAACCTGCTAGGGTACCGATACAAGGTATTTAAATACGAAAAAAATCATAAAAACATTAGAAAACCCGAAAAGTTAAATATAATAATAAAATAATAAATTTTCCAAAAAAGGAAAAAAGTGAGAAAACAACTAAAATTGAAACTAACCTGCTAGGAATCTAGGATACAAGGCATTTAAATAGGAAAAACACAAAAAAAAAAAAAGGAAACCTAAAAACACTAGCAAAACCGAAAATGATAAAAAGAAATTATCAATTTTTTCAAAAAAGGAAAAGGTTAAGAAAATAACTAAAATTGAAACTCCCAACCAAATAAGAATCAATGCCACACACGGCATATCAAAATAATATCACTAGAAAAATTATTCCTAAATCAAATATTACCAAAAAGGTAAACATAAATAATAAAGTAACCAATCTTTCCAAAAAAGGAAAAATTTGAGAAAAAAAAACTAAAACTAAAACTCCTAACCAAATAAGAATCAATGTCATACACGGCGTATCAAAATAAAATCCTTAGAAAAATATTATTCCTAAATCAATATTAGCAAAATGGTAAAAACACGATTTTGGATCCCGAAACGATGAAATTCGGTTAAAATCCAACGACCTTACACACTCCGCATGTGGCTCTGTTTTTCTAGCCCATTTACACATGAAATTGGTTCAACACAAACTATTATTGTATGAGTCTGACCATTGAGAACACAAAACTGTTAGGAAGTTAAAATTAGATATTATCTGTATTTAGTAATAGATAATCGGTGTATATATTCTTTCCTAGTGTAATACCTATCTTTTAGTTTGATTTCCTATTATGTAGTTTCTTGTTCCTGACTTATAGGAGTGATTAGAATTCTTGCTGTACATATAGACGTCTGGACATCAATAATAATTCTATTCAGCAAAATATATTTCTCTTCCATCTTTTCATGGTATCAGAGCAGGATTAAAATTATAATCCATCACTACACTTTAATCTCTCGTGTAGCAATTTCTTTTTTTTTTTCAGTCATCATGGCCAATGATGAAATACCACCAACGTCTTCTGCCGCAGGCAAGGAGATTGTCATTCCTCCCACAGGCACTTCCGCAGATCCTTCTAAAGTGAATATCTCAAATCCCTATTTCACTCACCATTCAGATCATCCGGGTTTGGTTTTGATTTCCAAACCTTTGAATGGAGACAATTTTTCGACCTGGAAAAGTGCTATGACTCTGGCTTTAAATTCCAAAAATAAGCTAGGGTTTGTCAATGGCTCAATCAAAGCCCCTTCAGAAGAAACTGATCCAGAAGGTTATGTCGCTTGGTCTCGGTGCAATGATATGGTCCACTCCTGGATCGTTAACACTCTCAGTCCAGAAATTTCAGACAGTGTGATATACTACACTGCTGCTCATGAAGTTTGGGAAGATCTTCGTGAATGTTTCTCTCAAAGCAATGCACCTCGTATCTTCGAAATACAGCGGGACATGGCCTATCTTCGACAGGAACAACTCTCTATTTCTGGTTATTACACAAAATTGAAGGGATTGTGGGATGAACTTGCTTCCTATAACGATACAGTACATGGAACACAGCAAGAACAGCAAAAATTGATGCAATTTCTGATGGGATTAAATGATTCTTACAGTGCTGTTCGTGGACAAATTCTTCTCATGAATCCTCTTCCTTCAGTTCGTCAGGCATACTCCTCTGTTTCTCAAGAAGAAAAACAGTGTCTCCTAAGTTCAACATCTGTTGCAGCTGATTCCAATAACATTGCAGCCATGGCGATTTGAAGCAATAACAGCGGCAACAAATCCACTTCAGCAAGGTTTGAGAGATCCAATCGCTTATATGGATCTCAAGATTTTCGTTTGCAAGAAAAATCGCCAGAAAATCGCAGTGGAGGACATCAAGACAGGGGACGCCGTTTTGGCTCAGGCAGGGGACGCCCAAATTGCTCTTATTGTGGTGAAATGGGTCATTGGGTTCAGACTTGTTATGAACTTCATGGGTATCCAGTGGGCCATCCAAAGGCCAAACACAATTCAGGTTCCAATTCAGGCCCAAGACACTTCAACAATAACAATAAACCTGCTGTAAATCATGTCTTTGAGGCCCTTTCTAAAGTGGACGGTAATCATATGGTTGGGATTTCAGAAGCCCAACTGCAGCAGCTATTATCACTACTTGATAACAAAAACGAAGGATCTAGTTCTCAAGCTAATGCCGTAACCAAGCCAGGTTTGTCTAAAATTGCCTCACGCAGTTGGATTATTGATAGTGGAACAAAAGATCATATTGCTTCATCATCAAAATTATTTTTCCGCAGAGATAAAAATTGTTCATTACCTTCTGTATCACTGCCTAGTCGAGAAAAGGCTAATATTACTGCAAAAGGATCACTACCTTTGAATTCCGTCTATTATTTACATGATGTGCTATGTGTACCCACATTCAAAGTTGATTTATTATCAGTTAGTCGTTTAACGAGAGGGCTGAATTGTTCAATAACTTTTTTCCCTTATTGGTGTATTTTGCAGGATCTGGCTACGAGGAGGATGATTGGTTTGGGTAAACAGCGTGACGGACTATACTATTTGGTGGCACTAGCAACGGCGCAATCTATGAACAAATCAACATCATCCATAAACCGACCAGACTGCAACCTTATCATCTCATCCACTGATCTCTGGCATAACCGTTTAGGCCATACATCTTCTTCATGTTTAAGTTTCATTGCAAAAAAAAATTTGAATTTTTCCGCTGAGTCCAATAAAGCTTGCCTTATATGTCCTTTGGCTAAGCAAAGTCGTTTACCTTTCAGTCCTAGTGTAATATCGTCTACTCAACAATTTGAAATAATTCATTGTGATATTTGGGGTCGTTATCGACACCCTTCTCTTTCCGGTGCTTATTACTTTCTTACTATTGTTGATGATTATACACGATTTACATGGATTTTTTTAATGCGTCACAAAGATGAAACACAGTCACTTTTAAAACAATTTTTCAAATATGTTTTTACCCAATTCAACATTCATATCAAAACTGTACGCAGTGACAATGGTGGGGAATTTATCTCACTTCGCTCTTTTTTCCAAAATAAAGGTGTCATTTTTCAGCATTCTTGCGTTTACACACCTCAACAAAATGGGGTTGTGGAACGCAAGCATCGCCATATTTTGCAGGTTGCTCGAGCTTTGAAATTTCAGGCTCAACTTCCTACTCAATTTTGGGGGGAGTGTGCTCTTACTGCTGTTCACATCATTAATCGCCTCCCTTCTCCGGTTCTCTCTTTCAAAACACCTTTTGAACTTCTCTACTCAAAACCGCCTTCTTTTTCTCATCTTCGTGTCTTTGGCTATTTAGCCTATGCTACTAACGTTCATCCTTCCCACAAATTTGACTGTCGTTCCGTACCCTCAATTTTTATTGGCTATCCCATCGGTCAAAAAGCGTATAAATTGTTCAATTTGTCAACCAAAATTTTTTTTACTAGTCGCGATGTTAAGTTTCATGAAAATATTTTCCCTTATTCTGCTGTCCATCCTACGTCTCCTCCACATAAAAATTCTGGCCCAATTCCCTTACCTCTTTTGGCCCATGACGCCTCCTACCCGGTCTTTCCAAATCCACCCACCATATTTCCAAAACCCACACTCTCAACATCTGACCGGTCAACCACACCCAAATCCCTAATTCGTTCAGCCACAACCAAATCCCTAACTCCATTTCCATCGCCCTCTCCTTCTCCAAATCCCCACCACATATTCTCTTCCATCTTTTCAAAAACACACACACACACACATGGAGTCATGGACAGTTGCTCATTGCAATCACCAAGCCGTAAGCTCTCTGGCCAGAAATAGGCTCATTGAAAAACCTTCTGGGTACTCTCAAATTCTTAACTTAGAAAACTGAAAGAAACAAAGGAGAGTTTTGGAAATCTCTCTGTAGAGAAAATTGCAATAAAATTTGTTAGTAGTTCTTGTTAAGATTGTAATTAGTTAATATTTTTTTTATATATATTTTGGTTATTTTAAAGCTCTACACGCTAAAACTCGAATGCTTCTACGATCTGATATGCAGCACAGACACTTATATGTATTTTTATATTTTCATGTTTATGCCAAGAGTTCGGTGACACTTATATGTTGGTCACATGTATTTAGCTTAATTAAATTAAACAGTTACCATCGATCAATCACAAAAATGATTTTCCCATCACCATGTGGAACATGACAGGTGTTGAATTTTCGTGTTTGTAACCTCTTGATGTTTACTTTTCTTCTTCACCCAAATGTGTCAATACATTTTTGATGAAACACAAAATAAAAAATCAAGAAAAGATAACGAACAGAGAGATTGTGAGAGAAAGAGAGCTTCGTTTTATTTCATTTTTGTTTGGTTGCGTTTGATTTTTCGTCTGAATACTGAACAATGCTGAATTATACTGAAGACTGAATATCTAGTGACTAAAAACTGAAACTGAAAAACATGTTTGTTTTTTTTTTTACTGAAAACTGAACATAAGTAATAAGTTGTTTGTTTTTTTAAGTTACAAATATCTTAAAATAAACATTTTTATATCTATACCATTTTAACTATTATTTGTTATATATTTATATTTTAATATATTAAAAACAACTAAAAAATTAATTTAATAATATAATAACAAATTTATTAAAAACAATTACCATATAAAATATAGCCCTTAGAGTATAAAAATTGAACAAATTAATTGAAGTTTAGATCAAGAAATAACAGTAGATTAGAGTCAGTCATTAATAATCCGTACAATATTTATACTATATATATGGAATAATAATATAATAATAAATTTATAATGAAATCTATATCTCTATCCTTTTTTTTATGTGAAAGTGATTGCTAAAATTTTTTAAATAGTGAGATGAAAAAATATTAATATAAAAATATTAATATAGTTAATAGATGCAAGAGAAAAGTAAATTGGAAATAAATAAGATTTGTAAGGATAAATTTGAAAGTAATAAATTGATATTTATTTCAATCATTTTTCATTAAATGGAACGTGAAAAAATTTCACTGTTTATAAAAAAAATGATTTTATGAGCTTATTAAGTAGTTTTATAACTTAAAAATCAAACGAAACAACTTAATAACACACATTAAGTGTCATGTGGAAAAATCAAATATACCCTAACTGTTTTCTTGATTAAATACAAGGCCTGAGTGTATATTTATATTGATGCTCTGCTTCTAACCGAATCCCTGATAATCAGGGATCTTTTATATGATGAATGATCAGGATTTCATCACCTTGCTCTGTTTTGACTTTCTTACCAGAATTGATGACGTGGCCAAGCTGAGTCACCAACTTGTTGTGAAGAGAGAAATGGATCGTTTGATGATGCTCAATACTTGATTAATACCAATCCTAAGATCAGCTCTTCATCTTGACAATTTTAGCTTCTTCAATGTTTTAGCTACAATTTTCCATTTCCATTCAAAAAATTAATCACATGATATTTATTACTTTCAGTAAAATTAAAATTAGTTGTTTACTAGTATTCCAACACAACATAACTGAAATATATATATATATATATATATATATATATTTATATATAGTATCATTACTGTTTTGAGAGTTCGTTACAGTCTCATTACTGGAATATGAGTATCTATTGTATAATCATATGTAATGGATAGTCTCTTCAAACAAAAATTTAGACTCTTATCTATTGCATTCATGGACTATATGTTTATATCGAATAAGAAAAAGAAAAATAAAAAAGCTATTTAATATCTAATCATATTTCATGTTTAAAAAAGAATTTAATCAATATAGTCTTGCAACCTAACCTTGAATGATATTTATTTTCGACTTTTATTTGGACCCAGTAAAAGTAAATAAAAAATAATGATATTTTGATTATAAAAAAAAAAGATGTTAATAACTTAATATACTTATTTTCTTCATAAGAAACAGAGAAACAAAGATGTTACTCAAACTTGAGATTTTATCTGGTTGGGAATTTTTTACTATAAAAAGCTCGATTTTACTTTGTTATTGGTTATGTGGAATCAGTTTCTCATCCTTTTCGATTTTATGTTGTTATTGTTTCGTCTTAGCGTTTGAAGTTGAATTTTTTAATTTGTATCTGATTTGTTATTTACAGCTTTTGCTAAAAATTAATTGCTTATTTCTCCTTTGTATTTGTGATTTTAAGTGATTGGATTTCGCTTGAATAAGAATAGTCATTTATAAGTTATCTTATTCTTTTTTAAGTGATCAAAAATACTAGCTTTTTTATTATATGTTAAAATTAAAACTAAAATTCAAAAATAATGATGGTTAATATTAAAATAAAATGGGATGTCAAAAAAAAATCCAAAAACTGCAAAAACCAAAGGCAGTTCAAAATTGGGAATCGAAACTGGCCGGTTCAGAATCGGGAACCTGAACCGAACCGGACCGGGGTCATGACCAGGCATACCACATCATCTTTTACCCAAAGGTGCAAAAGTTGATCCCTTACAAGTTGCAAGTTGCAAAGTTTTTATAAATCATAATGGTGTTATATATATATATATATATATATATATATATATATATATAACACTGACAGGTACAAAGTTTTCTCCTATCTGTTCGACCTGATATAAAATATATCAGGGCCTTAGTGTGGGTTATTAGATTCAAATGATTTAACTCAGTTTGCATGCACTTGTCAGTGTTTATCTATAATCTATAGTGCACATGTAATACATTGATGTAATTTATATCAGGTCGAATTGACAGGAGAAAGACTATATATATATATATATATATATATATATATATATATTGAGTCTCTCATAAAGGCTCAATTATTTTAATTTCGGTAATGACTACCATGAAATCACATCGATTTGAATGAATTTTAATCTGAATTTTTTTGTGGATGATAAGTTCATTAAAATCTACATATGAATAAAATTTAAACAAATTTCAAGAACAAGAACTATTTATCCCGGTTTTTTTAAATATGAAGGCATCAGAAAAATAAGCGAAAAATAGGAAAATTAAAAAAATAGTTCATGTGCTTGAAAATTCTCAAATTTTATTCATAGGTAGATTTCAATGAACTTATCATCCATAAACAAATTCGTATCAAAATTTATTCAAATCGATATGATTTCATAGTGGTCCTTACCGAAATTAAAATAAAGAATCCCTTATGAGAAACTCAATATATCTATATGATATAAATAATAAAGGTATTTAAAAACAAAATAAAAGCATTAAATTTGATTATATATAAAAGACTTCTGACATGCAAACCCCCTCACGTAAATCTTATGTCCAAACCATTCATAACATAGTAAAATTTAATGAATTTTAATAAGATTTTTTACATACATGATAAGAAAAATGAAATATACTTATGGGAAAAGTTTCAAAACTTTTCAAATTCAAGAACTATATTTTTCTAAATTTTTACTATATTTTTTCACTTTTAAAATTTGTTTTGCTTAAAAATTTTAGAAAAAATAGTTCCCAAATTCAAAATTTTTGTAAATTTTCCCATTGGTATATTTATTTTTTCTTGTCGTCCATGCAAAATATCCCATTAAAATTCATTAAATTTCATCATGTTATAAATGGTTTGGACATAAGGTTTATGTAAGGGGGTTTGCATGTGAGAAGTCTCCATACTATATATATATATATATATATATATATATATATACATACCATTTTTTTATTGTCAGTTCAAACTGATATATGATATATCAGTTTCCTTACATGTAGATCATTAGATTTAAATGTTTTGACTTGGCTGTATGTACAATTTGCAAAACATCTTTTAAATCCAATAACTCACACGCAAAGAACTGATATAAATTATATCAGTTCGAATTAACAATAGAAATACTATATATATATATATAGTAACTTTCAAGTGAGAGATTTCTTACTTTAATTTTGGTAAGGACCTTGATGAAATCACATCGATTTTTATGAATTTTGATCTAATTTTTTTTTGTGGATGATAAGTTCATTGAAATCTACCTATGAATAAAATTTGAGAATTTTTAAAGCATTAGAACTATGTATCCCGATTTTGTTAAATATGAAGACATCAGAAAAATGAGAGAAAAATAGAAAAATTCAAAACAATAGTTCCAGTACTTGAAAGTTTCTTAGATTTTATTTTCAAGGATCTTTGTGTGTGGGTGTCTGAGCATTTAGCAAAATCATTGACTTCTTCAAAATAGTTGACTTCTTCTCGCAATGACATTTCGTTTAGGTTTATCGATTCTCATGTGGGTTGCCATGGATGAGAGAGAACAAGAAATATAAAGAAGACTTTGTGATTGTTGTTGAAATAGAATTAGAGAAACTGACAGAGAGAGTAAATATGATGCTGATTCCGGTTCTGATTCCAGGGAAAGGGGAACCGGAACCGGCCTTAGAAGATTCCCGTTTCGATTCTGAAACCGTTGGTTCCGGTTCCAGTTTTGGTTTCGGTTCGACGGTTCCGGCGGTTCGATTCTCAATTTCAAAAAAAAAAAAACCCACTCAAACTCACTCAGTGTCTCCCTCTCACAAATCAACACAACACAGATCTTCATATCTCTCTCAACCCAGATCTTCATCACTCTCTCTCTCTCTCTCTCTCTCCCAAATCAACCCATATTTTTTTACGGTTGGATAGATCATCATCATCTTCTTTCTTCTTCTTTCTTCTTTCTTCTTTCTTCTTTCTTCTTTCTTTCTTCTTTTTTGTTCTTCGTCTTCTTCAGCTTCTTCATCTGTCGTCTTTTTCAGTTCTTCGGTTGTCTTCATCTTCAGTCTTCTTGCTTGGATCGATTAAGAGAGAGAGAGAGATGAGATTAGGGGTAGGGGTGGGCACGGTTCGGTTCGGTTCGGTTTTGGGCAAAACCGAACTGAACCAAAAATATTTCGGTTTACCTAAAATTGAACCGGTTTAAACCGAATAAGAAATGGTAACCGAACTGAACCGAATTTATTTTAATCGGTTTGGTTCGGTTGGTTCATTTTGGTTTTGTGCCTAATGGGCATTATGAGCTTAATGAGTTTAATGAGTCTTTTTAATATGTTTTTAAATTTCGATGGGTTATTGGATTCTAATTTTGAGCCAAAGTTTCATAAATTTTAATAGTCCAAGCCCAAAAAAACCCAAATCAAACCTAACTAATAAATAATAATATTTAATGAAAGAAAAGAAGTACGTTAGGTTTTTTTTTTTCTTATATAGGTGGTTTAATCGGTTCAAACCGGTTTTTGGGAAACCAAACCGGTTTGAACCGAAAACTTTTCGGTTTTCAACTTTTTAAACCGGTTTAAATCGAATTCATTTTATGAACCGAACCGAACCGAACACCCTTTTTTTTTTGGTTCGGTTCGATTCAGTTCGATTCGGTTCCGAACTTAGTGTCCACCCCTAATTGGGGGTGGTGCCGTGGTGGTCGCCGATCGGTGTGATTTAGTTTAGGTGGTAGTGGATTTTGGGTTTGTAGTGGTGGGTCATGGGTGCTTGAGCTTGACTGGTTTGTATTAGAGAGAGAGAGAGAGATCTAGTATTCTAGTTTGGATTTTGGAAGAGAGAGAGAGGCAGAACCTGAAGAGAGAGATCTGAGTTTGTGGTATAAAGAGAGATGAGAGATCTGGTTCTGGTACTACGGATTTTAAAAAAAAATTGTTGAAACCGCCGGTTCAAACCTAAACTGGAACTGCCGGTTTCAGTCCGATTCGAACCGGACAGTTCCTCAAAAATTGGAACCGGAATAGGAAAACTAGTTCCGGTTCGGTTCGCCATTCTAACTAAACTGGTGCCATGTCTAGGAGAGGGAGAATAAATATCTATAAATGGGATTCTGGATTTTTAATCTTAATATCTCATTTCTTATTTTTACTTTTTAACCATAATGTCGGAATTTTTTAAAAGTTTTATATTTATTTTTCCATTTTCTTTTAACGGTAAATGACTTTATTACCCTTCTAATGTAAACAAAAAAACAAGTTAACTCTAACGGTAAATGTTTGGTTAAAGGAATAATTTGTCATTTTACTAAAAATGTGATCTAGTTGCAATATTAGCAAACGTTTGGGGTACTTTAATGCAATTTTCCCTTTTATAAATGGTTTAGATATAAGATTTTTGTAAGGTGAATTGTATATGTGAAGTATCCCGTAAGTATTATACTGAAACCTTACTTCAAAAGGGTTAGGGGTTTGGGGGATAAATCTGTTGGGTGTGCAACCAAAGTCCCACATCGGCTAGACATGGGGATGATATTAGGTATATAAGTATGGAAACAACCTCCATTGGTATGAGGTCCTTTTGGGAAGTGTCCCAACGCCCAAAAGCAAATTCGTGCTGACTTAGGCCCAAAGCGGACAATATCATACCAATGTGGAGAATATGGGTTATGTACTCCTAACAAATGGTATCAGAGCCAACCCCCAGACTTAGCAGACGTAGCCGAACCAAACCAGAAGATGGTGGGCCCATGTAGCTCACGATGGGTTCGTGACGTAGTTCTCGAGGTAGGAAATGCTCCAGTGCTTCACTTAAGGCGTGTGCTCCGACGCGGTGGAGAGAAATGACCTCGATGGAGGTTCCCACCTAGCATTGACGGATGGATAATCGCTTGAAGGGAGGCCAAGACCGTGAAGATAATGATGGTCCTTTGTTCGAGGGGAGGATTGTTGGGTGTGCAACCAAAGTCTCACATTGGCTAGACATGGGGATGATCTTGGGTATATAAGTATGGAAACAACCTTCATTGGTATGAGGCTTTTTGGGAAGTGTCCCAAGAGCAAATCTGTACGGACTTAGACCCAAAGCGGACAATATCATACCAATGTAGAGAATGTGGGTTTCGTACTTATAACAAAATCAATATGGAGTATTACATGCATCGCTTGAGTATTTACTCTAAAAGATATTCACACTCACAACATTTGTGAGAGAAATCTAGAGTATATGCTGATAAATGTTCACGAAGTAGACTTGAAAAAGTTGGTATACCTCTCTCACATGTACAATAAGGTTATGAGTTCGAGTTTGTCCTCTAAATCCTAAATTATTGTAAAATTTGGATATTCTGTTAAGCTGATTTTTGTCCTAACTTATAAATGTGCTGACATGTGTACTCATAATTGTAATTTATTTTACTTTAATTATTTTTAAATACAGAATCTTATTCTCAAATGCTTAATCTTATTCTCAAGTGCTTAGATAGGAAAAAGATAAGTATAGAGAATCCTGATCCATTAGTATAATATTTAAAAAAGAGTCAAGCTAAATCAATTTAAATTTGTGATTTAAAATTTTGATTTTAATATCTCAACCACTCATGCACTCTTAATATAATTGTTGAGATTAAATGTATGTGAAAAACATATAAATAGTTAAGATGTTGAAGTCAAAATTTTAAGTCGTAAATTTAAACTGTTTTAAAAAATATATAAAAGAAGTACCAATATTTTAATTCAATGAGGAAAATAAAGAGAGGCAATAGGCAGTAGGCAGAAATGCAATCTGAGAAAGGATTGTGAATGGTTTACATTTGGGCCCCATCATATCCAGATGGAGTGGCGATCGCCAAAACTGCCAAACTTAAAAGAAGAAAAGAAAAAAAAAAATGCCACCTTTAAAGATAATAAAAAAAAACAGACTTTGATTGTCTTCAGTTTTTCGCTTCTGTTCTGGAAACTCAACAAACCCTTGTCTGAGTCTGACCATTGAGAACACAAAACACACACATGGAGAGTTGCTCATTACAATCACCAAGCCTTGTAAGCTCTCTGTCCAGAAATGGGCTCATTGAAAAACCTTCTGGATACTCTCAAATTCTAAACTTTTCCAATTCAAGGAGGCACCACAGCCACTCCAAGCTTGTCAAAAAGCTCAGGTTCACTGATTTCAGAGCTCAATCTTCAGGTTTTCGTTCAAGTTTTCTATGTTGTTTTTGAAATGGGTATCTTTAGGTTTTGTCTTTTGATACTTGTGAGGTTTTCTTGGTCTGATTTGCGTAATTAGACAAGTTGTTTTGTGTGATAATTATGTTTTGATGACTGATGACCAATGAATTAGCTATTGTTTCTGTGCCACAACACCAATAAGAATTCAAAGGATAGCAATGTGAATTGGATTCATTGTTGCTAGGACGGTTTGGTGGCTATGTAAAATTGATAGTTTAGAATTAAAACATTACATGTACATGATGTATTCACATGTGGAAACATATTGTGATCAATTTCCTATCAAAACATTTCGCGGAAAAATGAAGAACTTGGCAACTACATAGGGTTTGGCTGAATGAATTCATCTTGGTCATCTTGAAATATTGCTCATTTGTTTTTATGATGTGGGGATTTGGTGAATTAGACACATTTTTGGATATTGATCTTTGTTGGCACGAACTAAGGGTGGTAGGCATAATTAATTTTAGTTATACTTTTATCTATTTTGAAGCAGAAATGGGATCTTTTTTTTTCTTCCAATGTATATGTAATATACGTCTATGAATGTTGACTAGGCACATTGAACGTCCGATCAGAGGCAGTTGGGGTGATTTCAAAGAAAGAACAGTCAAAGGATGAGGATCTTGTATTTGTTGCTGGTGCCACGGGTAGGGTTGGTTCTCGAACAGTAAGGTGACACTCTAATTATCATTTTATTGCAATGTGAAATTATCTTTCAACATGATGTCCCATTTGTAGAGTATGATCAAGTGTGTCGTAATTTCGTCAGGGAGCTTTTGAAACTTGGTTTTCGAGTTAGAGCTGGAGTCAGGAGTGCTCAGAGAGCTGAAAATCTTGTGCAAGTATGAGTTTACTCAATTATCGAAATTGTGTTGTCGATATTATATCTAAATTTACTCATTTGTAAACATTGTTGTGCAGAGTGTTAAGCAAATGAAGCTCGATGTTGAAAATGCAAGTGAAGGAACTCAACGTAAGAAATGAAAGCGTCCAAAGAGAGTATCAATTTCTCAAATTTTGTTGCTATGAACACTGAATAAACCGAAAAAAAAGAGAGTATTTTTTTTGCTAAAAATTAGCATTTGAAAAATATGCTCTTTTAGGAAGTAACAGGTAGTCTTTGGTCTTTAGCCCAGCTGTAGAAAAGCTTGAAATTGTGGAATGTGACTTGGAAAAGCGAGATCAGATCCTGCAAGCTTTAGGGAATGCATCAGTGGTTATATGCTGCATTGGTGCTAGTGAGAAGGAGATTTTCGATATTACAGGACCTTATCGGATTGACTATCAAGCTACTGAAAACCTTGTAAATGCAGGTAATAAAGACATACATGTTATCCGTGTGTTTGTAATTTCATCAGAACGTGGCTATCAAGTCCTCGAAAATACATATTGGTATATATATTTGCAATGTCTTCCAAACTTAGAAAACTGAAAGAAACAAAGGAGAGTTTTGGAAATCTCTCTGCAGAGAAAGTTGCAATATTTATTAGTAGTTCTTGTTGAGAATGTAATTAGTTAATATTTTTATATTTTTCATTATTTTAAACCTCTACATGCTAAAACTAGAAATGTTTCTTCTGATATGCAGCAACTGCTGCAAAAGTAAACCACTTTATTTTGCTTACATCCTTGGGAACGAACAAAGTTGGATTTCCTGCTGCTATTCTCAAGTAAGTTCAAGCCTTTTCATGTTTATGCCGAGAGTTTAGTGACACTTCGATGTATTTGTTTGTAAAACTGGAATTTCTCCGTTGATTGAGCGGATGTATTGATTTATTGTTTTTTCTGCTGCTTTAGTTTGTTTTGGGGAGTCCTAATATGGAAAAGGAAGGCAGAAGAGGCACTCTTAGCTAGCGGTCTCCCTTACACTGTAAGTACTAGTACTACTAGCGGAAAATAATTTTGATGAACACGAACGATATTGAGAGCATCTTAGCTTGAGCTTAATTACTCATCTTGTAGTGCTTCCTCAGATAGTCAGACCTGGAGGAATGGAGCGGCCCACTGACGCTTACAAGGAAACTCACAATATTACACTTTCACAAGAAGATACTTTGTTCGGTGGTCAGGTGTCTAATCTCCAGGTAATAATTTTGTAACTTGAATTTGTAACTATAACTTGTTGGGCACTTATCTTCATCCAATGCAACTGATGACAAAAACGAATAAATTGCAGGTGGCAGAACTGATGGCATGCATGGCAAAAAACCGTAGCCTCTCATACTGTAAGGTGGTGGAAGTAATTGCTGAGACAACAGCACCGTTGACTCCTATGGAGCAACTTCTTGAAAAGATACCATCTCAACGGGCTGAACCAAAGGTATTTCCATTGTTTCTTGCCTAAATGGGCAGATAATGATATTGAATCTTCATTGGATAGCTTATATTGTGATTTTTTTTTTTCCATATTCTTTTATTGGTGAATTCAGGAACCGAGTGTTGTAGATAAGTCCGACCCAACATCTTCTAAGAGTGTCGTATCTGAGAAACCTAGTGCTCCAATTGAGAAAGAACCTCCCCAAGCAAAACCGAAGGCAGTGCAGTCACTTTCTCCTTATACTGCGTAAGCTAATCTATCCAAAAGTTTACCAAATTGTGTGGATATTAACTTTTATCTTTTAGCCAAAAGCATTTCTCATTTTTGTACTTTTTGAAGCTATGAAGATTTGAAACTACCTTCATCTCCCTCTCTAACGGTACCAAGCACTACTACATTGTCAATACAATCATATCACTTGAAAATTGAACATTTAATCACCAAGTAGAAAAATAGGCCTAGAGTAGCAAGGGAAGTCGCTATATCCCCAAAAAATGTTTTCACAAGACATCCGTAAAACCTTTATATTAAGTAGAAATCAGGAACGGAAAAAATGCTCATCATGTAGGTCCGTTTACTCGTCCAAATTTCTAGCTCTTGCCATCATGATGCTTTTTTTGTTTGTTGATGCGGTTTTCCTGTTTGCAGTTATGATGATTTAAAACCTCCTACATCTCCTACTCCAACTCCTTCTACAGGGAAGAAAGATTCAACAGTTGTAGATGGAGAGTCAAAGCCTAGCATCATCGAGACAATATCATCCCGAGAAGAAGTGTTGAAAACAAGGCCTCTTTCTCCTTATGCTGTGTAAGCCATTTTCAATAATTTCTTGTTAAATCATATACATTCCTTGGATTCTTTACAAGCTGTGATTTCATTTTGATAGTTATGAGGATCTAAAGCCACCTACCTCTCCAAGTCCAACTCCAAGTGGTCCCAGAGAAATAAGTCAGAGTGCCTCGACACCGGTAGAAGCTGTATCCCTTGTAACTGTAGGCAACGATGTAGCAAAGCCTCCGGTTATCAGTGTAGTCGAAGATTTTCCTTCAGGAAATTCGACTTTTCACCAATCACCCTTCTACATGTAAGCCTGAGACGATTGATGTTAAATTCGAGTTAGCATAGTTGTAGTTCTCTTCCCTTTACTGCTTAAATGTCAATATTATTATTCAATCTATAAATTGCCATGAAATACTTGGTTGCTTGATTTCGAAGATGGAGCAGTTCATAATGAGAATCTGCTTTCTGTTTTCCGATAAATAACCAGGTACGAGGACTTGAAGCCCCCGACATCTCCCACACCGTACCCAAGGAAATCTTAGAAGAAAGAGCACTCATCACTCAACAAGACTGCTGAAATAATCAGGACTCGCATCCAGGATTTGCGCGGCAAGTTTACCGGTAACTATATGAAGAGGCAAGCTATTGAAATTGTAGGAGCATTTTCCATGGAAAATCTCTGTATTATACAGTACTATGCATTAGTTTCTTTCCTGTTCTAAAATTTCATCACTACTTTTTCCAAGTCTTGTATTTTATGAACTTGTATTAATTTCTTGTAATGCTATATTAAGTTATTATAGCATTTTCAAACTATAAATAACATTGAATATATCATTTTCAACTTCTTCTATTTGCTATATTAAGCTATTATAGCATTTTCAACTTCTAGTGAAGATGTAGATATTAGAGTCACACTTTAAACATATAATATTTGATCTCGATAGGTCTCGAAAGACACATGGCCTGTTCGGTGCTAGAATTATTGTAATATTTTAAAAAAAATAAAAATAAATTCTTTTGATTGTCCTTACGTTACATTCACCGGTTGGTTGAGATTTGAGATTACATTCATGACCGTTTGGTATGAGCTAATTAAAATAATCTGATTCTTGGAAAAGTTAAACATGGTAATGTGATTCCTGAGAAATCTGTATATATGTGTTTGGTTGTGTATGAGAATATTATGTCAGATTTCTATAAATGTTAGACAATTGTGTTTGGTTGCACATGAAAATCTTATATTATATATATATTATATATTTAAATAATTTAGATAATACATATTAATATATATTATTATATATAATAATTATAATATATATTATTATATATATTTGTTTCACTTATTGGTTGAGATTTGAGATTCGATTGGAATTAAAGTCCTTGCTTTGATATGGAATAATGGATTGACTGTGCCGACATTTTTAGACGGTTGAAGATAATATACTGCATTTACTAATAATGAAAGTGAATTTTTTTATATAAAAAAACAATAAAAGAAATAAAAGCAAAATTTCACATGACTCTCACTTTTTTAGCAATTTGTTATCTTTATAAATATCTTTTCATATTTACCCATTTTAGTTCTTTTTTTTTAAAACTCATCATTTTATTCATTTGACCTAAATATTTGAAAGTCAACTATTTAAAAACCTATAAAAGTACACTTTTACCCTTATTACTATTTAATTTAGCTAAAATGATTATCTTAATTTTAAATTAAAATGAAAAACAAATAAAATCTTAAATAAATAGATTACAAAAAAAAATCTTAAATAAATAATAAAAAAACCTATTAATTTTTTCTTATTTTGTATTTTTTTTCATAATGGATTTTTATTTAATTAAAATGATTATCTTAATTTTAAATTAAAACGAAAAACAGTAAAAATCTCAATAAGAAAATTTTAAATAAATATATTACAAAAAAAATAAGAAAAATAATCATTTAAAGATAAGATAATCATTTTAGCTAAATCAACATTTATTATGAAAAAAAATACATAATAAGAAAAAAAGTAATGGGTTTTTTATTAATATTTATTTAAGTTTTTTTTTTGTAATTTGTTTATTTAAGATTTTATTATTGAGAATTTTATTGTTTTTCATTTTAATTTAAAGTTAAGATAATCATTTTAGCTAAATTAAATAGTAATAAGGGCAAAAGTGTGCTTTCATAGGTTTTAAAATGGTTGACTTTCAAATATTTAATCAAATGGACTAAAGTGATGAGTTTTAGAAACAACTGAGACTAAAGTGATGAATATAGAGATATTTATAAATGTGATTAATTGTCAAAAAAGTGGGACTTATGTGAAATTCTACCAAGAAATAAATGTCAATAATGTTTTTATTAAATTTTTTTGAAAAAAGGTTTATGTGTCTTACATAAATAAACAAATAAAAATCATTTTCTCTTGGTGAATTCCACAAAAACAGAGGACTTTAGTGAAATTATCCCAAATAAAAAAAAACACAAGGTTTTCTCTTATGCGCATATATTATAGGCATACTTATAACATATTAATACATATCATCACAATTTTTTCATGTAACATAACTTCAATCATAATAATACACATTCAATCATAATAATACATATAACAAAAGTGTGGTGATGTCTATAAACATACATATAATGTACAACAAAATTTCTATCACACACATGAGTTTTTCTCTTGTGTGCCTACCAGAGAAAAACTCTCACACACACAGACTCATTGAGAATTCATGGGGGCTGTATTTAGTGGTGGACCCATGAATTTTAACCAGGTAGGGCACTTGAATATATATATATATATATATATATATATACAAATACTGCAAAATTAAAATCATAGTATAATGAGTTTTTCTTCAAACAAAGATGAGTTTTTTTTGATAAAATAAAACAAATAGAACACGTACTCAGATGAATTAAATTATCTTACGTTAAAAAAGAAATAAAAACAAAAAAATGTTAAAAATTAAATAATAATAAGAAAAACAACATAAATAATGAAAAAAAATAAAAGATTAAATTACAATCTAATTTTATAATAAGATTTTTTTTTTGCATTTTGATGAATTCAATTTAAATTTATAGAAAAATGATTTATTAATAAATATTACTATACATGTTTTTAAATTTTGTTTATTCTTCAAATTATTGGTAAATTATTGATTTATTGATTGTAAATAAATTAAAATTATAAAATAAAGAAAAATACTAAGGATAAAAGAAAATGAATCATAATAATAGATTGACTATTTTAATCCAATATAGTAAAATTAGAGATTTTATGGTTTATTAATTGGACGTGTTAGATATGTCAAACTAAAACTATTATAAATAATAAAAATCCAAAATAATAATAGATAATTTAATATTAAATAAGAAAATGAATTGTTTTGTTTTAGAAGAAATGAAGATTTGAGAAAGGAATTGGAAAATATGGTAAAATAAGTAAAACATAAAAAATTACAAAAAAGAATGTATTTGCTTGAGATGAGACTTGAACCAAGAATTTCAAGTGTGTAAAGAAGATCCACTGTCAACTGTTCTGAACAAAATATATTGATATTATTGTTAATGAATATTTATATATAGAATATATACCAAATCAATTTTCTTTAAAAGAAATTGAGGTAGGGCACCGGCCCTACCTGGTCTCCAAGTGGGTTTGCCTTTGGGTGTATTGATTTAAGATTTTATTAGAAAATTTTTAGAAGTAAAAGTCTGTTGGTATTGAATTGAGACTTTTTAACCAGTTAGATAAGTCTTATGATATTGGATCCAGACTTTTAAGATTTTTTAAAAGTCTTGTGGTATTGGATCCAGACTTTTAAGAGGCATCAAATTGTTTAATGGTATTAGATTGAGATCAAGATTTGTAGGATTTCATGACAAAATGAATTATTCAGGCTATTTTAGTGAGTTGTATAAATAGTTGGAGCCCAAAATTGTCTTGCACTCTCCCATAATACTTTCCAGACAATCCATTTGTTTCATGCTTCCCAAATCTGCTTTGCAATTCTCATTATAAGGCTATCTTCTTCTTCTTCTTTTTCTTCAGTTTTCTGCCTATTTTCATGTTGTTCTTACTTTTCTTTAACTTTTTTTATTGTATATTTGTAGTGGGTTTTTGGTGGGATTTTTTTGTCTATAGAATGACTATGATCTTTGAATTGTGGGGTTTGTTTTATGCAGACAATGATTGTGATATGTTGATTTGTTATGTTTTCCTTCTGATCTTGCTTGTTTTCATGTTGTTCTTACTTTTTTTAAAAACTTTTTTATTGTATATTTGTTGTGGGTTTTTGGTGGGATTTCTTTATTTAGAGAATGATTGTGATATGTGAATTATGGGGTTCATTTTTATGCAGAGATTGATTCTGACATGTGATTTGTTATGTTTTCCTTTGATCTTGCTTTTTTTTTTTAATGTTGTTCTTGCCTTTCTTTGTATATGTGAATTGTGGGTTTTTAGTGGGATTTCTTTGTTTACAGAACGATTGTGATCTGTGATTTGTGGGGTTTGTTTTTATGGAGAGAATAATTGTGATTTGTGATTTGTTATGTTTTCCTTCAGATCTTGCTTGTTTTCATGTTTTCCATGTTGTCTAAAAACTGCATTGTATCAATGATATTTTATTTGTTATGCGTTTTTGGTTGGATTTCTTTATCATGTAGAGAATTGTAATCTGTCATCTGTGAATTATGAGATTTGTTTTTCATGTTAAAGAAACTATATATGATCAAGTTGTCTTAAAAAAATGCATTGGGTATTCATTAGTTAATTTGTATAATGGTAGAAATAACTTTATTAATAATAAAGTAAACAAAGCAAACTATAAAATGTTGTTGATACGATAGATCTTGCATTCTTGTGTGATGAAATGATATGTAAATGTAAATATATTAAATAAATGATATTTATATATCATCAAGTTGTCTTAAAAAAATGCATTGTATCAATAATAGAAATAACTTTATTAATAAAAATTGTATCAATGATATTTTATTTGTTGTAAGTTTTTGGTGAGATTTCTTTATCATGTAGAGAATGATTGTAATCTGTCATCTGTGAATTGTGAGATTTGTTTTTCATGTAAAAGAAATTATATATGATCAAGTTGTCTTAAAAAAATACATTGAGTATTCATTAGTTAATTTGTCTAATAGTGGAAATAACTTTATTAATAATAAAGTAAACAAAGCAAACTGTAAAATGTTGTTGATACGATTGATCTTGCATTCTTGTGTGATGAAATGATAGATAAATGTAAATATATCATCAAGTTGTCTAAAAATGTATTGTATCAATGATAAAAATAACATTATTAATAAAGTTTATATTAATGATATTTTATTTGTTGTAGGTTTTTGGTGAGATTTCTTTATCATGTAAAAAATGATTGTAATCTGGTATTAGTGAATTGTGAGATTTGTTTTTCATGTTAAAGAAATGATATGTGATCAAGTTGTCTTAAAAAATATGCATTGTATCAATAAGGAAACAAGTTTATTAACAAAAATTGTATCAATGATATTTTATTTATTGTGAGTTTTGGTGAGATTTCTTTATTATGTAAAGAATGATTGTAATATATCATCTGTGAATTGTGAGATTTATTTTTCAGGTTAAAGAAATGATATATAATCAAGTTGTCTTAAAAAAAATGCATTATATCAATAGTGGAAATAACGTTATTAATAAAAATTGTATCAATGATATTTTATTTGTTGTGCGTTTTTGGTGGGATTTCTTTATGATGTAGATAATGATTGTGATTTGTCAAAGAATGTCGATCCTATTGAAGAAGAATCTGCATCGTCATCATCACCAATTGCTGAGGAGGAACTTGAAGAACTAGTTTCACAAACCCAAAAGCAACATAGAAAGGAAGCTAATGCATGGAGACTTAGCATAGCTGACCATATGTGGAGAGAAAGATATTAGACCAAAGGATTACAAGTTTTAGCAAATTTTGTTGTGTTTTGTTTTTTGTTTTAGAATTTCGAATGTGTTGATGGTTATAATTCATACTATTGTTGTATTTGTTTATACGCAATTTCATTGTTTGTTGATGCTTGTTCTAAAAAAAAAATATATTGTTTGGGTTTTTTCTGCTCAAACGATTTAGCTAGTCTTTAAAGTCTTACAAATACATAAAATCTTTGTACCTCAGAATTGTCTAATAAAATCTCAATCCAATACACCCCATTAGGGTGCGTTTGGTACGCAGGGCAGGATAGGACAATGTGGGACAGTTTCTTCTTGTCTCACGTTTGGTATGACCTTGGCATGAGACAAAACATGACAATGTGGGATAAAAATCAGAAAAAATTGTCTCACCTTAAACCATGAGACTACTTGTCCCATGATATGGGAAGAGTGTCAAAAAAACGCATTTGCCCTTCAAATCTTCAAACAATTACAATCATGTCAAATTATATATATATATATATATATATATATATATAAATATATCATTAATATATATTATTATAATATATATTAATATAATATATGCATGTATTATAATGTTATATATCATATATTATATATAATATATATGTAATACAAATATAAAATTATATATAAATATATATTATATTTTATATATGTATTATAATATATATATATATTATATTATATTTTATTATTATATATAATATATTAAATATTATTACATATATAATAATATTCTTACCTATACAATAATATATATATATACATGTAATAATATTTAATACATATATATATACATAATAATATTTAATATATCATATATATATTATTATATATATACATATATATATATATATGTATATAATATATATATATATATATTATATAATATAATATATTATATTTTTATATGTACTAATATTTAATATTATATATATCTTTATATATCTTATATATATTACTATATATAATAATATAATATATCATATTATTATATATTAATATATAATAATATTAAATAATTATAATATATTTTAATTATAATATTATTGTTTACATTAAATATAATAATATTGTAATTGAAAATAATAGTTCATGTGAACCTCTTGTATTTGTTAAATATTATAATATATCTTAATTACAATATTTATTCAATATTATTAAATATGATATATAAAAATATTTATTTAATAAAATTAAATAAATACTGACTTGTCATGTTCCATATGTCACTATTATGTAGTAACAAACATTAAACAGAACAAGGAGGGCACTCTAGTCATTTGAATATCTTGTCCTGTTCTGTCCCAGACTCCCAATCATACCAAACACATAACAGTACAGTCCACAGTTCTGTCCTAGATATTCTAAACATAACACGGAACAACTGTCCAATCTGGTCCAATCCAGTCCAATCCAATCTAATCCAATCTCGTTCCTTCCCCATAGCAAACGCACCCTTAAGAGTGCGTTTGATATGCGGGACGGGACGAGAAGGGACAAGGTGGGACAACTTGTTCTTGTCCCACGTTTGGCGCGACCTTAACAAGGGACATGACGGGACAGTGTGAGACAAAAATCACAAAAATTTATCATAGCCAAGACCCTAGGACAACTTGACCCATGACATGGGACAAGTGTCAAAAAAACCAATTTACCCTTTAAATGTTCAAACAATTACAAACATATCCAATATATTATATTATATATATATATAAATTATAACTACATATAATATATTATATATTATTATATATAATTTTATAATATATAAAATATTATATATGTAATTATAATTTATATATATTATTATATATTATTATATAAAATAATAATATATTAAATATATAAATTATAATATATATATAAATATATATATATATATTAAATATATAAATTATAATATATATATTATTATATATGTAATTATAATATATATGTATTATATTTAATATATCATATATTATAATATTATAATATATATTATATTATAATATTATATATGTAATTATAATTTATATATATTATTAAATATTATATATATATATTATATTATTATATATAATGATATAATATATCATATTATTATATATATAATATATATAATATACAATATTAATATATAATATTATTAAATAGTTATAATATATTTCAATTACAATATTACTATTTGTGTTAAATATAATAATATTATAATTGAAAACAAGAGGTCGTTTGAACCTCTTGTTTTTGTTAAATATTATAATATATTTCAATTACAATATTTGTTTAACATTGTTAAATACGATATATAAAAATTGTTTAATATATTGTTTAATATTAGACAGAACAAGGAGGATACTCTGGTCATTTGAATCTCTTGTCCCGTCTTGTTCCAGCCATACCAAACGCATAACGGTACAATCCACAGTCATGTCTCAGACATTCCAAACACATTATAAAACAACTATCCCGTCCAGTTCCGTCCAATCATATCCAATCCCGTCCAATCCCGTTCGCATACCAAACGAACCCTAAGGGTTGTAGGGTTTGTTTCCGGTACCACTACCAACCAACAAAGAAGAACATAAAAGAGAAGAGCAACAAAACGGGTCAACCCATTTGACCTTAGATGGATGGGGATCAAAACCCAGAAGCAAAACCGAAGAAGACAGTTGGTCCCTCATCTACTTCTGCTTATCGTGATCCTCAGTACTGGTAACCTTTTTTATTATTTTTCAGTTATTTGAGTCTACAGATATAATTTGCTTAAAATTTCTGTGTTTGTTTTACAGGGATGAGCGGTTCTCTAATGAGGAACATTATGAGTGGTTGAAAGATTACTCTCATTTTCGTCACCTCATTCAAGCTCATATTAAACCTGGTTCTTCTGTACATTCTCTATCTTTTTGTGACATGTATATATTGTTGTTTAAGTGAATTTTTTTCTCTTGAACTATAAATTTGTCTACTTGAAAGCTTAGGATTAGCATGTTGTTTTTTTTTTTTTTTGGTGAATTGAGCTATATTTTAAGCAATTAAGAGGACATGGTGGGTACCAGTAGTTTTCTTTATTATTGGGAAATGTGGTATTAGTATGAATTGAATTGAATTGAATTGAATTGAAAAGGAGTGGAAATTATATGTGGATTAAAGACTTGAATGAGCCATGAAGTTGGGAGACTTTAATTTGCATAAAAAACATATATGATGTTAACCAAGTTCTAGCAGTTTATCAACTGGTTTTCTTGAGAAAAACTTTGCGTTGCTAATTTTAACTTGCTGGGTTTCGGTTCAATGATTCTTTTAGCATCATTGTGCATTGTGTAGAGTAGTATTTTTAAGTCTTGAGCTATTTAGACTTGATTTAATGTACATTTGGCAAGGTTTGATAACATATTAATGGTGAGAAAATTGTATGATGAAGGTATTGGAGCTGGGTTGTGGAAACTCTCAGTTGTCTGAGGAATTGTATAAAGATGGGATAACTGAGATAACATGCACTGATCTCTCAGCTGTTGCGGTTGAGAAGATGCGGGAGCGTTTATTGTATAAGGGGTATAAAGGTTTGTTGGTAGATATGAACAGTGTTTCTACATTTTGTTTTTGCTTATCTGCTTAATGAAAACCAAAACCCCTTGTTCGTTTTATCTTTATTCACAGTTGAGTGACTTGAAGTTACTTTTCATGTGAAATAAATTGGTAGAATGATTTGTTATTAATATGAGTTATTAATGACTCAATTAGACTTTCTACATCCAATGAATTTTTTAGCAGATGGAGCTTTGAACATAATTTACTTGTTATGTGTTATTTGCAATGTGTTGTTTGATTTATGACATATCTCCTCTGCCCAGTGGCAAGATTGGGAAAGATCTGACTAGTACTTTAATTTTTCATTTAATTTTTATATAAATGTGCTCATTTTATTATATCTTCTGATTCATATGAAAATGGATAGATAGTATATGAACGATAATCAGAATTGCCCCACTTACATCCAAGATTTGAATATGTATTCTTCACTTGTTTGGACTTTGGACAGTTGCATGTATAACAGCATAACATCATCAGGTGTCAGTCTTGTTTCTAGTTTACTATACAGTACTCATTATTTTTTTTTTATTGTGGGCTGCCATTAATTAGGATTTCCAGGTTTTCTAAATAGAGTTGGATTTTAACTTCATTAATACACTTGAAGGCTTGACATGCTAATGTGATTATGATTGAATATTGAACTGGTTGTACGCCTTGTACTTCACATTTTATACCCAATTATTTTGATGTAATGTTTAGTTTAGGCTAAAACTATTAGGCATTTAGGCAATTAGGCTTCATGATTGGTGAACTCAAGAAAGAAAAATTCTTGATTTAAACCCAAAGGTTTGGTCTGCCCTGCTTTTCTTTTAGGGAGCTGCCATTGGTTGAATTTCTAGGTTTTCTAAATTGAGTTGGATTGTAATTTAATTAGTAAACATGAAGGTTCAATATGCTAATGTGATTATAATTGAATATTGACTTTGTTATACTTCACGTTTTATACCCAATTAAATTGATGGAATGTTTAGTATAGACTAAAACTATCGAGCTTCATGATTAATGAACTCAAAAAGGAATAAGTCTTGGTTTAAAGCTCAAAGGCTAGGTCTGCTCTCCTTTCCTATATTCCTATTGAAATTGTATATTAGGGTTTTTAGGAATTGGGCAGGGGAAGATCCAACCTGGGTTTGTATATTTGTTCACACTAATTTCAGAAGTATTGTCAAGACAATCATGACTTTAAGAGATATCTCATGTCTAATTGTTATTTTGATTCAATGGTTTTGGTGTTTCAATTTTGTGTCTATTACTGTAAATTCTTACATTACATTTGGTATCAGTGCCGTACACCCTAGTTTTCTTTTTCAAAAGAATTTGTCTCCGTACAAAACCATATGTAAACGGTGTGTACGACTATGATACCATTTGTTATAATTTACAAGAATAAACACAACAATCACACATCAACATCTATTAAATTCAAATAGCAATGAAAAAAAAAATCATCTCTTGAATCCATTGTCTTGATAATACTTTTATAATTTGAATGATATTAGTGTGAACACTTACTCACACTCAGGTTAGTTCTCAAAAACTCTAATAATACAACTTATATAGGACTACTTGCATTCATATAAGAAGATGAGTGGAGACTTGGCCTTTAATCTTTAAACCAAGTCTGGTTCATTTTTAGACCCATTTGCTTTGAAACTTATTAGTTTTAACTTACTCTAAAACATCATATATATTTGAAGTTATGTAGTACACGGAGCTCAATATTCAGTTATAATAACATTTTAACAAATTGGCTATTAGAGCTTAGGACACATTAGTTAAGTTTCAGTTGAACTTATTTTCAAAACCACAAAATCTCAAACAATGGCATCCAACAACAAGAAAATTCCAAAATTTTGATTGGTTTTCTGGTGATGGGGATTTCAGAAAGATTTTCTTTCCGTTTGATATTTGTTATAGTAAAGTTTTCAAATTTATTTTAAGATAAGCAATTGTAGACATAACTTGTTCAAATGCACCAAAAGCAGTTATATATTTCAGCCTTCATATTGTTCATTCATTTTTTTTATCTCCATCTTCAGAAATTAAGGTGTTGGAAGCTGACATGCTAGACCTGCCCTTTAGTGACGAGTGTTTTGATGTGGTTATTGAGAAAGGAACCATGGTAAATAGATAACCCGCAATGAATTTTTTCTTGTACATCCTGAATTTCCAGTTTCTTGTTCTTAATTTTTTTTTTAATAAATTGTGATTTTAGCACTTAACTTTGAATTTTTTTGTCAAGTGGGTATATCTTTATATTCAACATTTTGGTTTTGAAGGATGTATTGTTTGTGGACAGTGGTGACCCATGGAATCCACGGCCTGAAACAGTGACAAAAGTCACGGCTATGCTTGAAAGTGTCCACAGGGTTTTGAAACCAGATGGGATATTCATCTCAATTTCTTTTGGCCAGGTATCACAAACAAAATCATGTGGTTTCTTTCGAAGTAATAATATCTGTCGTATAATTCTTACCTGTAATCCGTATCTCCTACAGCCACACTTCAGGCGCCCGCTCTTTAATGCTCCAAAATTCACCTGGTCTTTCGAGTGGATCGCCTTTGGTGATGGATTTCACTACTTTTTCTACATCTCGAGAAAGGTTAGTCTGCTGCCGAGGCCAAGTTTTGATTTTCCAGTAGCATCATACATGACTCAAATCATTCGAGTTAACGTTTTGCAGGGAAGGAGATCATCACATTGTGAAGAATCTTGTGAGAAGCATGAGCAGCCATCGATCAATCTGCTTCATGAAGAATTAGAGAGCGAAGATTATATTTTTCGAATGAACATTGATTGTTAGAACTGATTTGTTACATTTGTACTCATGTTCTTGTTGTAATCTTGATATAGAACTCAAATAACAAAACCTTCATTTTTTTCAGTTGTTTCATCTGGGAATAGAACTGTTGTCAAAATATTTTATTTTTTTATTTTTTATAATTTTGCTTTGAGAAGTAAAATAAAAATGTTGTCAAATTGATTTGATTTCTTTGTGAAGTTAAAAAAATAAAGGTTGTCAAAACGGTAGAGGAAGGGGTTGACCCTACGACCCAACTGAGTTACTCCGCCTTTTGCTGAAAAAGATGGTTAGTTTATATATAAAAAAATAATTTTATTGGATGATCAACCAATTCGAACCTAGAACATTGCTAGTTTGGATGAGTATATCAAACTATATCAACATGAAAGAGTTGAGTTGTTGAGTGAGTTTGGCAGCTTGTTATGTTCTAACCTAACCGGTAAGTAACTACAAGGCTGGTGAATTTGTTTTACAAATGTAGTTTTTTTACTTTCATTTTTTGATGAAATATATTTTATGAAAATGTTTTATATGCATTTAAGAGTATTTTTCAAATAACAAGAGAATGATTTTTGTGTGTTTTATGGTATTGGAGTAGTAGATAACAATTAACAACTACTTGTTAACTACCTTTCAAGTATTTTTGTAAAACAATATTTCTATTTGAAAAGACTTCTTATTATTAAAGTAGATATTCAATGCACAAATGTAATGTTTAATGTAGTTCTAGGCATATCCTTGACTATGTAAGATATATATTTATTTTGTTTTTTTTTTTAAAATTGACACTATACATATCACTTTGGTAAAAATAATATGCTATGATATAATTTTTTTTCATATTAATAATAATGTTTTAAGTAATGAAAGATAATATTCTCCTTAAAACTTTATCTAATGGTTTTATTTTAATTTTTTTTATGAAAATTTGGCACTAATCAGAACATGGGTTTGTCGAGAATTGGTGTGATTAATTACTTTAAACATATAGTTCAAAATGCAACCCTTAACTTGGAATGCAACTCTCATCAAGAAGGAATCTCTAAATAGTGCACGATTCAACTGATTTCCATTATTGAACAATCTTTCCAATTCAATCTTTCCATTTAGAATTTCTAACCCTCTACTAGTTATAATAATACATATTACTTTAGCACAAAAACAAAAATCAAATTCGCTTTTTCATTGAACAAGTCACTAGAAATCCTTCCTAAGCAATCCACTAAAAAAAAAACTACAAAGACTTTCCATTTTCAACGTCAACTCCAAAACGACGCCGTTCCCTTCCTATCTAACCAATCACGGTCGTTTACGTGGCGCATCCAAACGGCGTCGTTACACTCCTCTCCCATTACAAAACAAAAACAGGAGAAAAAAAAGCCACTTACAGTAAGTCTCTCTCATTAAATAAAAAATAAAAAAACAGAAAACACTTTCTCAAATTTCGCGTCACAAAAAGCAGCAGCAGCAGCAGCAGCAGTGCTTGCTCTAGCCCCGCTCTCGTCGGCGGCAGAAACCCAGCCGGAATTCATTCTCTCTCTGTCGCTGGTTTCTCCGATTGGTTTTGTTTTGTTTTGTTTTTTTTACTGATTCAATCTACATGTTTTGTACGTGAAGTTTTGGTTCTTGATTTTTTTTTTCTGTCGCTGCGATAATTAATTATTGTCGATGGAGGATTACTCTAGCGGAGATGATGATGATTACGTTTACTCGGATCGGGACTCCCTTGACGGACTCGAGAATGAGGAGTGGGTCCCACCCAAGGGTTCCTCCACCAAGGTACTCTTTTTTTTTTTTTTTTTCGATTTCTCAATTTTTAGGTTTTTTTTATCCCTTTTAAAAAGTTCTTCTGGTTTTCGTCTATAAGGACGCGAATGGGAATTGGGTTTGATTGTGGTTGTGTTTTCTTGTTGGTTTCACTGTAAAGGTTCGATTTTTATTTTTCATTTATTTTTTTAATTTCAGTAGCTATGTGTGGGTTGGTACGGCTGTGAAGGATTTTCTTTTTTTCGGTTTTTGTTGATTACATTGTGTTTTGCGCGAGAATTTCTACTATTTATACAACTTTTGTTTTTCTTAAATAATTGGGTATTCGTTAATGTATTCTTTGTAGAAAATTTGTCAATTTCGTTGATTTGTTATAAAGTTTTATGCTTGCTTTTGAGAGAGGAATGAGAATTGACGTATGTACAAGGATGATTTTATGTGAAAAGACTTTCCGTTTTCGGGTCCTATTTTTTGTACCTCATCTGACTGACAAATTGTCTACTTTTGGGCATTTTGCAGGTTATTACAAGAGAATCTCTTCTGGCTGCACAGGTAAATCTAAGAAGAAAAAGTTTTTTTTTTTTTTCCTTATATCTTAAGGTGGCGTTGTGTGCAAAGAATGAATATTTTTAGTTAGAAATTGACGTTTTGAGTTGGGGTTGCATCCTTGTAGAAGGAGGATTTGCGGAGAGTGATGGAACTGCTGTCTCTTGGAGAACATCATGCTCGCACTTTACTCATTCATTCCCGTTGGGACGTTGAGAAATTGTTAGCGGTGCTTGTAGAGAAGGGGAAACCAAGCTTGTTTAGTGAAGCAGGTGTCACTGTAAATGAAGGCGCCGACTCGTCGTTGCCTTCTTCGTCTTCAGTAATGTGCGATATATGCATGGAAGAGGTTTCTGGTGATAAGGCAACCAGAATGGCTTGTGGCCATTGTTTTTGCAAAGACTGTAAGAACTCCCATCTGCACTTTTTTCTTTTATAATAGTCTTCTGTACAAAATCGCAATAAATTTGTATATATGTCATCACATAATATATAGACAAGGTTGACAGCAATCTTTAAGCATTACTATCCCTAAAGGCAATTTGACAATTAATTTTGATAGATGTTCTCTTATCTGCAGTGTTTCAGTCCCGTTACTATTTTTAGGTATTTTCCTTTTGCATTCAGTTGCTAATTGCTATTTGTTAAATAATCTTTGAAGTTGTGTAGTGAGCTCTCCATTCTAGAATATTGAAGTGTTGGGTGTATTAGGTTCTTTGGTTTGGTAACGATGAGGCCAGTGATAACATACTCTGATGATGACTTTCCATAATATTTAACCCTTACTTTCTTTTGTGAATTGAATCTTTTGTGTTGATTTTTCTTTTCAAGGTTGGACAGAGCATTTCATTGTGAAAATCAATGAGGGTCAGAGTAAGCGCATTAGATGCATGGCACACAAATGTTATGCTATCTGTGATGAAGCTGTTGTTAGGAATCTAGTCAGCAAGAGGCACCCTGATCTGGCTGAGAAATTTGATCGTTTCCTTCTTGAGTCATATATTGAGGACAATAAAATGGTTAAGTGGTGCCCAAGTACTCCTCATTGCGGGAATGCAATACGCGTTGAGGAGGATGAATTTTGCGAGGTCGAATGTACTTGTGGTTTACAGTTTTGTTTTAGTTGCTTATCAGAAACACATTCCCCGTGTTCATGTTTGATGTGGGAACTTTGGATCAAGAAGTGCCGAGATGAATCGGAAACAGTTAATTGGATCACTGTTCATACAAAGCCTTGTCCAAAGTGTCACAAACCTGTGGAGAAGAATGGAGGTTGTAATCTTGTGAGCTGTATCTGTGGACAAGCATTTTGGTGAGGATTACTCTCTCTCTCTTTCTCTCTCTCTCTCTCTCTCTCTCTCTCTCTCTCTCTTACGTGCAATATTTGGAATATGCTTGTCATGCACTGCTCTGGCTGGTTTTAAAAACCTTTATGTTTGTGTTTGAAATAAGTTGTCTTCTTTTACATTGCTCAACCTAGTTGACTGTGAATTAAATAGGATTTATTGGCCAAAATGTTTTCTTGTCTTAGCAAGATCTATTCTATTTTGCTTTTTTTTTTTTAACAATTTCTGATGTTTTTCGTTGACATGAATGCTTCTTTTTGTCTTTCCTTTTTAACACAGTTGGCTATGTGGCGGAGCTACTGGGCGAGAGCATACTTGGTCTAGTATTGCTGGTCATAGTTGTGGTCGCTACGTAGAAAACGGAGAGCAAAAAACCGAAAGGGCAAAGCGGGATCTCTACCGATATATGCATTATCATAACCGTTACAAAGCACACACAGATTCCTTCAAACTTGAAAGCAAACTAAGGGAGACTATCCTGGAGAAAGTGTCAATATCAGAAGAGAGGGAATCAAGGCTTAGAGATTTTAGCTGGGTGACTAATGGATTGTACAGACTTTTCAGATCAAGGCGTGTCCTTTCTTATTCATACCCATTTGCATTTTACATGTTTGGAGAGGAGCTATTCAAAGATGAGATGACCATGGACGAAAGGGAACTAAAACAGCTTCTATTTGAGGACCAGCAGCAGCAGCTCGAGGGAAATGTTGAGAAACTCTCCAAGTTTTTAGAGGAGCCTTTTGATCAATACCCTGATGATAAAGTCATGGATATAAGGATGCAAGTCATTAATCTGTCTGTGATAACTGATAATCTCTGTAAGAAAATGTAAGTGTGGCTATTACAAGAACTTTGAATATTTATTGGACTTTTAATTACATACACTCCCTGATAAAAGTTTCTGGCAGGTATGAGTGCATTGAGAATGATTTGTTGGGTTGTCTACAACTTGGCACGCACAATATAGCTCCTTACAAATCAAAAGGCATTGAGAGGGCATCAGAACTTTCAGCTTGTTGGAGCAATAAATCTAATACTACTGATAAATATCAGCCATTGGAGTGTGGCACAAGTGGTATGCGGATTTAGCTTTTTCCTTGTCTTTTTTCTGCCGGTTGTATTTATGACAGAAGATGAAAAAAATTAAAGCATTTTGCACTTTGTTCCCGACTTATTTAACCACTGTAGAGAGTTCTAGTTACACTGATTTTTCCTCCCTCGAGAATGGTGTTTGAATTATATAGACTCTAGATTTTCCAAGTTTTGGCTGTTTTGTTGACTATGGTTGCATAGTAGATATAAGAAAGTGATCTCAAGCAGTTGTAGCCTGCTATAATTCTCCCTGACATTGTGACAGTAGTAATTTGCTTTCCCATCAATTTAGCTGAAGTTTAGTTTCTGATCTTGCTGTTTGTAGCTCAGTAATTTTTTTTTGACCTTTGTTTGACATTTCCATATGGACAGTTTCCACCTAGAATGTTGGCTCATATCATTCTTTATTTTATTTAGAAGTATGTTATTGTTGTGCGCCTCTAAATGAGGGGGAGGCAACACCTCCTTAAACAAGTAGATGGCTGCAACCTCCTCCCTGCTGTTGAAGGCCGGCCTCCTCCATACAGTTAGAGGAGGCCGTCAGGAGGAGGTTTTTGGTTTCCTCCATGTTCCAATAATTTTATGTTTTTTTTAAAAAGGATATTACTCTAAAATCTTTCAAAAACTCGAAAAGTGAAAAAACTTATTTAGTAAAAGTATTTCAATGAAGATATTTATTTAAAAAAAACATTTTTATTAGAATTAGTTTAATATTTTTATGTATTTTAATTAATTATTGCATAATATTGTGAATATCAAAATAATTTTATTTGAATATAATACAGATACATATAAAATTACCACTGGTATAAATGTGGAAAACAAAACTGTTCATGTAGACATCAAAATAAAGAAACCAATGATTTTATTAAGACTCGAACATTGAGTCCTCTTCAAATTTGACTTATTAAAATTTAAGTGGGAAAACAAAAACATCTATTATCTAAATGTAACAATAGTTACCATTTTTCGTGGTTCGAAATTAATTCGAATCTTTATGCATGAATTTCTACCAAACCCTTTCGACTGACTCAAGCTTGTATTTTACACCAAAGTGCGGATAATTTCTCATGAACTCTATTTTTGATTCATTTCTTATTTGTCGATTTTTTTCTCTTGGTTTATTCGTTTTTACCAATATTTTCAGAGGTTGTGCCACTACATGAATATATAGCTTTCTAAATCATGACATTTGACCGGCCTTGTGTCATCCTTTTATATTTCTGATTTTGATATATCTGGTTTGTAATTCCAAAACACTTTTCATCCATGCATTGAGAATTTTTTTTCCCTTGAGATACATCATCCCATCCTACAGAAACTTTAGGATTTCTCTGTAATCTTATTATGCTGTTGTACTGATGTTAAAGATGATGGCTGCGGTTACATAACCTGAGATGGATATATAATTGAGATTGTTCATCTAACTTTCTTATTAATAATTTCAAATTCTTACTTGGAAAGTTTCTATTGTCGAGCTTGCATAGTTCCTGTATTAATACCCAATTAATGCTTATGTAGGCTCACTAGTTTTCCAGTCAAAACCGCATCAAGAATCCAAAATTTTACGTTGTGGAGGAAATTTCCAACTTTAAAAGTTAGTCTAAAGTTATATTGATCCATTTCCATGCCAACCAGAAATGGGATGGATACTATATGGTGATTACATATTTAATTTAATTTATTTGAATAGTCTCTGTAGGTTGTGTTTTATTATGCACTCCATCTTGTAATCTGGAAGATAACTTAAAGAGTAGTATGCATTATAGTAATCCTTTTAATAATAATACACTGCAAATCTACAGGAGGAACTTCAGAAAATGAACGACCTTCAGGCTCTGGGAGTTCAGATGATAGTGGATGTTTTTCCCGGAAGCGTGCTAAAAAGGATGGTTTTGGTCCTAGCTTTTTTGATTTGAACTTGCCGGCTGAAGGTATTGACAGGAATTGATCCCCTGAGTCCTGTATTGCAAGTTTCCATAAATATGTAGGTGTATAGGCGTATAGCTCTAACCTATGATCCTTTATGGGATCGATTATATTGTGGGTTAAGCACATGAGTGCCTAACTTTTACTTGATATCTTCATGTCCCGGGCTTTGTGTTCCTTACTTTTGCTGAGATAAGTCGGAAGAGGAACGGGGAATTGCTTGGTTCTCTCTTACCCAGGTCCTAGATGGAAAAATTATATGTTGTACAGAACCTTTATTTGGACTTTTGTGGACAATAAGATGAGTAGATTTTGAAAAAAAGATTTTAGTAATAATCTCAATACAATTATTTGGGGGTAATATTACATCTGGAGAATGCAAATGTTTTCTTTCTGGATATTTCTATATCCCCATTCCATTGTAGGTTTGCTATTTGCTCGTTTTGTTGTTGTTGTTGCTGTTGCTGGTTTTGCCTCTTCTCGTACTTCTTTCTCATCAAGTGCCATCTCTGCTGCAAGATGCAGAGATCTAAGCAGATTTGTAATTTCTTTGAACTATCGTTTGGTTTTAATTAATTGTCATTGAAAGAGCATGCAGAAGCAACAATCTCCCCCGGTCGCAGGTCGATAGCAATTAGAAAGAGAATGTCCTCATCCCATGAAACTGTAGTTATACTTATATGTATGTATGTCATGTATTTATATATATGTACACATAACTTGTATAGTTGTGTGTACTATAACTGAAAAAGAAACACCTTTGTTTGGTTGTGTTGCTTGACTTGTCTTGAAATATTATTGTGTTCTTGTTTCTGTCCTACCATTGATGGTGCTAAAAATTGGTGGTGTTTATTGCTGCATGACTTGGTAATGATCATAACCTCATAAATTTGTATGCTTCTCTTATCCACTTCAAAGAAAATTATCCATTTCGCTTTGTTTTCTTTTTTGTTATGTAAATCATGAAATAATGTGTTATTCATAAATAGATTTGTAGCATTATTTAGACAATGACGTATATATATATATATCTAAATCCACTCAATTGACATAATAAAAATGGATTGGGTGTATATGCATATTGAAGCAAGCATTTCTCTATTCGAAGAGCTCAAAACAAGAAATTAAAAAATGCTTTTTCATCTTCTATCATTGGAAACTTGAGTTTTCATGTGTTTTTTTTTTTTCATTAATCTCAATGTAAAGATTCGATTCTAAACTTCATTGAAAGAAGCTTCCCACTTTTTCAAGTCTTCACTTTTTGGGGTCTGAAATCAGCTTTTCAAAAACCCTCATAAAAAAAGAGAGATCAATATCTATTGTTTTTTCTTCTTTGAATTCATTGTTTGACTTTTCATGCATTTTTCCTAGCCATTTTATATATTCATAGAGACATGAACAGCCTTTTTTTTTTCTTTCTAATCTGACCCTATTCAATATTTTACAACTAATTTATTGCATTTGGACACTAAATGAAATCTGGTTTATTTATTGTCTTATTGAAGTTTGTACAAGTTTTGTTTTGATTAACAAGCATGTCTGTCAGTTTTTTAACCTTTGAAAAACAATGCTTGTTTTTGTTTCTTTGCTTTTTTTTTTTTTTTTTAAAAAACTAATTTTTCTTATCTTCATTGGTTTCTGGAAAAATTAAACATTTCTTAATCCAGAAATTGTTTGTATCTCAGAATGGCAACTGCTAGTGCTACACTCCATGGATGGACTTTCAAGGTTGACTCTGTGCCTGAATCCAAATATTAGAAACTTCTTGGGGTGCTTTTTTAATTTTTGTTTTTTAGGTGGATATTACAATTTACAATATATGGTCAAAACTTAACTGCATTATATAGTAGAATAATCTTAATTAATTAATTGCATCATTTTCAAATAAAAGAAGAGTTTGTGATCGAAAAAAGTGAATAAAAAATTATTCAAATTTTCTCACGGAAATGAATATTTCTAGGTGTGGCTTTTATACTTTTTAATGGCCATTTTACTTGAATAATTAAGCGACATATAACAGATGTGGGAATCGGAATCCTGTATGATTTCAATTCTACAATGTTGTAGAATGTATTAGATAATGTTTTAGCATCGAATTTCAGAATTTTCCGTGTGGGATTTGATTCCTTAACATTATGAAATATATTACATAACGTTGTGGAATCAATTCGCGGACGAAAAAACACTGCAATATCCCATACATGATTAGGTAAATTATAATCTAAAACCTTTTTATGTTAACATTTAAATCTTGTAATTTGCACTAATTCAAATGGCTTAGGAGTTTGTAGAGCTTTTGTTTGTTTATGATAAAATAAAAGTAAAACACCATGATATTTGAAGTTAAATTGGGTGTTTATGTTTTTTTAACACATCCACGAGCATGTCTGTTAGTTTTCATTTGAAAATTGGTGCTTACTGACTTGCTCGAGATTGAAGATACTTATTTGTTTTTGTTTAATTATATTTTAATTACCTACATCGATGGATGATCAAATTAATTAACTATACATTTTCATGACTTGGGATTTCGTTAATTAATCTAATATGTAAGTTTATGTCTTTTCCAAGTTGACTATTAGCTTTAAAACAAAGTAGAAAGTTCTTTGACAATTGACATATTGAAAACTCTAACCACGATCTATAAATTTTATAAATCTTTTATTTATGTTTTTACCCTTATTACATATTAAATTTTTTAGTTCTTTTATAAATTACACCGTTAATAATTTTCTCTTAATCATGTGGAGAATATAGTTGATTTTAAATATACTATTAAAATAGTTTTTAGATATTGGTAAAATATTAGGAATACAGTTTAAATTTAAATTTATTTTTTAACTCTTAAACACTATTATTGAATCTCGAATTAATAGTTATAAATTTTAGTCTATATTATTTATAAAATAATGCTAGACATACCTCCAACTAATTGTGTATCGATTGACAAATAGATATATACATATTAATCATTATTTATTTCACTCATCACATTTATATGAATTAAATTGTCTAAGTGACAAGTTAGATATGAGATGGAATATCTAGCATCGTTCTTATTTCTATTATGTTTTCATCATATTCAAGGATCATTTTAAATAGACATGATGATGTTGGTTTAGTGGAATACCCTTCATACCTACGCTATGGGGTTGTGGGTTCAAGTCTTTTCTCTCCCTCAAAAAACACGGAATTTATGTAATATTTCAGCGAAAAAGATCATTTTAAATGTTTTTCATAAATGTACAAATTAAGATAATTTATCTCAATAAAAAATTATTATTCATTTTAAATAATTAATAAAAAAATTAATGTTTACAAATATAAACAATATTAATTTTTAATTAATATTTTGTTTAATCTAATTTCTAAGATATATGTCGATTTAACTCATTATTTTACAGTGCCTCTCCTGAAACATAATCCTGGCTTCGTCCATGTAGTGGCCGGGTTATGATAGATCCCTAATCCAACCCGTATCAGTCTTAAAAGTAAATGAAAATACTTAGGACATCTCCAACTCAGCTCCAAAATAGAGCAAATCTATAAAATACAGCTGATTTTGCTCTCCAACCAGGCGCTATTTTGCTGCGCCATTTTGCCTTCGTGAACACTGTTCATTTGGCACAAGAATTGCCTTTTTTTTCATCCCTAAAGTTTTACTTAATTACAGTTTGACCCATATTTAATAAAATCTATTCTGATTATATCCTTTATTTAAAGTTTTGTTTAATCATAATTTTACTATTAATCAATCAAATTTATTCCAATTGTATCTTTTTTATTATTTAATGATTTTGTTTAATTTATATTTGTGTTAATTTAATTATTATTTATATTAACATTTATAATTTCATAATTTCTTAACTTATTGCAATATTATGTTAATTATGAGGTGAAATGTTAATTGTTTAGAAATAAAAAAAAGGGAAAGAAAATGAATATTTAAGAGAATATTCTTTTTAGTGTAACATTTGGTACAATAGGTTGAAGATGAAAAAAATAAATAATGTAAAAGTTACACCATTTTAATATAAAAGTTGCACCAAATTGAATTTTTAGGTTACGGATGACCTTATGAACAAAGATTTCAACCATAATCCTTTTTGAACATGAATGTCAATATCAATTTTACATTTCATACAAGTCTAATTTGAGATATTAAAATATCAACATATGTCATCTCATACGCAACTTATATCTCTCAACTTGAACTAATTTGAGTATTGCTACATATCACGATTTGTATCCCAATTTATATCTCAACGTGTCTAGTCTCTAGCAACGTGTCGATTATCTGGAAAGAAACATTACAAGTTGGATCTCTAGTCTCTAGCAACACTTAATTTAAATTGGTGGATTTGTTTTTGAATTGAACTAACCCTATAGTTTACATGTGACTTGTCAACCATTAGTCGCAAAATAAAGTTTCAAATAGTTTAAAGCTAGGGATTGTCTTCTCAACACCCTTTATTCTTTTTGCTCTCTTTGTAGCACCCTATCCCAGGAATTAAAGGCAATAAACTTTGTGCGGTGTGCAAGGTCTATGAGACTATGACAGGCGCAAAGGGACTTTATATAGTTGTATTATAATTGATTGATTCATTACGTAATGTTTCCTTAGTCAGTACGGTCTTAAAAAAATAAATTCAGAAACTTTATTTTGTAACATTACAGAACTAGCTTTGTAACATTACATAACTACTAAACGTTTCAAGAGTTATTCTATAACATTATAAAACAAAGATCTTTAGATTATTTTTCAAAAACGTTCTGACTATAAAATGATCGAATATTATAAAATATTGTGAAGAAATAACGAATATTAGACAAAGGAAAGCCCACCAAAACCAGTCATTTCATGTCAAATTAATGTGCATTTGTATTTGTATGATCTTTTTTTCTTTGACCTTCAACTTTCAGCCCTTTTGAGGTTTCATTCTCCTCTTCCTTTTTCAAGTGCTTTCTTCCCTGCTTTATTTTGCTGATAGACCCAATGCTTGTATGTGCATGACAACCTATGAATATGATTCCAAAAATAAAATAAAAAATGTCTTGAAGTAAATTAATTTATATGTACAAGTGTAACAATCTTATTAGCTGGTCATAAATTACTCGATCGGACTCGAATGCCAAAATCTCTTTTTTCTTAATTTATTATTTATATGCAAGACGTTTTAGAATCAAATTTTACTCATATTCGATCATGGATTAATCTTAATCGGTGATTTACATTTTAATTATATGGTGTCTCTCAAAGTTTTGCATGGTTTGGTTAAGATGGGTGTAGGTTTATAAGTAAAAGATAAATCACGCTATCAGCTAGTCTTTTGATTTGAAAACTAAGTTATCTACAATGTGTTCGGTTGGTCTCCGTGTCAATATGATAATTGAAGGATCATCTTTGGTTGCATTTCAAAAACTCAAATTTTGCTTTCTTGAAGTTGTAAAATATGTGTACGTTAAGAAGAAAGAAAGCACATATTTAGAAAAACCAAAAGTAGAACACAGTTTACTTTGAATATTTAAAACTCAACTCAACGAATATAAACATGTTTCAAACTGAAATCCACATGTCTTTTCAATTCATTGTAGATTTTTAGTGACTGCATATATATTTGAATCTTTCATCCTAACTTTATAATTTCAAAGGATTTGGATCATTTCCTCATCTTTTGTGTCCTCACTTTTCGCTCACATAAATCAGTGGTGTGGATTAATTCTATTTTATTGTAGTGTAAAGACATAAAAATTAATAGAAATAATCCATACAATTAGTTTGCTATATGAAGGTGAGGACACAAAAGGTGAGGTGAGGTGAGGATCCAAATCCAATTTCAGGACGTCAAACCACAATACATTCACATTGAGCCCACAATTCCACAATAAACAAATACCTACGCCCAAAATGAATGTGTAGCTGTAATTGAACATTCTTAACTTATAATTTCAGGATGTCCTTACTAGAGAGAACCACTCCTTTCATGGTTCCCACTTTAATATACTTAAATGAAATTCTCTTAAATATTTGAATCTTTCATGGTTTCCACTTTGTATTTCTTATATGAAAGCCTTATAAATGATATGAATTTAAAAGAAAGAGGATTCCTTAAAAAAAAAAAAAAAGTTCTTGCGAAATAAAGTGCAAACATCATTACCTATAATAACGAGTTAACGACCACTTATATTACATGCATGTTGAATCATATTATTCCTTTCAAAAAAAGCAAGGTAATCAAGCTTAAAATTTAGCTGATACCTCAATTACATAATTGAATTCATATTAGGATGAAAAAAGAGAGAAAAAGAAGAAAATAATAGCAATAATATCATAAATGGCATATGATTAATGATATAATGAAGATAAATATAAAATTTGTCTTGTACATTAAAAAAAAAGGATCAAGTGGTTAAAAACACTTTAAAAATTGTTTTGATGATAGTTGATATCTTGAAACAATCCAAGGTGGACCCAAAAATCACTATATTATTATTTAATAATATTTATGCTTTGATAGTTACAAGGCATGATAACCAAATGAAAAATGAACAGTTTGAACCATTAATGCAAGCAAAGCAAATCCCATGAAGTATTGTTACTTTGAGAAGGTCTTGTGTCTGCCATTCTCACACTTTTTTTAATTCAATATCGATTTTGGATTCGTTATAGAGTTCATCCCGTATAAAAAAATGTAAATATTAAGAGTAATACGGTCATTTTTAGATGTGTGTAAAAGTCACTATAAAACATTACAAAATTAACTGTGTAACGTTATGGTATTTGTTATGATATATATATAAACCAATAATAACACCTATCTGTCTGTCTCTTGTCAATATCTTCTTTCAAAAACCCCCCCTTGAAGTTTCACTTTTGAGCACCATCTTCAATTCAATCAAGAGCTAGCAGCCACCAACCGATCAGATTTTACTTCTTTTAATGCAATGCAAAAAGCCCACCATTACAAAAGCTTCAAAGGTGACATTGCTTTCTAAGACAAGCGACTGGTCAAAAAAATGAATACCCTTTTTGTACTACACACGTACACACTATATACACACGGTACTGCTTACCCATATAAATATTTTTATAATTCTCTTTGCATTGGATATTATTCTTGCTAGTTGTATGCTGGATACATGGAGTTTTTGATGTTTTTTTAGTTGAAATTAAATTTAACTAACAACCCATTTGGTTTTTGCACCACTAGGTTTGGTTCAGCTTTTTCAAATACAAAGCATTTTTGTGTGTGTGTGAGTAGTCTCACTCTATATATCAGATATTTTTTTTTTGTGTGTAAGTTATGTGCAGAGAGTATTCTGTAACATTAATGGTTTTTTGTATGTTTCTTTGATGTTGTGTTTTTTTCTCTGTTTAACAAGTTGTCAATATCTGATGGTGGTATTTGCTGCATTTAATGTCTAACTTGTGGGGTCTGCATCTGAAAGCTAACTTTGTTGTTTGTTATTTTGCATGAAATATATTGGCGGGGTGGTTCAAGTTTGAAGCTTTTTCAAGTTGATGGAAGCTACTAGAGTTTCAAAGCACAAGCGTTCTCAGAGGTAGCTTTGCATTCACTCAATTTTATTAATTTTTATCATTTGTTTGTTTTCAATTTGATGATCTTCTTGAACTACACAGATTGATATAATATAATTGTATGATTTTTGTCTTTATTTTGGACTTAAAACTTAAAATGTGCTTCTGGGAATTAAAGTACTAGTGTATACAAGTTTTTATATGTTCTGCAGAAAGTTGTCTCGTAGTTGTTAGATAATTTGCCTCTGTGATTCTTTTGCTTCTTATCGATTCAATGATTCTACTTTTCTGATGAGTGCTTGATTGCCGTTTGATTGGAATGAGAAACTTAGTATTGATTGATTAACAAGCTTTTTATACCAGAAGATTCAACTGAAATTTTGTTTTAATTTTTATTGACGAAATTCGGTAGTGATATGCTCTTCTGGCACGTTTATGCTCTATGTTTTATATTAAATGAAGTCTTCTATAATGTCTTGCAGTTGTTTTCGCCTCAATTAGATTTGGTTCTTTTTCATTGACAGTGATCCAGTTAAGAGAAAGGCCGCAGAAGGTAAATTGAAGCTGGTAAGAATTTCATCTTTTTCTTGTATTTCCTTTCTTTCCAATTCTTGAACATAGGTGATGGGGGCACCTTTTCGATCTATTTAGCAGCAATCATGCACTAAAAGGCACCCACTTTGAAATAAAAATGGAATTTGATTGTCCCCCATATTTGTCGGGGTACATGTTGATATAGCTACTTCTTTCATAGGCGCTTGTATGTGAAAATTCTGCTCATCTTTCTCTTACAGTTGGGGTGTGCTCTTTCGTACAAGTCAGAATAAGTTCTCAGCTCATATAAACTAGTGTGGTCTATATGGTCTTAACAATTATTGAATTTTGTTTAGCAGAAGGAAATGGGACACTTCAAGCCCCATGTTGAAGCGAACAGGAGGCAAACTCCTACTGCTGAGGTTCAAAATTCATTAAAGCAAGAGGTACATATATCTCAACTTGTTTGAATTATCAGTCCCCAAGTATTATATCACCAGATCTCAATATGGCTTGTTATAATGGTGTTCGAATTGAGTCTTTTTCTCTAGTTCCTTGAGAACTGCTTATATGTCGAATTTCTTGTAAATGGGGAGATAATGGACAGGCTTCCATTTGTTAAATTCGAATTTCTGCTATCTTTTGCAGATTGTACAGCTTCAAGAAAGGTTACAGGGCCAATTTGTTGTACGATGTGCATTTGAGAAGGCTTTAAGTTATAGTCCCTTTTCCGTTGACACTATAACAGACAAGTCAATCCCCAAGGTAATCCTGTGAATTGGAATTGTAAGAATTAGCTGCTTGTATGTAGGCAGATTCATTGGAGAAGGCTTTAACTTAGATGTACATGACAAATTGTAACTCGTATAATATTGCTTCTATTAACTATATATGTTATTCCCTTTTCTTGATTTCAGGATGCCAAGGAACTAATCAAGGAAATAGCAGTGTTGGAATTGGAAGTAGTTTATTTGGAACAGTATCTTCTTTCTTTGTATCGGAAAACTTTTGATCAAAGACTATCGTCTCTATCAAACATGGATGGAAGGTTGAAATCAGGAACAATGACTCATGAGGGAATGTTTTCAGAAGTTTCTCATAGTGATATTGTTTCAGAGAAAGAGAACTCAGTTATTCAATCTAGTAATCCAATGTCTTGTGAAAATCCATCTGGAAATGCTTTGAAGGAATGTAATGGCATTTGGGAATCGGAGAAACTTTTAGATTCTGGCATTCATCGCAGCCACTCCTCACTATCCCAGCGTTCTGCATGTTCAATCAGAACTTCCCCACAACTAAAAGTTTTAGCTAAAGCTGTAGACTCATATCATTCCCTGCCTTTGTCGATGTTGGAGGTAACTCTATCACTTCATTTGTATAAACTGCATTGAAGAGCTTTCTAATACATGAATTTTTCGATGTTTTCTCATCAGCAAGTTCAGGCTGAAACTTCAAATGGAGTCAGCTTGGCAGAGCATTTTGGAACATATGTTTCTGATCATGCTCCAGAGACCGCAAACTGGCTTTCCGAGGAGATGATCAAGTGCATTTCAGATATATATTGTGAACTTGCCGACCCACCTTTGATCAATCAAAATTTTCCATTCTCTCCGATCTCATACTCATCACCATTGGACGTATCATCTTCCCTTGACCAGGGTGATATTTGGAGTCCACAGTGTGGGAAGTTTTCATCTTTTAACTCACACTGTGATAACCCTTTCAGCATTGGGGAGTCCAAAGAATTCAGTGGACCTTACTGCACAATGGCAAAGGTAGAAAAGATATGTAGAGATGATCAGAAGTTACGAGATATTGAACGCAAGCTACAACATTATAGGTGAGCCTTTTCATTGGGGAGGGCTAAAGTGATTTCCTTTGTGAGATGCAAATTGCATAAAAAGTGATTCGAAGTTTGTTGAACTTTCTGATGACAAGTTCTTCCAATACTTGTATATATGGAATTAGAAGCAATGCCTTTTAGACATTATGAAATCCAATCTCTTAAATTGTGTTAACATAAAGTAAAAACAACTCCTGCAGGTCACTTGTTTATCGTTTAGAAGAAGCGGATCCTAAAAGAATGAAACATGAAGAGAAGCTAGCTTTCTGGATTAATGTGCACAATGCTCTGGTGATGCATGTAATGTCTCTAAAGCTAAAAAATACATTTTTCTCATGATATGTGTTTTCTGCTACGAGAGTATGAACTATTGCAACCCATTTATCATTTTTTTCCGTCTTTGCAGGCATTTTTGGTTTACGGGGTTCCTAACAATAATCTGAAAAGAATATCTTTACTACTAAAGGTGAGCTTCATTGGTTAACATAGAAAATAAAATGGTTTAAGATTCTATATTAATAAATCTGTGGTTGATTCAGGCTGCATACAATGTGGGGGGCAAAACCATAAACGTGGACTTGATACAAAATTCTATTCTCAGATGTCGAATGCCTCGTCCAGGACAAGTAAATTTACATTTCTTGAAATCTTTATCATATACTTCATCTTGTTCGTATTATTAGTTTTTGTTGTCCATATTGTTTAATTGAAGATGATGAGAACATCTTTTAACTCCTTGTTTATATTTCTGCTGATTATTTGCTCAATTCTGCTTGCAGTGGTTGCGTTTTCTGTTTTCCTCGAAGGCAAAATTTAAAGTTGGAGATGCACGGAAAGCATACATGATTGAGCATCCGGAACCTCGTTTGCATTTTGCACTTTGTTCAGGAAGTTATTCTGATCCTGTGGTATGCCTGCAACCTTAACTTGTTAGTTAAAAATATGTATCATGTTATATGTCTCCACATCTATTATTCAATTTTTGTCGTCTATGCTTGTGATTTTTGGCTCTTTAGGTTCGTATATACACACCGAAGAGAGTGTTCCAGGACCTGGAAACTGCAAAGGAAGAATATATCCAATCAAACTTCAGTGTAAACAAGGAACAGAAAATCGTTCTACCAAAGATAGTCGAGTCTTTTGCGAAGGATTCAGACATTTGCCCTGCTGGTTTACTGGAGACAATTGAGCATTTCCTGCCTGATTCGTTGAGGAAGAACATTCAGCAGTGTCAACATAAAAAATCTGGGAAGAGCATTGAATGGATGCCTCACAACTTTGCATTTCGTTATCTGCTTTCAAAGGAACTAGCATAGTTAAGTGAATGGCCTGATGAGATCCTCTTAGTTGATTCCATTTTTGGATTTTGTTGTTCATTTATATATATTTTCATGGGTATGCTAGCATGACACTTAGAATGACAGATGAATCATAGATCATGATCGTTCAAGTCTTAAATAGATTAGAATGGTATATATGGTTGTGATTCGGCTGTCATTTCCAGTTGTCTCGAGTTGTTTATGTACAAGTATATGAGATCAGAAACGGCGAGTTGCTAGAATGGCTGATGGCTGTATGTATGCAGCTTGTAATTTGTATTATTAGATCATCTTTTATATATCTCATAGCATTTTGTACCGTGAAACATCCTTTGTGTTTTGTCTTTCAACATAACAGCTACTTGGAATAACATTCACTTGCTTGAAATAATGTAGAAAAGCAAATGTAATGCACTAATGCACCTGAAAATCTAAAATGGTGTAGAAAGACCTGCATTTGTGGACTGTTTGGTGGATTATAGGCTCTGGTAAGTACTTATAAAAGCTGAGTCCCCATTACAGCATTATTCCATATTTCCATTTGTACAAGTCTAAAACCAAAACAAAGAAAGTTTTCTTAGACACCCTTCATTTGACAAACCGACCAACATAATAAATACATAAACAGATGTGCATGTGGAGTGATTTGGTGTATGTGGGGGACTTAAACCCATAACTTGTAACTATTAAACCTAAAAACTTACGATTTTTTTTGTTTTATCGGTGAGGGTAGGGGTGGGCTCCCAAACTGCCAAACCGATTAACCCGTCTAAACAAACCAATTGGTTTGTTAAAGAAAAAAAAACCGATTGAGTTATTTTTTAGTTATCCGATTGGTTTGTGTTGGTTTGTGGGTTGTGTTTTATCAATCCGCATAACCTAGCCCAAACCTTTACATACTTCAGTATATATATATATATATATATATATATATAATCTAAAGATTCAAAAATTGTGTAAAAAAATGGGGTCATGGATCCTGCACCTATATATATATATATATATATATATAAATTTTCAAATCAGTACACATTGATATAACTTCATCAGTGCGTTGGACGTGGACCATTAGATTTATATATTTTAACTCAAAGTATATGCACTTGTCAAAACTTCTCCATAATCAGTGGTCCACATGCAACGCACTGATATAAGTTATATCAGTGCGCACTAAGGAGAAAAGTACTATATATATATATATTAAATTATCATATATATATATATATATACGAATTAACGTTAATCTAATTTTATATTATATTTATTTCTAAGGATACCGCTTTTCCTATTCTAAGCTCTAACATCCTCTATTTATTCTTAAAGCTATTTCATCTCATCTGAAGTTGTTGACACTAAACAAATTTATTGAGGATAATTAACTATTTTTTTATTGTTTCGTACATATGATTTAGTTTTTTTGTATAAGTTTTATGAGTTTTGCACCGGAGGGTTTTTTTTTTTAACTATTATTGTTATGCACTTGAGTTAAATTTAATATTATTATTTATCTTATTGATAATTAATCTATCTACTTATATTGATATTATTATATTTATTCAAACAAAAAAAATAGTTTAATTATTTTCTTAAACCGCCAAACAAAACCAATTTTTATTGGTTTGGTTTGATTTTATCTTATAATTGGTTTGGTTTGGGTTGTAAAAAAATAACCCGATTAAATAATGGTTTTGTTTAGGTTATAGACGTATAGTCAAACTCAACCCTAACTAACCCATGCCTACCTCTAGGTGAGGGTTTTGAAAAAACAAAACAATAAATATAATAACATTTTAAAATAATGTTGTGTGTCGCGTGATTCAAAAACCAATTTAATCCACTTAGTGGCATAACTCAGCGGGTCGATGGTTATCTGGTCTAGATAGGTGGATAGATACCGTAAAAAAAAACCCCGCATTTGTTTATATGAAAATAAAATGAAGATAGATACTAAATTTAAAAAAATATCTGATCTAGATAGGTGGATAGATACATACCGTAAAAGAAAACATTTAATAAAATTTCGTCACGTGTATGTATATATATATATATATTATATGAAAGAAAATGTAAATAGGTAAAATAATTTTATTAAATTAATGTGTATATGATGTGATATACCATTTTAACCATGTAAAAACTAAAGATATATTCATTTGAGCCCACAATCCACTTATCCACATTATGATTTTATTCATTTACAATTCTTTTCTAATTTTGGAAAATAAAAAATTTGAAAGGAAAAAAAAATGTAACCTAGCCACCTAGGTAAAGCAAAGGTACAACTTACAAGATGTTTGTTGTATGGTCAAATTTTAGAGTAAAACAAAATACAAAGGCCAAAAAATATCTTGTGAGAGAGCACAGGAGTCACTTGAGAAACTGACCAGAAACCGCACCTTTGTTTGGCCATTTTGTTTTTGTTTTTTCAAAACCCTCACCAATCACAAGAAAAAACACAAGCAATCAAGATCACATTTTTCAACAAGCCCTTAAAAAACCCAAATAAACAAACCCTGAAAAACAGAAACTTTTTTCAACCAAGATGGACGATGATAGCATAGGTTTGGTTTTGGCAAAAGCCGCAGAGCTCAGGTTGAAGATCACTAATTGCATTCACAAAGCAAGTCCGTCTCCTACCAAGCAAGTCATTGCAGAAGAGGGTGTTGGTGGTGGTGTTGTTTCTAATGGAGATGATAAAAATCCAGTCTTGAAGTCTGATGAGGAACTGAGTGGAGGAGAAGAGGAGGACTGTGATGAAGAAGCTGACAGGCTCGTGCACATTCATGATGCTCTTGAATCTTTGGAGGGTCAACTTGGTAATTTGCAGGTTTGTACAGGAACCCACTTCTTTAAAGATTAGGGATTTGTGTCAAATGCATTGTAAAAGCCTAATCTGGATTGGTGAAATTGATGTTGAAGCATATACAAGTTTGATAAATTTGGAAACACTGTGGCTTTAGAAAAAGGTAAATAGCAAGATTGTGAGAATGGATTAAAGTTCTTTTTTTTGTTAGTTATAAGGCACAGAATGTATATAATTATCATGTGAATCTTATAGTAAAATGATGCTAAAGAAATGGAATTCTGTAATCTGCTGGAATTGAGACTGCTCCAAAAATGTGCATTTTGCATGTGTTTGGTTGACCTTCAGGATTGTTTTCACTGTTTGTAGGCGATATGGATATGATTATATTGCATAATAATCCACTAATCTGTAAGTTGAAATCACATTATTAAGTGTTTGTTTTACTTTTTTAATCTAGCTTTGTAGCCCAGATTACAGAACTTTGTGAATTGTCATACAAATAACTGGTACTAGTTTCTATATCTGAATGAACAGTCATTTCATATCCAAGGAATTGTTGGTCGAAATTTTTATTATTTTTGGTTGATCATTTGACATGCTATGATTACCGACATTATATACTGTTATTATTAAAAAGAACTTGTTCTTTATCGTACAGGGTCTAACCTTAATGTTTTGGTTGCCCCCTGGCCATGCAATTTCTTCAAATTGGTTTTCATTTATGATATTGATGATTTGGAATTGGTTTCACTTTCCAGACCATTTCTTTTTGTTGTTATGAGTTAGAGAAAATTTGATATAAGTCTGAGAAGGATGTGAACATGCTGGAGGGTCTTATTATAGATTCAATATCATATTTTGCTCCTTTATGACATGCACATTGATATTCAAACACAGATAATTGCAATAGATTTCATAGTATATGCACACAGTGTGTCAATTGTAATCAGTACCCCAAATGAAGAGGTGGGGATTCAATCATTTACACATGTTTAGTGGGACAGACACATAGCTATGACTTATAAAAGCATGTGTGTTTAGATGGAATTCAAAATAAAAACAGAAAGGAGCAGTATGCTGGTACTTGTACATGTTTGTCTGCCTCGAAGTTGTGTGTTTGAAGATGATGATGTGTGCCTTTTCCTTATGTGTGTGTTAATTTTGTTGAAATGCATCATGTCTTTGATAACACAATTATATGTATGTACACATAATTTTCCTTCATATGTAAAGTATCTAGAGGACACATTATAAGGTTCTGGAATGGATTTTAATCTAACTGGTTGTTTATGTCGTATCAGAAGAAACCAACATGTTAATAATTCATGAAATCATATTTAGATATAATCTGTTTGTTTAATCAATTTGGGTTCTTTTTTTCTTACTACTAAACACGTCGAGATTGTTCTATTTTATGATTTTTGATCATGTCTTGTTTTTACTGGTTTATCCCTTGAATGTGGTACAAATGCTGAATGTCAGTATGTCACAGTTACTGTTCCTGTAATGTATAATGTATAATGTGTAGTAGATATAAACCTATCATTTCTTACTTGGAAAGCAAGATCACTCAGTGATCATTGTTTTTCAAATACGAAAAATCTTTTTTATTTCAGATAGGTGGTCTTAGCAACTGCATTTAGATTATAGTAAGTTGAGAACTTTATGTCAGCTGTCGCCCGGTTAGTGTATGTGATTTACTTGATGTCAAACAAAATATTGATCCTATTCATTGGAAATAAGAAAAGTAATTTAAGAAGATGAACTCCGAACAAACTGCCATTCAGCCCAGGTGTTTTCATCCAATAAGTTCTGATGATGTAGAGAGTACTTATTAATGTGCTTTGGTGTCAATGGAAATTTCGAGAAAGCATCGGTTTATAGAATTGTCTTTTTGCAGCTAGTGCACTTGCATTTCTTAAACCAAAAAAAAGACCTAGTGCAATTTCACAACAGAATATATCCTTCATATTACAGATTAGCTTGTTCTTTCTACTTTGTGCTGCCATTGCACGTGAAATTATAATATTTCAATCTGTTGACTAGAATTTTGTTGCTGAAAATTTGTACACGTTAGTCGGGATGATAGAGTGGTTTAGGCAAGTAAGGTAACTAGAGTATACCAAATTGGTTTTCTGATTTGTTCCTCTTCCCAAGGTCAAGAGAGGAGAAGAGAGAGACTACAAAAGGATTGTGTAGCAAAAAGGTATTGTCATCACTCTGTCTTCGTCTTGTATTTGTCATTACTCATTGAAAATTGCTAAATTCGGTGACCATTGTCAATTAATATTTTTGAACTTTTGTTAGCGAATTTTTTTTATACGTGATTATTGAAATTACACGACGTGCAATGGTGACTGATTTTATAAAATCTCAATGAGTAAGGATAAATACAATGAGACAGAGAATGACAATATTTTTCCTGCTTCACAGTAAGGTTGTGCCTAACAGAATAACATTTATAGAGATTAATATAATTTCCGTTAAGGACATAGACAATAGAGTGGTTAGAAACTCGTGGTTTAACATCTTAAAAGTTAATTTTTTTTTAAATTTTCAGAATCTACAACAGCAGCAACGCTATGACAGGGAAGTTGCATTGGGTGAGATTGAATATAGCCGCAAGATGTTACTAGAGAAGCTCAAGGAGTACAAAGGGCAGCACTTTGAAGTGATACATGAAACATCTAATTTTGCTGGTGAAACAGTGGAGCACGACAATGATCTCCTCCTTCCTCCATATCCTAGTCGCGTTCCACGGTCGCTGATCTTAGACAACGGTCATCTACCACAACTTCATTACACACGGAAGTCTGTACAAAATGGAGTTGTCACTGGTGAACCGATAAATGAAGCAAAGAAGCTGAATGAATGTGATAGTAACCAAGGGCAAACTGGATCCACAGCCTCAAGCAAAGGATTTGGACACTTCATCGGTTTGGTGGCTAAGACGGTGTTCCCTCTGGTTGGCGTGGTATGTGTATTAAGCATGACTGCTTTCGGGCAAAATCTTGGGAAAAGAAGTAACCCTTTAAAGGTTTTGGAGATCTTTCAACAACCAACAATTAAAGAAAAGAGATCAGTTCAATGTCCGCCTGGGAAAGTTCTTGTGGTTGAGAACGGTGAAGCACGATGCCTTGTGAAGGAGAGAGTTGAAATCCCGTTTGTCTCAGTTGCCGCGAAGCCAGATATAAATTTCGGGTGTGGCTAATTTGATTCCTTCACCATCATGTGTATATCTCATCTCTTCTCTGACATGCTGTAATGGTAGTTTCCCTCCCAACAGCCATTGTTCATCTTGAGCTTCATAGTTCTATATCTGTAATTTTTACTCTAGATCATTTTTTTTTTCAAAGTTTTGGGTTGTACTAGTTTGAATATCTTTTCAAAATCAATGATTGTAAAGTTTTAAGTTCCAATTCTAATAGTTTGGTTGCAAAAATGGGAACTCTATTCAGCTAGCTGTTGTTTGTAATTGCTCTTTTAGAGTTTTAGTCCTATCTCATTCCGTGTTGATTTTAGGATCCAAAGCTAAGGGAAGATGTTATGTTCTGTTCTGAATTTCAAGTGTTCTTATTTCCAAAAGATGTCGAGAAAAACTTGGGTGGTATGTGTGAACATACGCTTGTCCACTCTCTCACTCATATCAGGTTTTGTAGCTTGAGTCAAGTCATTGTCTCATAAAACTCTCTAATTTATTTTCTATGGATGCTGATATTGTCATTCATAAATATTATTTGTAATAGTAATGTTAGGCATCTCAATTTTTTTTTCAAATGGTGTTGACACGTAAGGTGTTAACATCATATTACTTACCATATAATCTCATGATTTACAAGATGTTGACACCTCATGTGCCAATATCAATTGGGAATGAATTTGGGAAATTTTTTTAAAAGCTTAGTATTACTCTATTTGTAAACCCATATTTTATTAAAAGTTTTAATTACAAAAATATTTCAATATAAATTTACTAATAAGGACAAATTACTTTAATTAAAAATAAACAAAATACTATATACACCTATTAATTACAATCATCATGAAACTCAAGTAAAGATTATGGCCAAACAGTATGGCATTTCAAGAAACTCAAATACACAAGAGGAGATGCTAATGCCAATGATCATCCAGGAAATGAAGTAGTACCGTTAATGAAAGCAAGTAGATTTACTACTAAAAATCTATTTTAGAACCTAAGATGGATTCCTGTTGACATGGTCATCACCAGAAAAATCATTAACATAACCATTGCAAAGAAATTCTTAGAACTAGTTAATCGTGATTGATTGAATCAGTCAAATCAAGAGAGAAACTAAAGCTATCAAATTGGGTGAATTAAAAATTTAAGATGTTTTACAAATAAAATATATTAAAATAAATATATTTATTTTAATAATTGTACTGTTGGTATTATGATGATTGTTTCCGGTATGTTTTAATTTTAAATTTTAGACATAGGTTATTTATAAATATGGGTTTGTAAATCATATTTATGGGTGGTAATATCTGTATCCATTTTCTATAGGAAAATACTTGGGTGTTGACCGGTCAGCACCCAAGTATACTGACCCACCAATGGGGTGTTGCCATGTGGCTTTTTTTCTTTCACATTTTTACATTTATCTCCTTACATTCTAAGAGAAAGACCACTTGGCAATACCCCATTAGTGGGTCAGTATACTTGGATGCTGATCGGTTAACACTCAAGTATTGTCCTTGTCTATATACGAGCCTAAGGAGGTTATATAAGCAAGCTTCGGCTCTATCAAACCTTGAGAGGTTATTTTAATTTTGAAAAAAGATCATTTTACCCCCTAACATTTACCCTATTAGAAAGGTAAGTACATAATTTGCTCATATTGACCGGTCTCCCCCCTGAAATGGAACTAATGCATATAAGACCCTTATGTTACATTTTCCATCCAAAGTCACGTTGATCGTTAACTTTTAAAGGACAATACTGTAAAAACGTAATTAACAAATAAAAACTAAAAAATCCTCTCTCTCTCTCTCCAAACAACTCTCCCTCTCTCTCTCTCTCTCTCTCTCTCTTCGTTCTCTCCGCCATTTCTATCTGTTGGCCATTAGCGAGAGTGGTTCTCCTCCACTGAAAGTAGATCGGCTCTCTCTCTTGGGCTTTTTCTCATTCCAACTTCTCTTTTTCGTCTTCTCTTCCATTCGATGGTTCAATCTGCGAGATTGAGCCTTGATCTCCTCTGTTGAGAGCAAATCGACACGCATGGTAGTGATTTATGGTAGGTGGTGGTGACTTGTGGTAGCTGTGTTTGGATTTGAGGAGTTTTGGTTAGTCAAACCAAGTTATTGATTTCAGTTTCTGGGTGACGAATTATTTTTTTGGATCGGTTTTGATTGAACCCAGTTCTTCATTTTGCAAGAGTTTGGATCGAACATAGTTCTTAATTATACTTTCTGGGTTTGGGTTGGGTTTGGGTGATGACTAATGAATTTTTAGATCTTTATTTTGTTTGATTTTAATTTGATTTCGGTACTCTCAACATTTAGTAGATTTTGAGAACAGAGTGTGTTGGATTTACTTGTGTTTGTGTGTATTTGCGCTGGTAATGTTTCCAGTGGAGGAGTGTCGATTTATTTGGATGGTTTGTGTTCTGGGTTTCTGGGCTGGTGTTCTTGTTGAATGAGTGAGAGAAAGAGAGATAAAGATTCGAGAGATACAGGGATTCGATCGATCAATCGATCAATCGAGAGAGAGAGAGAGAAAGAGAGATTGGAGATAAGATTTGATCCAAATTTCTTTCTCATTTTATTTAATTGATGTTTTTAATGATAAACAAGAAGAAAATTTTAATATTTAATATTTGTGTATATTTATTGTTATTTTTAATTTTTATTTCAAAATTTAAATAAAAAAAAGAAATATTTCCACTGTGCATCTCAAAGATGGACACCGGAGATCCATTTTTTTAAAATTTTGTTTTTTAATTTTTTTTGTTTTTTGTATATTAATATATTTTTATTTAATTAATATCTTAAATGGTTAAATGGTAATTTTATAGATCAAATTGAAGGGTAAAACGGTCATTTGACCATGAGGATTGACGGTCAACTTAAAAATAGATAGAAAAGGTGACATAAGAGGTATATTATACATTCTTTCCATTTCAAGGGGAAGACCGGCAATATGAACAAACTCTGTCCTTACATTTCTAATGGGGTAAAGGTCAAGGGGTAAAATGATCTTTTCCCCCTAATTTTTATCTTTGTTTTTATTTTTTATTTTTTATATATAGATGAGTTGTTGCTACTGCTTTTTGAAAGTGGACCTAACTGTTGAAGATTCTTCACTTGAGACTTGAGTGCTTTTAAACTATTCCAGTGCAGATCCCTCTAAACTCTTAACTCTTTTCTGCAAATCATTTTGAAGAATCCTTCAATTCTGTGCTCTGTAATATCATGGACATGAACACTCTTGCTTCAAAACCCACCTCCATGCTACTTTCTAATGGTTAGTACATTTATTTTCTACTTGTGTTCTTTGATTGATCAACTGATCATTTTCTGATCAACTGATCATTTTCTGTGCTTCAAAACCCACCTCCATGCTACTTTCTAATGAAGAATGCTTGGGCAGAAGCTTATGATCAAATGGCTGCTGCCATCACAAATGAATCCTAATTGATAATTTTTTTTTTTCATTTTCTGGTTTTTTTTTTAATAATATTTTTGTCTGCCTCTTTCATCTTAGGTTGAAAATTTGTGATGATACAACTCTGTTAGTTAGAGCTCATGGAGTGTGGATATATGTCTCACAAATTAATTTAATTTATTTGTGTAACTTAAAACGAATTATTTTTCAAGCAAAGTAATCTCAAACGTGCCCTTAGTATCTTTTCAAACTCAATTATTGTAAGGTTTTATGTTCGAATTCTAATAAAGTTTGCTTGCAAAAGTGGAACTATAATCAGCTAGGAATAGAGGTGCCCACGGTTCGGTTAAACCGTGGGCACCAAACCGAAACCGGGTGGGAAAAACCGAAACCGAAACCGCCGGTTACGGAACCGGTTGAAAACCGGTTCCGAATCGGTTCGGTTACGGTTACGGTTACGAGAAGTTGAAAACCGGCCAAAACCGACGGTTTCGACCGTTGTTAATAATAAAAAAAAAATCTGACGAATCACAAATCGCCACATGGACCACACATTTCAAAAAAAAAAAAACAAATGAGCTGGTGACCGTTGGGCGTTGGGTGAGGTGACCAACGGTCATCTAAGTCACCCAACGGCCATATATATATATATATATATATATATATATATATATATATATATATTATTTTTTCCCCTTAATTTCTTAAAATTGTAAATTCGCCCCTCCACTATAATCCTATAAATACCCCCCTCATTTCAATATTCTTCACACCACTCTCAACTTCTCTCAATCTCTCTCAATCTCAAATTCTCAATTCTCTCTACATTATACAATTTTCTTTATTTTTCATTTTTCATAAAAATTAATATCTATTTTTTTCTTCAATTTTTTACAATCATCTATTTACAATTTTCTTTAATTCTCATTTATTATAGAAATTAATATCTATTTACAAATTCTATTTTTTACAATCATCTATTATTTATTTACAATTATCTATTTTTCTTAGTGTTACCACTATTATTCCAACAATATTTTGAGTGCCTCACATATCTATATATATATATATATATTTTACTATTATTATTTATAATTAATTATTCAATGGCAAGTGGGGGAGAAGGTTCAAGAAATTTGAACAAGTGAAAGGGTCCATTGCAAGATTTGTTGGAACACCAAGGTGATGATGTCAGTTATAACGACCGACTTTACCACGAGTTCCTTCAATCTCAATTTGGATCCGATCTCCCTCGTAGTCCTAATCCCCCTCTAATAATTTCCGACGAACCCGACCCCAATCTCTATGACCCTGATAGTAATGAAAATCTATCTACCCCCCAACCCCCTTCAAATGAATTTGTTGCAGGTGAAGAAGAAAAGCCGATGAAGTCCGATCTCTTCAAATTGCATATGAAGAAAATTCAGTTAGATGACGGGATGATCCAAATCAAGTGCAACTACAGCTCCAAAATATACAGGACCAACAAATCATTCGGATATGGCACGTACTGGAACCATATTAGGAAAAATCACCTCTGAATTGGTAAAGACTAGTAACCAATCCCAAATCTCCAGGTACGGAACCCCTACTAATCAACTATTTCATTATAAGTCTGAAAAAAACAAGGAAGAATTAGCAGTAATGGTTGCAATTGAACATTTACCTTTTAGTTTTGGTGAGAAAGTAGGTTTTGTTAATTATTGTCAAAATGCATTAAATCCTGCAATGCAACGTGTTCCTAGATCCACTCACACGTACAATGTTTTCCATTTACAAAAAACAAAAAAACAAATTGAAATCATTTTTTTATCAATTTGAAGGTCGCGTTTCCGTATGTGCCGACATATGGACTGATAATTTTGGTAGTCACCATTATATGGGTGTGACATGTCATTATATGGATAATGACTGGGTCATGCAAAAAAGAATTATTGCATTTCGTGTTTTCGATGAATCACACACGGCTCAAAATATTTTTCGACTCCTTAAAATTATTTTTGAAGAGTTTCATATCCAAAACAAAATTTTTGCGATCGGTTTTGATAATGCTGCAAGCAATACCGCATCTATTCCTATGTTGCAGGATTTGTACAATCCCTATTTTGGGGGTAAATTATTTCATCAAAGATGTGCATGCCATATTTTAAATTTGTGTGTTCAAGCTGGATTACAAATTCTTTCTGTTTATATTAAACCAATTAGAGATAGTATTAACTATATCTGGAGGCAAAACAAACTCCAAAAACTATGGTTAAAATATTGCTCTCAAAATGGTATGCGTCCCATTAAATTTTCTCGGGACATTAGTACTCGTTGGAATTCTACTTATAAGTTGCTTAATGAAAGTGTTGTATATAAGGAATTATTAGTTTCTTTTATTACTTATAACGTTCCTTCAATTTCTCTTCAATTGAAGCATTGAGATATATGTATAAAAATTCTTGAATTGTTACGTGTTTTTAATGATGCTACTAATGCTTTATCTGGTATTTACTATCCCACTACTCATTTATTTCTTATTCAAAGTGTTAATATTGCTGGTGCATTCAGTGAGTGTGAACTCGATGTTCAATTGAGTGAATGTGTTGCTGTCATGAAAAAAAAAACGGTTACAGTATTATAAGGAGATTCCAAATATTTATTTGCTTGCATCATGTTTTGATCCACGTTTTAAATTATAATGTTTGCAAGATTATTTAACTCATTATTACAAAAGTTTAGATTTAGAAGTTGATGTTCTTAGTTATTGTAATTCCATTAAGGCTTTGCTTTATGAATTATATGATGAATATCTTAAAATATATGGTCCGTCTTTGAACATGCCGGTTTCACAACATCAACCGACATTTGATAGTACTGGTACTTCCTCTACTTTTAAATTAAAGGGTTTAGGGGATCGATTGTTTTCCCAAAGAGCCAAAAAATTAAGAACATCTTCTTCATCCTCATCCGGCTCGATTTCTGAGCTTGACCGGTATTTAGAAACATCTCATGAATTTTTAGAAGATAGTGAATTTAGTATCCAGGTTTGGTGGAAGGATCATGAACAGATTTTCCCAATTTTGGCTATTATTTCCAAACAAATTTTGGGAACACCGGTTTCTACCGTAGCTGTGGAACAAGAATTTAGTGCAGGTGGAAATATTTTGGAACCAAGACGGTCGGTTATGTGTCCGCAGACACTTGAAGCTCAGGCGTGTCTTGATGATTGGACAAAGGCAAAATACAGACAACAAGAAATCGAGGCGGAGATAGTGAATGATTTTTTCGAAGATGACCAAACCACGGGAACAGAAGGCAGCGATTAGATTCCATTCCAACTTCCAACCTTCAACACCGAACATCTAATTAAAGGTAAAAGAACTACGTGGCCTTTGATTCCTCTACTGCTCTACATTTATGGAGGATACGTAGGCAACTTAATTGAGGTCAAATTAAGTGCAAGGCCGATTTTTTTATTTTTTATTTTTAATTCAACTTTGTTACATTGTATATTTGAATTCAATATCCATTTAATTATTTTTTTAATACATCTGCAATTGTAATTTTGTATCAATTTATCAATGTCAATTTCTTTTATTTTCAACATTATTAAATACCTAAATGCTTCAATTGTATATTATATATTTATATAATTGTATTGAATATTTTATATTAATTTCATTTTATTACAAATGTTTCATTTTATTACAATGTTTCAATTTCATTTTATTACAAATGTTTCAATTTCATATTATATTTTAAATTTTATTCATTTGTCAAAAAACAATTCTGGAACATTATTTTTCCCATTATTTTAATTACGTTTAGTAATTATTGTAATTAGGTTTTGTTTGGAAAAAATAAATAAAATCGAAACCGAAACCGAAACCGAAACCGAAACCGGCGGAACCGAAACCGAAAACTAAACCGATTTTCTCGGTTACGGTTACGGTTTGGGTGGCCACGGAACCGAAACCGGCGGTTTCGAAACCGAAACCCCCCGAAACCGAACCGTGGCCACCTCTAGCTAGGAATTGCTCTTTTAGTCTTATCGATTTCAGGATCTCATGCTAGGGAAGATGTTATGTTAAGTTCTGAATTTCAAGTTTTAGTAATTCTAAGGGGGTGTATTCAATTAGAATTTCAAAAAACTTTTAATGACTTTTATGTAATTAAAAAGTTGAGGTGTATTCAATGTAGACTTTTAAAGACTATAAAAGTCATGGGGTATTCAATACAGATATTTATAAACTTTAAAAAAGTCATGTGGTATTCAATCAAGACTTTTTAACAGTTTGTGAAAGTTATGAGGTATTTAAAATCTCAATGACTTTTAATGACTTTTAAATATCAATGACTTTTAATGACATTTAGTTATAACAAATCTCACAATTTGTCTTTTATTCGTACCAAAGACTGTGAATGACTTTTTTTTTTAATAAAAAGAATTTCACTTTAGAGAAAAACATAAAACTCTTTTAAAAACATTAATCATCAAACATATGTTATATTTTCAAGTAAAAGAACATCATTCTTAACAAATTTAACAAATAAAATAAAATGAATAAATATTATAAAAAAAATACAAACATTAACGATCTGTAACAAAAAATAATAACTAAAAAATAATATAAAACAACTCTCCATAGCCTATGCAATTAAAGACGAGAGATTTCATTTTTTTTTCTCTATTTTCAAAGCAACTAAACAACACCGAAACAAATCAAACGAATTTCATTTATATTAATTAAAATTAATAAAAGACAAAACCCACTACTCAATCATGTCAATATGCCATAATCAAAGTCGTATATGAGCGTGATTCAATGTAATTATGATCAATATCAAACCATCCATTTTTAGACTCGAATCTTGTTCAAAAACTATATGCGGTTTTTATGTTTTATTTTCAGTAACTTGAATTAATTTTAGGTAGATTTTTTATACCCATTGCCATACTTTCGTAGATACTTATAAACGTTAATATTATTGTCGTTTTGCTACATTTATTCTAAAATAAAATTTATAATATTTTGACTAATTATAAAAAAAAAAATTAAATTTCGACTAATTATTAAAAAAAAATTAGGTGCATAATGTCTTTATGATGCAAAATATAATAAAATTACAAATAAAATTTTTTAAATCACATATATAGGCAAAAATGTTTTTTTTTCAAGTTTAATTAACAATGATTTTTTTATTCTTTTAAAAAATATTTTTTTTTATTGATATGAGAAATCTATATAATTTTGCTAAAACAAAATATATATCATATTTAAAAATCAACAAATGTTTATAAATGTCTATGAAAGTCTTTTAAAATGAAAGTCTCTAAAAGTTGTTTGAAATGAAAGTCTATGAAAGTCTTTTAAAATGAAAGTCTATGAAAGTCTTTCATAATTTTCTAAAGTCTATAAAAGTCCATAAAAATCCATGAAATCTGCAAAAGTCATCAACTTAAAAAAGTCATTAAAAGTCTTTTGAAATCCTAATTGAATACACCCTCCTAAAAGTAGTTTGGCGTCGGTTTTTGACAAAGTTGTTAAAAGAAATGTTTCAAATAGTGGAAAAACTTCTTTTAAATAGAGGTGTCGATGGGATTGCAAACATACACTCGTCCACTCTCAATGCGGATGGGATCAATATACAATTGAACTAAAATCTACGTTCACACCATGTGATATGAGCGGGGAGAGTGTATATGAGTATTATGCCCAAGACATAAGAATAGACCGAGAGTTATTTGAGTTAGTTATATATATAAATGAGAATGAGAGTTATATAGTAGGACATATGAGGAAAGTGTGTAGGATGAACTTAATAATAATATTTTTTGTTGTTTTTTTCTTTTTGTGGATCATGACATAAATAAGAGATTAATGTGTGTGGCTCATTGGATTTGTTGACCATTGGAGATGGAGTGATCAAATTTATTGACCGTTAGAGATAAACAGATCATATTTAATGACTGTTGGAGATGGACAGTCTATAATTTTTCAGATATTAAAATTTGAAATAAATATATTTTTTTTATCTAAAAATATTAGAAAAATCAACAAAAAATCCAAAAATAAAAATAAAAATTATAGAAAAATACAAAAAGCCTTCCAATAGCTAGGTTTCCAAAATTGTCTATATATATATATATATATATATATATATACATACATAAATTTTCAAGTCAGTACGCACTGATATAACTTCATCAGTGCATTGGATGTGGACCATTAGATTTACATACTTTGCCTCAAAGTGTATGGACTTGTCAAAGCTTTTCCATAATCAATGGTCTACATGCAACACACTGATATAAGTTATATTAGTGCACACTGAGGAGAAAAGAACTGTATACACTCAATTCCCACATAATTTTGCATCACATTCATCCAATTTTGGGTTCCTAAATTTTCTAATAATATCAAACTTGGTAATAATTTATAAATATTTAAATATATTAAATATTAGTAAAAATTTAAAGATCTCATTGAGAAATTTACAATAGTATTATGTTTATCAACAGTAAAGTTTATAAGTTATAATTTATTGATCACTTATTAAAAATCGGGCATAGTTAAATTTGATACAAAAATATCACTTTCATATTTCACTCCCAGTCCCATTAGAGCAAAAGCACATATAAGTATCACTTACGAATTTTCGATACTATTTGAGACTCAAATATAAGTATAGATCTCACTCTCTATTGGAGACGACCTTAGTCAAATGGACCAGCCTAGGCTTTTTCAAAACTATTTTATTAAAGTGATGACTTTTGTTTAATTGAAATTAAATAAACCGTCACACTTACACCACGAGGTTGTGGCTTAGAGTCTTTCACCTCTAAAAAAAACTCTAAATTTATAAATTATTTCAAAAGAAGAAGAAGTAATTTCACTAAAGTCCATACTTTAAAAAAAATGTCACATATTTAAATGTTTTTATCATAATAGTAACTTTTGTCCCTTATTTCTCCAAAATACATCACTTGTCCATTTGACCAAAAAACTGACGGTCAACTTTGACTATATGTGTAATGTACAAATTTACCCATAAAAGTTCAAATTTACCCTTGTTAATATAAAATACAAACCAAAAAGGTCAATTTTGCCCTTAAAAGGTTTTGTTATTACACCTTTATTTTTCAAAAAAAAATTCAATAATTTCAAGATTTAACATTAAAATGGTTATTTTAAAATTAAATTATATTTAAATGGTTTATAAAATTAAATTAACATAAAGATTTATTATTATTTTTTCTTTTGAAAGATACACAAAAAATTACTAAGATTTTTTAAAAAAAAATTATGCATAATAGAAAAATATTAAAAAAATTAGTTATAATTTTAAAAACATAAAATATTAATGGATATTAGAAAATATTATAAAAACAGTTACAGTTTTAAAAACAAAAAAATATTAATGGATAATATAAAAATATTTATAAAAAAATAGTTAAAATTAATAATTAAAAAAGCTGAAATACCCACCACTGCTTCAACGATTGATCACCATCGCCGAAAATCCATCGTCTTCTCTGCTTCAACGACCACCACCACAACAACCCAAATACCTACAATTGTTCATCTCTTTCCGTAGCTCCAATCGTAAGCCGCTGCCAGGATCTGATGGTGCTTACGGATCCTGAGGCTGGACTTAGTGCTCATGGTCAATCCGACAGTGAGGGAGGCGAGGAGGAAGGTGAGCCATACGATATCCATTGCTGCCTGAAACGATGGAGATCGATCCAAATCCAATGGTTGAGATTCATTAATTAATTTTTTAATATTTTTTTTAACCATTTTTTTTAAATTTGTTGTTATATACTTATATGTTATTACGAAAAAAATTAAAAAATTCTGGATTAAAAAAATAAAAAGATGAAAATAACCCTAGTTCCATTAAGTTTGACTAACATTTGACTAATAGAAGGATTAAAGTGATATATTTTGAGAAAATAAGGGATTAAAGTTGGTAATATGATAAAAACATTTAATAGGTTACATTTCGTTAAAAATAAAGGACTTTAATTAAATTATCCAAAACAAATTTAAATAGTCCGTCTATGGTAAGTTACTCCACCACATCATTGAGATTATAAGGTGAAGTCAAACTCTTTCAGCAAATGCTCTAATTTATTTATTTTTATAAACAGAGGTGATATAAGGAAAGTTTGGCTCTATCAAACCCTGAAAGGTTATTTTAATTTTGTCCTTGATTTTTTTAAGTTTTTGTAGGTCAATAAGTGAGTTGCTGCTTCTGCTTTTTGAAAGTGAACCCAATTGGTGAAGCTACTTCCCTTGAAAGTGCTTTTAGACTATCCCTGTTCAGTACCCTCCCTCTAAATCTTTCATTTTGAAGATTAATCCATCAATTCTGTGCTCTGTAATATCATGGACATGAACACTCTTACTTCAAAACCCACCTCCATGCTTCTTTCTAATGGTTAGTAAATTTATTTTCTACTTGTGTTCTTTGATTGATCAACTGATCATTTTCTGATAACAAATTTTCATCATCATCTCAGCTACTGGCACCAAAATTTGTGTCACTCAAAACCCATCAAGATCAAATCATCAGCAATGCTATTATATGGACCTAGGATGGATCAGGAGAGATGGATCATTGAAGGGTCTTGTCTACAGTACAACTCCAACAAAATCAATCACAAGTACTATTTTTCTTCTTCATAAATTATATTATTTTTTTCTCCTTGTAAATTTTTTTTTAACATTATTTTTGTATGTAAAATAAGGTGTGGAGAGGAGTAGTAGTAGAAGATTCAAAGCGAGAGCTTTTAGTGAAGAGCAAGAGGCTCTGGTGGTCAAATCTTGGAATGCTATGAAGAAGAAGAATCCTGGAGAACTTGGTCTCAAGTTCTTCTTGAGGTCATCATCAAAAAATTATTGTCTTCCTTTTTGTTTTTTAATTATATTTTCAAATTCATTATTATTTCAACATACCAATTTATTGAATTGAATGATTTTTCAGGATATTTGAGATAGCTCCATCAGCCAAGAAGCTGTTCAAATTTCTGAATGATTCAGATGTTCCTGTGGAGCAAAATCCACAACTGAAACCTCATGCCATGACCGTCTTTGTTATGGTAATCACTCTATTATACTAGAACATATACATTCTATGAAAAAGATCAATCTTAGGATCTCTGCAGATTAGATTTTTTTGGTGTATTTGCTTATAATAATTCTCTGATTAGGACGGTCCTGAAAAAACATCTGCAGAATGTTTAGTTCTGTAGTGTTACAAAGTTATTTCTACAAAGGTCTTGAAATTCTTTTTAATACCGTCATGAGCAGAAAAACACTCTGTTTACGTACCCATTAATATATTTATGACATTGCAGACTTGTGAATCAGCTGTGCAACTTAGAAAGGCAGGCAAAGCTACTGTGAGAGAATCCACTCTTAAAGATTTAGGTGCTACACATCTCAAGTATGGTGTCGTGGACGAACATTTTGAGGTAATAAATAAGTTGAAATGATCGGGCTTGTGGTGAAACATAATATGTTTCGAAATTTGAGTTTGTCTCTCGGAAAATGAAATTTGTATATACTTGTTTGCAGGTGACAAAGTATGCTTTGTTGGAGACAATAAAGGAAGCAATACCAGAAATGTGGTCACCAGAGATGAAGAATGCTTGGGCAGAAGCTTATGATCAATTGGTTGCTGCCATCAAAAATGAAATGAAACCTTCTAATTAACTTTTTTTTTCATGAAAAATAAGTGAAAAATGTTATGTGATCATGTTTTGATCAGGTTATTTGTCTGCATTTCACATTTGTAATAAATTTATATTTATCCAAATAGATCTATATTTTCTGGGTTTTTTTTTTTAATAATATTATTGATTGCTTCTTTCATCTTAGGTTGAAAATTTGGATTGAAATTCTTAGGATGGATCATGACCCTTTAATTAAAAATAAAGTTATAATAATGGTCAAAATGTCAAATGGTGGCATCAATAGGATTCTTTGAATTTGGAAAAGGGGTGTGTAGAAAAGAATCGTGTGAATACTTAATTATAATTTATAACTGTTAATTTGAAGGTTAGATTAAGAAGACAGAATAAGAAATGATTAATTTTTGGTTTTAATGATTAATAAACAGTTTTCTTTCGAATACTTATGGGAGTAGATATCTCACCGTCCTGAATCCCATAGCTATTTATGCTCTATTGTTAAAAGAATTCTTATAAGTTCTAATTTCTAACTTTTAACTTCTAACTTCTAACGAACCCTTATTTGTTTGATGTCAAAAGTTAGATTAAAAAGAGTTAGATTAAAAAGAGTAAATAAAAAGAAAAAAAAAATCGTGTGAGATTTCAGACACCCAAATGGGTCTCTTAGAGCTCTTGCAATATGAACTTGTGACGAATTTTTTTCCGAATATTTTTCCGAATATTTATAAAGGTAGATAGCTTTTGATTATCGGAATAGACACATATTTAGGTATGTAGATATATCTAAACAACTTGTTTAATCTCGATAAATCCGGACCTAACATGTGGATTTAAAAAAAAAAAAACAAAACAAAAAAGTCTAAAGCGGTTAGATATCAATTGGTTCAAAATTCAAAGATGAAATTAAATACAAACATGACATATGTTTGCCAATTTTCAGTATATTTAAATGGAATGGAATATCAAATTATCAATGGTTCAACCAGTCACTGCATGCGTCATCCAACCCAACTAGCCAAAACCATGTTCGCTATCTGCTCACGGAAACTAACAGCCCATTGTTTCTTGTTTCTTGTTTCTTGTTTCTTGTTTGTATATCAACAATTCATCACTTCTTAGCAAGCATATATCGACAGGTCCCGATATACTCCTGACCCAATTGTATAATATCAGACTTTATGATAATACTTTTAAAAACACAGCCAATTGTTTCTGAATAATTACATGACCAGCAAGAATGGCTCTCCAATGCCATGAAGAGTTAAGTTAATTAGCTCAACCTCTCATCTATACTAAGATTTTCACATTATAAATTGAATGCAATTAATATTGTCACCAACATCAATCCACACACCATTTTTCCAAATCACATCCAATAATCTTTTTCAGTGCACCAACAAATTACAAACAAGTAATGGCCATGAATGCATGTGATATTGATGAAGGCAGAGGATTCACTGAAGAGCAAGAAGCTCTAGTTGTCAAGTCATGGAGTGTAATGAAGAGCAATGCTGGAGAATTGGGTCTTAAATTCTTCTTCAAGTAATTAGCCATTTTTATTTATCTACATCTGATTATCTGAAGACTGAAATTCAATTAATACATTTTTATTGTTGTGTTAATTTAATTTATAATTAGGATATTTGAGATTGCACCATCAGCACAGAAGTTGTTCTCATTCTTGAGAGACTCAAATGTGCCTCTTGAGCAGAACCCAAAGCTCAAACCCCATGCCATGTCTGTTTTTCTTATGGTAATCAATTAACACCTTAATTTCATATTATTATATTAATTACTTAATTTAACTTGTTTTAATTTGATAGAGATAATTATTTTCTTACAGTCATAATATAATTAACATGTGGTAATTAAATAAAATATAAACACAATATTGACAAGATCATAAGCACATCACCAAACACTACCTTTTTTTTTTTTTTTTAATTTTCTTCTCTTTTTGGCTTTTTTGTCTAAATTTTTTTTGGTTGTTATGTTGCTCTGCAGACTTGTGAATCAGCTGTACAACTCAGGAAATCGGGGAAAGTAACAGTAAGAGAATCAAGCTTAAAAAAACTAGGAGCTGCCCACTTCAAATATGGTGTTGTCAATGAACATTTTGAGGTATATATGATATTCATTATTTATATATATATATATATATATATATATATATATATATAGTATTTCAATCTAAAAACACAGAAGAAGTCTATGATATTAATCATTTTTTAGGAAAAAAAAAACTATATTTATAATGAGTATGAATGATTATAAATAAATGTTTGCACTCCACAGGTGGCAAAATTTGCACTACTAGAAACAATAAAGGAAGCAGTGGGAGAGATGTGGTCAGCAGAAATGAAGAATGCATGGGGAGAAGCTTATGATCACTTGGTTGCTGCTATCAAATCTCAAATGAAGCCAGCAGAAATCTGTATTAATTAAATTTTTAATGCTAGCTCTACATCTTCTCTAATTACATACAAATAATCGCATACAGGTTTCTGTATTGATTCTGTTTTTTTTTTCTTTCTATTATTTGGGCCAATATATCAAAGGTCTTTTAAGAAAAAACAAAGTTAAATTTATGTATATATATAAATATATATATTGTATGTGTAGTAACTTTCTGGTGCGGGATTTCCATACGGAATCCCTAATTGCTATCGGTACCTATCGGATTAACACATGTAACTATTAAATTACCACCGATAGCAATAGAGGATTTCGTAAGGGAAATCCCGTAAATGATAATTTTGATATGTTGTGTATTTAATTTTTAATTAATGTTGGGTTTCTCCTCAGTGTTGTAGGAGTAGATACCTCTCGATTATGGAAGTAGATATATGGAACACATATATTAGTAGTTTGGTCTCAGCAAGTCCCGACAGATCTCTGACTCGATTGGTGTCAGATTTTCAAAATAAAAACAAATTGACACAACACAACTATAACCACTCCTTAATATAAATATAAAGTTCATTACCTTCTAATAACTCATTGATAAATTAATTTATTGTACACAACAAAAGCAATGAAATTTAATAAAGAGATTATACACACAAGAAAGCACAATTTCTCTTAATAATACCGACCGTGCAAAGACAAATCAAGATGTGAGTGCCAATTAATATTTTATCTCCATTTGCAATTTCAAAATTTTATTAACTTCAATTTCTATATATTTTGTAATCATACCTAAACTTTTTTTTTTAAAAGATCAACAGAAAATATTATCACCCGTTAGATTCATATGATCAAATTTGGTTAAAATTCGAGATCTCTAATTGTAATTACACACTGGGGGGGGGGTGTATTAATTAGGATTCTTAAGGACATTTAAAAACATTTTTTAAGTGACAGATTTTCATAGATTTTCACATATTTTTATAAATCCACATTGACTTTTATTGATTTGTTTAGTACCCGTTTGGAAGAGCTTGTCTACTGACTAAAAGAGTTTTTTTAATTAAAAAAACTCTTTTCAATTTTTTTTTATATCGTTTGGTTGTCACTCAGTAGAGCTTTTGGATGATTAAAAAAGTTGTTTTACGTCTACTTGGAGAAACCCAAATTTAAAGCTTTTCCAAGTAGATCTTTTGGAGTTTTTTTAATAACATTAAAATCTCCAATATAACCCTGTAATTTAATATTTTCTAGAGTATTTTGGTAATTCTATCATTAAAAAAACTCTTTTTTAATTGGGGGGGGGGGGGGGGGGGGGGGGGGGGGGGGATGTTTTTTAAGTGACAGATTTTCATAGATTTCCATAGATTTTTATAAATCCACATTGACTTTTATTGATTTGTTTAGTACCCGTTTGGAAGAGCTTGTCTACTGACTAAAAGAGTTTTTTTAATTAAAAAAACTCTTTTCAATTTTTTTTTTATATCGTTTGGTTGTCACTCAGTAGAGCTTTTGGATAATTAAAAAAGTTGTTTTACGTCTACTTGGAGAAGCCCAAATTTAAAGCTTTTCCAAGTAGATCTTTTGGAGTTTTTTTAATAACATTAAAATCTCCAATATAACCCTGTAATTTAATATTTTCTAGAGTATTTTGATAATTCTATCATTAAAAAAACTCTTTTTTAATTGACAACCAAACGACCAACGACTTTCATTTAAAAGCTCTACCTCTAAAAGATCTATTTCTAAAAGATCTATTACAAAAAGATCTACTTGAGAAGCTTTCACAAACGTACTCTTAGACATCTTTCTCAGATTTTTATGGATTTGTTTAGACATATATCTCATACTTTCATGAATTGGTTTAGACATCTATTTCAGACTTTCATGGATTTGTTATCTCATACTTCTATTATAGATGGATGAATTTTACTAGTATATGGCCCAATCAATCAACCGAAGAGAAGCTTCATTTTCATAAAAATCTCAACTTTCATGATAAACCCAAAAAAATAACTTATGAATACATTAAATTTCATGTATGAATAAATGTTGCACACTAAAAAAAAACTAATGATAATAATTTCCACTCAATTACTAAAGTCAATCACAAATGAAAGAAAGTGACATAGTTTATAAAAATTTTGAGAGCAAAATTAAAAGGAAAGTACTCAACATTCATAACTCATCTTCAATGATTCTCATTTTTATTCAACTAATCATATAAACAAACAATAATCAAGTAATCGAACAACCAAGCAAAGCTATAGATAAAATATTGAAAAAAAACACAACCGTAACCTAAACTGATGTATGACAGTTGGCTTTGGACTTTGAAGAAGAGATGTATAGGAAATTGTCCAAAAGATGTGCTCCAAAGAAATGGGCATAACTTTTAGCCCGGTTGTCAGATTTCCTATTATAATATGTTTTTGGAAAGGGTTTTCAGAGCTCCATAGCGAGACAACCGGGGCCCGCCGATTGACGTCATTTACTCCCTCAACGGAGCTGTTTAAGTTAGTTTTTCAGGCAACCGAAGATTTTCGTGTTTTTTATTTATTTTTCTTTTTTTATTTAGATGAGGATATTTTAGTCTTTTGCTGTTTTTAGAGTTTTCTGAGCCTATTTAAGGCTTTTTGTTATCAATTTCAAGGTATTCAGTATATTTTACAATTTGGTTTCAATTCTTTTTCTGGTGGATTTCAGTTTATGTTACTGTTAGGGTTACACTGGTGATCCTAGAACTTCCGTTCTGCGTCATAAACCTTGTCACAACTGACCACTCTTTGATACACGATTTTTAATTTATTCTCTATAGGTCCAAATCTTACAAAATTTGACATGGATAATCTAGATATATAGTATATGCTACAGTAAAATTATCAATTTAATCCATGCTCATTTGTGTATGAAAACATTCATTATTTTCTTCTTTCCCGAATATGTCCAGCAGAAATCGATATTGACATTTGTCCACTCCAAAGATTATAACAATATTTATACTCATTTATAAATCATGAAATTTTGCAGAATAATAGTAGACATAATATTCTATCTATATATAATTTTTGATAAATTTCTAGATAGAAGAACCCACCCAAATAAATTTACAAATTCTGGTCATTTATTAAAATAGAAAGGTTACAACAGGCATTTGTATATTTCAAAAACAAATAAAAACTAATAACCGCCACTATCAATTTAATCATCATCTTGATCTCTACTTTCACCAAGTTAAGCATATCAGAATCATAACTTAGCATATTCTAGAAGTTCAACCATGAAAGAGATAAACAAAGGAAAATAGAAGCAATGAACCCTGCTAACAAGAAAAACTCAAAATCCTTGAGGAGAAGGCTGGATTTGTAATGACCTTTGATAATTATATCTCTTACTGTCAAGTCTACCAAAATCCATGACCTAAGAAAACCCTTTAAAATCTAGTCTTAATTGAATACATCTTGATTTTTGTAGACATTTTTAAAGTTTCAGTTCAGTACACCAGGATTTGGAAGGACTCTTTGAAAGTCCATAGAAATCTGAATTGAATACCATTGGATTAATATAAACTCTTTTAAAGTCTTTAAATGTCCAAATTGAATACACCTGAATTTATAAAATCTTTAAATGTCCTCGAAAATCCTAATTCAATACACCCCCTCTAAGTGAACTTAAAAACAATAAATATTACCTATAGCACCAAAGAATTCTTGCTTGTTGCTCAACATTAATTGAATGTCTTTAAAGGAATTTACCAGCACAATTTTCCGGTGACCTTTTGTTGCCAAAGATGTCATTTCGGTGGCCTCAATCGAATTGGAACCCAACAACAAATAGCACAGTTTTTATCCGAATAACGCAACGGTGTTTTGGGTGAGTACCCAAGTACTGAACTGGCATGAATAGACAGTGCACATAATTGTGGTAGAGAAAGTGGTGCTTGGGTTTTCTAAGTGGCATGAGAAAATAAATTTGGCCTATCTGAAGTTGTTCATCTTCTCTCGTGTGATTCAAGGGAGAGTCAATTTGCATGGTACATGAGCAACAAAGGAAGCAATTAGGGTTTTTAGAGAGGACCTAGCCAGCTTTTGTTGATAGCTTGAATTAGAGGTGCCCACGGTTCGGTTAAACCGTGGGTACCAAACCGAAACCAAAACCGTAACCAAAATCGCCGGTTACGAAACCGGTTTTGAGCCGGTTCGGTTACGGTTAGGGGTGTCCCAAAACCGCCCAAAATCGGCGGTTTAGAGATGTTTATATATTAAAAAAAATTCCAACCAATAGAAAAGTGCCACGTGGACACAAAAATAAAATAAAAAATAAAAACCGAAACCGAAACCGCCCAAAACCGGCGGTTTGGGGCAGTTTTGGGCGGTTTATATATTAAAAAAATTCCAACCAATAGAATAGTGCCACGTGGACACAAAAATTGAAAAATAAATAAATAAAAACCGAAACCGAAACCGAACTGCCTAACCGGCGGTTCGAAACCGAAAACCAAATTGGTTTTCTCGGTTCGGTTACGGTTTGGGTGGCCACGGAACCGAAACCGCCCCGAAACCAAACTGTGGCCACCATTAGCTTGAATTCTTGAAGCTTGCCATCCAAGTGAGAAAGTATTTTGGCTGTTGATGACGAAGATGACTCATTTAGGCCTCCATCCCTTCTTGTGTATTGATCAAAAAATGCACAATTGCCCATATGAAAATATGCTTGAGAGAGAAATGAGAGAGAAAGAAGGAGAGAGATTGATTGGTCAATGTTGAGAGGAAAATGATTTTGTGGCATATAGTTTCAATTTATTCCCATATTTGGTCCTCGGTGTTTGTCGTATTTGATCTTCACAACTAGTAGTGTCTTAATAGTTACTTTCACAACACAAGGGAGATGTTTTCTACGCTTGTTTTTTTTATTACCAACACGTTAAAATAGGTACACAGACACTTAACCGAGCCACTTAACCGAGAGTTGATCGTGCAATTACTGTTTAAACATATAGAAAAAAAAAAGTTGAGGTAGAATATATAGCACTATAGCAGCATGCAGTATATCCTGGAATCTGGATTAAGCTTTACACAACTTGCAAATTTTGTAAGATTTTTCCTTTTAAGAGACTAAAATGTGCTTTATTTGAAGAAGAATCCAAAGCTCAAGTTCGATGCCATATGTCGTCAATATTTATGGTAAACGTGTTGGAAAATTCCATCAGTGAGGCTACACATGTAAATATTAAATGTGCTGTGCTACATTTTGGTTAAGCCTAAATTAAAGTGGTATAATTAAGATTTAAGGTTTTAAGGCTTAACGGTATAATTGTCATGAAATTAATGTGTAGATACCAGAGTGCTATATTAATTTGATTAGGGTCAATTTAGAAATAGCAAAACATATAATAATCTGATTATTATATTTAGGGTTATGGTCCCCAAATTACACGATACCTTTTTTGGCTTGTCTGTATCCCCATCACCAGAACAAGAGAGAACATTTTTTTGTGTCCTAGGATCGTGATAATTTGGAAGATCTCAACCAATTCTCTAACCTCCGGCAATGGATTCAGGTACGCTTGCACTCTTTCTTATCTCCTCTTTCTCTTTAATTGACATGAGTTAGTAACATGTAATTAGGGTTTGATTAAACATGATATAGAAACATGTTTAGGTTAAACTTTTAGATTAATTATGTGCCTATGCATGTTAGATATTGTGTTAATCAAACACTTACAAGTGGTATTAGAGCCACCCATGATCGATTCTTGAGAAATTTTAGAGATTTGAGTTTTAAAATATGATGATTTGTTGTGTTGTTCATCTACTATGTTGTTTTATATATTGAATCCATTGAACAAAATTATTTGCGTTTCTTTTTGTGAGTTCTATGGATGGATTTGTTGGGTAGATGTACATACATTAAAAGTATTGGGTTACCTTGGATCGGTTTCGTCACCGATGTTAAAGTTGTTTTCTGATGGGTGCTGGTTTCAGATCAGTTCTTCGATCTTTTAAAAATAAAAAATTCTGGATTCAGCTCGGTTTTCTAGACCGATGTTGAAGGTTGGGTCAACGCCGTTATTCCGGTGAGAACCCGCGCGTTTTGCGGCGAGGAAGACGATCGTCGATCATCAACCACGATCTGGTCTGGATCGGGTGACCATCGCCACCTCCAGTCGTCTGTCGCTTGATCGCGTGCGATCTGCGTTTGTGGGTCATGCGCTACTTGGCCGCCATTCGTGGTTTCCTTCTGGTCACCGTGAAATAGTCTGAAGCGGTGGCAGCTTGATTTTGCTCTGGGCCACTTTTAGAGAATTTAATACTCTTGAGGGATTGATTTACAATTATTTTGAGCAATTTTATGATTTTGGTAAAATTGTGGGTAATTTCATAATTACCAAAACCTATTAGGCCAATTTGCAATTTTAAAAAAGTTTTAGGCCTAATTTTTAATTACTAAAAAATATTGGGCCAATTTGTGATTTTTCAAAATATTGGGGTCAATTTGTAATTGCTGAAAATAGAGGTGTCTTTTGTAATTTTACAAAATCAGGGGTTTTTTTGTAATTTTATAAAAAAAGAATTTAAGAATCAACTCAAATTCAAATATCTTTTTGGTACATCTTTTATGGTTAAATAAAGTAGTTCATCATTTTAAATGGGCTAATTAAAACTAGATGTCGCCAAAGTGATCTCTCTTGTTTAGATTGTTAATGAAGGATGTTGGATGTTTGTGTGTGTGTAAATTCATGCAGGTATTAGCCGGTTCAAAGGAAGGTTAATACTTGGCCGAATTGCACACCCACCTGTGGTGGTAAACATGGGACGATTATAAGGTTTTGCATACGAATAATAAGTCGATCCAAAGATAGATTTATTATTTGATATGAATTATTGTCAATGTTTGATCACTACAACAAGAGTACCACTTACAATTAATATTACTGTCCAAAGACTTGTTATTAATGTTGTGCTAGGTATCTTGAGATGAGACTTATCATTATTTGAATTTGTTGATTATTGTATTTGGTTATTAATGTGAGCATGTTTGTTTGTTTGTTTTGTTCTCTTTACAGCTAGTGTTTCTACTATATCAGCTAATATTAACTCCATACACATGCTTAATGGGACCAATTTTAAGGATTGGAAAGAGAACGTACTTATTGTTCTCAGTTGCATGGATTTGGACCTTGCGCTTCGGACTGAGTAGCCCGCTTCTCTTATGGATGCAAGTTCTCCTGATGACAGGAAGAACTTTGAGAAATGGGATCGCTCAATTCGCATGAGTCTTATGATCATCAAGTGTGGCATTCCGGAGGCATTTATGGGTGCGGTATCTGAAAAGATAACCAAAGCCAAAGAGTTCCTAACCGAAATTTAAAAGCGTTTTGCGAAAAACGATAAGGCAGAAACAAACACGCTTTTGCAAAACTTGATTTCTATGAAGTACAAAGGCAAAAGGAACATAAGGGAGTACATTATGGAAATGTCTCATATTGCTTCTAAGCTTAAGGCACTGAAGCTCGAGCTGTCTGGCGACTTGCTCGTGCTTTAATATCACTTCCTGCACAATACAGCCAGTTTAAGATCAGTTACAACTATCAAAAGGAGAAATGGACTCTTAATGAGCTCATTTCTTACTGTGTGCAAGAGGAAGAGAGATTGAAGCAAGACAAGTCTGAAAATGCTCATTTGGCTAGCATCTCTAAGGACAATGGCTATAAAGAGTGTCAGGTCTGACCGCGGTGGTGAATACTACGGCAGATATGACGGTTCAGGTAAACAACGTACAAGACAGTTTGCTTTATTCCTAGAGGAATGTGGAATCGTCCCACAATACACCATGCCAGGATCACCTAGCATGAATGGTGTATCTGAAAGGCGAAACCGGACTCTTAAGGATATGGTAAGGAGTATATTTGTCATTGCGCCTTACTAGAGTCACTATGGGGAGAAGCACTCAAAACAGCAGCTTATATTCTGAACCGAGTGCCAACTAAAGCAGCTGTAAACACCTTACGAGCTTTGGACAGACAGAAAGCGTAGTCTAAAGCACTTTCACATTTGAGGATGCCCAGCTGAGGCAAGGCCTTACATGCCACATGAAAAGAAATTGGACTCCAAAACTGTGAGTAGCTACTTCATTAGCTACTCTAAGTGATCTAAGGGCTATAAGTTTTATAATCCCAAACTTAGGTCAATTTTTGAGACCGGAACTACAACATTTTTCAGAATGTTAAGTTTGGGGGGAGAAATAAGGTCAGAGACATTGTCTTTGAGGAGGAATCGGTTTCGATTCCCACTATCGCTTTTGACGATGTGCATGTTTCTATACCTATCATTGATCAATAAACGAATATGGATCCTCAACCATACAATGTTGAACAACTCCCTATTCAAGATGAGGTATCTATTCCTGATGAACAAACTCAACAACCTCAAGAACCAGTGTCATTAAGGCGATCCACTAGAGAAAGGAGAAATGTTATTCCAGATGATTTTTTCGTATTTCTTTAGGAACATGAGGAAGACATTGGAATGGTGGAAGATGATCCAATCAACTTACATCAAGCCATGCAAGGTTCCAACTCTCAAAAGTGGATTGATACCATGAATGAAGAGTATAAGTCTATGCAAGACAATAAGGTTTGATAACTTGTCCCATTACCAGAAAGTGCGAAACCCATTGGTTGTAAGTGTATATTTAAAACCAAAAGGGATTCGAAAGGTAATGTGGAGAGGTATAAGGCTCATATTTTAGCTAAAGGCTTTACCCAAAAGGAAGAGATTGACTTTAAAGAGACTTTCTCTCCGGTTTCAACGAAAGACTCTTTTAGGACAATCATGGCACTTGTTGCACACTTTGACCTTGAGCTTCATCAGATGGATGTCAAGACGCCGTTTCTCAATGGTGACATTGACGAAACAATTTATATGGTACAACCAGAAAACTTTGAGTCGGGAGACCCAAAGAATATGGTTTACAAATTGACAAAGTTCATTTATGGACTCAAGCAAGCTTCTAGTCAGTGGTACTACAAGTTTCATCAAGCAATTATCTCGTTTGGTTTTGAGATAAACGTTGCTGATAATTGTGTGTATCACAAATTCAGTGGGAGTAAGCACATATTCCTGGTTTTATATGTCGATGACATACTGCTTGCCACAAATGATATAGACATGTTGCACGAAACCAAGAGATTTTTATCAAAGAATTTTAAGATGAAAGATCTTGATGACGCCTCTTTTGTATTAGGGATCTAGATACAACAAGATCGCTATCGGGGTATTCTTGGATTATCACAAAGGAGCTATATCAATAAAGTGCTCAAATGATTTGGCATGGAGGACAGCAAACCAGGTGACACCCTTGTCGCTAAGAGAGACAAGTTCAGTCTCAGTCAGTGCCCTAAAAATAACCTTGAAGTTAAGGAAATGCAGAAGATTCCTTATGCGTCAGTTGTAAGGAGTCTAATGTATGCTCAGGTGTGTACACATCCGGATATTGCGTACATTTTTGGTATGTTAGGCAGATATTTAAGTAACCCTGGGATAGATCATTGGAAAGCAGCCAAGTGGGTTATGATGTATTTGCAGAGAACAAAAGATCACATGCTCACATATAGGAGATCAGATCAGTTGGAGATCATAGGGTATTCCGACTCCGATTATGCTGGATGCCAAGACAGTAGAAGATTTACATCAGGCTACATATACCTGTTGGGTGGTGGAGCTATTTCTTAGAGGAGTGTCAAGCAGACACTCATAGCTTCTTCCACCATGGCAGCAGAGTTTGTAGCATGCTATGAGGCATCCAACCATGGAATATGGCTACGGAATTTTGTCACTGGGCTGAGCATTCTGGAGGGGGTATTGAAAGACTACTCAAACTATATTGTGACAATAAGTCAGCATTGATATATTCTAACAACAACATAAGCTCATCTAGGTCAATTTATACTGACATTAAGTTCCTAGTTGTGAAGGAGAGAATGTAGAGTGGACAAATATCCATAGAGCACATTGGGACAAACTCCATGATAGCGGATCCGCTTACAATGGGATTACCACCCAAGGTCATTCATGAGTACACTGCTCATATGTGTTTTATTTTGTGCCAGGATATCACATTATATTAGGAGTTTGTATCATTTTGTATTTTATTGCTTTATGTTTGATTTTTGACATACTTATGCATTTATATATTTGGATATTTTTTTGATCAGAAATAAAGTATTCAGTTCATTTCACTATGTCACATTGTGTTAAGTATTGATCTCACTAAAGAATAAAGTAAGACCAGTTGGAAATAGACATGTATAGATCACATTGCATGTAATTTCCATGATACGTATCTATAATTGATCTATGTCATTTGGTTACGTTGGTATACGTGACCATTTATGGGTTTAGTCACGCTAAATGTGATGAAAACCGCTTTAATCCTATATCGGCATAACCAATGGACGAGATTGTTTGGATATACCCCAAAATTGTGATAGCAAAATTTTGGAGCTCATAAAGTCATACACATTTGTAAAGTTATATATGTGGCCTAGTGGGAGATTGTTAGAAAATTCCATCATGTGGGGTCACACATGTAAATATTAAATGTGTTGTGTTGTTTTTTGGTTAAGCCTAAATTAAAGTGGTCTAATTAAGATTTAAAGTTTTAAGGCTTAAGGGTATAATTGTCATGGAGTTAATGTGTAGATATCATAGTGCTATATCTAATTTGATGGCCAAATTAGAAATAGCAAAACATATAATAATCTGATCAGAGCAAATTACACTGAACCCCTTGAGGTTTGGACGAGTTACACGTAGATGGATAAGTTTCTTTATTATACACTAACACCCCCAAAATTTAAAAATACCTAAAATGCCCCTAGTTATATTATTTTACACTTTATTTTTTTTTACTTTTTAATCAAACACTTTATAAACTTTAATAAAATAAAAAAATTAAATAAAAGATATGATTCATTAAATAAATAAATAGTTTGAAAATAAATAAATAGTTTAAAAAAATAAAAAAATAAAAAGTTTTAAAAAATTAAATATATAAATATTTTTTTAAAACATTAAGTAAATAAATAATTTAAAACATTAAATAAAAAAAGTTTTAAAAAAATCAAATAAATAAATAGTTTTAAATAAACAATAAATAAATAGTTTAAACAATGAGTGAAAAAATTAAAAAAATTAATTTTTTTAAGAATATCTATTAATAGGGACAATATAAGCTCTAAATATCTAAGAAGTATTGGGAACCTTGAAGCTTCTCTCACCATCATCTTTACAGTAAAAGTTTAGATATTAAGAGTTTTTCTTGTCCCTATTAATGAATATCCTTAAAAAATTTAATGTTTTTAAGTTTTTCACTTATTTATTTATATTTTAAATTTATTTTTTTTATTTTTTTTAAAACTAATTATTTATTTTATTTTTTAAAACTATTTATTTATTTTATTTTAAAAAACTATTTATTTATTTATTTATTTTAAAATTGTTTATTTATTCAAAATATTTATTTATTTAATTAAAAAAACTATTTATTTATTTAAACTATTTATTTATTTAATGAATCATATCTTTTATTTAATTTTTTTTATTTTATTAAAGTTTATAAAGTGTTTGATTAAAAGGTAAAAAAAATAAAGTGTAAAATAATATAACTAAGGGCATTTTAGGTATTTTTAAAGTCAAATTTAAATTTTGGGGGTGTTAGTGTGTAATAAAGAAACTTATCCATCTAAGTGTAACTTGACCAAACCTCAAGGGGTTCAGTGTAATTTGCCCATCTGATTATTATATTTATGGTTATGGTCCCCAAATTACACGATACCTTTTTGGCTAATATGTATCCCCATCTTCAGAGCAAGAGAGAACATTTTTTTGTGTCCCAGGATCGGGATAATTTGGAAGATCTCAACCTGTTCTCCAACCTCCGGTAATGGATTCAGGTACGCTTCTGCTCTTTCTTATCTCCTCTTTCTCTTGAATTGATATGAGTTAGTAATATATAATTAGGGTTTGATTAAGCATTATATAGAAATATACTTAGGTTAAACTTTCGAATTAATTATGTGTCTATGCATGTTAGATTGTGTGTTAATCAAACACTTACAAAACGTTATTCTCTTTGTATTCTTAGACAACCGATTAAGATCTAGTGGGCTTTTTTATTATTTTTATTCCATTCGAACCCGATATTATTGGATTGAAATAGCGTCATTTACTATCAAGTTATACCAAATTACATTGTGCGGTGTACTAAATGGACTTTTAGTTTCTAGTAATTTTGCTCCGGTGTTTTCTTTATATATATATATTTTTTAAATGTTTGTTTATGGAATTGCTTTGTTCTTCATGTAACTTTTAGATTCTTTTTTATAAAAAGTAAAAAAGAGTTTGTAAAATAGAATCCGGAAGACTGAGAAGAAAAGTCTATGAGGTCAACTGGTCAAGTGATTCTAGTCTTGCGGATCGACCCCAGTCTGGTCCCCAGTTATCTTTTTGACAAATTCATTCTAAAAAGCACTTCTTTTTTAAATATAAACATCGTACAATAATAGCATATTAAAGGTGGTGACTTATCATTATAATTAGTGCTCGTTTGGTTGAGCTTTTTAAGATCTCAAAAGGTCTACAAACGTCTATTTATGTTTTTTAAAGTTGTTTGATTAGGCTTTTAAGAATGTCTATTTTAAATTGAGTAGAGGTTAGTAGAGTTTAAACCTCTACTAGGTAAAAGCTCATGGAGAGGTGTTTCTTCAAATAGATTTTTTTTTTAAATGTCTACCAACTAAACAATTATAATTTTTTTTTCCAAAAACTCTATTTCCAATAGATTTACTGCAAGTAGATCTTTTACCGATAGAGGTTTTTCAAAAGCCCAACTAAACAAGCTCTTAGTTTGCTTTACTCATGTGAAATTGTTCCCAACTTGTATATTAATTTATTAAGTAAGGCTATAATTTATGGACTCAAATTAGCTATCCAAAAATGGTATTTCAATTTGTGTCTAACCAACCAAATTGGGATATATGTCTTCATTTATGGAAGAAGTTGAAAAAAAAAATTAAATGTAGACTCATATCTCAATTTGATTGGTTAGATACAATTTGAAACACCATTTTGGACAACTGATTTGAGTCTATAATCTATATCTACCTTGACTTAAATTTGTAACTTCAACGTTTATTAAGTGAAAAAAGTAAATGATTTCAGATCAAATATAAATTAATGACCGAAAGTTAAAATCACAAAATTTAAGTTAATATATATTTACAGGTATTGTAATGCTGCATAAAAAATATAATTACTATTATTCTATTACAAAAACGTATGGATATATTTCAAAAAAAAAAGCATATAGTTTTTCTTTTAATGTCCCATCTATATTCTTAGTCACCATTCTTCACTGCAAATTTTGTAATTTTAAAAATCAATTATCAACCTTTACATGGGTTAGACTGAAAGTGTATTGGCTCCTTGGTGTTGTTTTGTGCCTAAGAAAGTTTTGCACTAAAAAAATTCCCAAAAATATACAACTATAATTTCTATTATACACATCCCCTTCTATATATCTTTCTGGTGAGAGATTAAAGTTCCACCATGTGACGTTTATCAAGAATGTGTGAGAAATTTTTTTATCGATACGGTGGAAGTACATATCCAGGCCTGAGCCGGTGCTCAAACCAAATATACGGTGTTTGATTTCCACAAATCTTAGTATACAAGAATTTCTATTATATTCTTGAATTATTATTTAGAGTAATGCTAGGTTTTTCAAAAAATAAAATTCAAATTCTTTCTCAAATGATGTTGGCACGTGAGGTGTCAAATCACATTACTGACCACATAATCTCATGATTTACAAGATGTTAACACCTCACGTGACAATATTATTAAGATATTAACACCTCATGCGACAACATTACGTGGAAAAAAAATTGGGAATATTCCTAACATTACTCTGTTATTTATATTGGCACATGAGCATTTGGATTCTGAAATTCAATAGAATCAGAATGGTTCAGATGTCCATATTATCACAAATTCATAATAAATAGTGAAATAAAAATTCTGAAATTTTTTCTTAGGGAGAAGTGCAAATTATATTAAAAATATAATATATATATATATATATATAAATACAAGACTCTGTTTTTATGTCCTCCCTAATTAAAATCCACTGCTTTGGCAACTCTCATCTGTTGCATTCATGTGATCAGGCTCCGAAAAGCTTGGCCTCTTCAACTCTATGAAGAGCTACAAAAAAAAAAAAAAAAAAATTACGGCCGTCTCATTGAAGCATTTCTTCTGACAACGACGAATGTTACAGGATTCGATTTGCTGTCCATCTTAAACCTAAATACGCCTGGCGGAAACCTGAGTGGAAAACCCTACCGGAACTTCACGGCAGGCCTGCGGCTGAGACGACGGGGTTCGGTAGCTGACCCCATTAGTGGTGGTGATGAGATGGTTATCAGAGAGAGCTGAGCTGGCTTTGATGGCAAGAGAACAGAGTTCTTGGAGGGTTAGAGGAACCTGAGATTTTGATAATGGCATGAGAAAGTAAATTTGACTCAGTTGAAGTTCTTCGTCTTCTGCTACATGAGGAAGAACAGAGTCCACGTACATGGACTCTGAGCTGCAGAGGAAGGTCTTAGGGTTTTGAGAGATCACGTGGCCTGCTTTGATTGGCTGCCGGATCTCTTGTAACCTCCCATCCATGTGGATGATCTTAGCCGTTGATTGCCAGAACTTGATCATCATCATGTTCTTTGAATTTGCACAACCATTTTTGTTCTTATTTGTATACTGAGGAGATGCACAATTTCCCATTTTTTTCAGAGAGAGAGAGAGAGAATTGGGTTTTGGATTTGGTGAGGGAGAGAGACAAGAGATTGTGTGGTATATATAGGGAGAGAAAATTAAGGAAAAATTAATGGAGAGATTATTATTGTGAGAAAAAGATTTGACCTTTTAATAGTGATTTTTCTATAAAAAAAATATAGAAAATTATTTAATATTAGCATTTGTATTTTAATATAGTATGACTAGATTTAGATTTAGTACATGAAATAATCATGGAGGAGGGCTGCTAAGCAAATAATTAATTAGCATGTGCTCAAGATCACTATGTTTGGTTTGATGGAATTTGAAAGACAGGAAATGAGAGGATTTATATGAATTTTTAATATCTTGTTTGGATTGTTAAATGAGAGAGAAATGAAAGGAAAATGAAGGAATAATTTCTTATTGTTTTACCAAATTTGGTTTCCATCCAAATTTAGGAGGAAAAGGAGGGAAAGGAATCCGGAACTAAAGATTTTTTCAATATCCTAAAACTAACCCTATTAATATTTGATATTCATATCGTTGAAAGAGTGACATTTTCGTAAATAGAATAAATGAATTCATATATTTCCCCTCCAAATAAGATTGGTTTTCTTTCATTTCTTTTATATTTATAATCATCAAAAACACTTTCTCTTCTTTTTCTTTCCTTTTCTTTCCGCATTTACATTTCACACCAAACAGGTCGGCTGCCAAGATAGAACATTACATATACGATCCGAATATTGTATATACCAAGTGTGTTAAGAAGATATATGTTATAATGGATCTTATCTTAAAAAAAATAAAAATAAAAAATCTGATTTCGATCCTGCAGTTATCAAACAGCATGTGCATACGAGCGGGAAAAAAAGTCACCATACATCCTTGTAAAATGGACTCTAACCGGTGGAAGAGGAGATGCATATAATATGTGCTAAATGAAGGTTTGCTATAATGGATCTTATCTTGATTTCAATTTTGTTTTGTTTTATTTTTTTTATTTTTTTTACTATTATAAATTATTATATCTCTACAACAATATTTTAAAGATAACCATTGATGATTAAAGTTAATAATACTTTTTGTTAAGTGGGATGCATCACAAATTTGAGTGGGGTGGCTTTTTTTCTAGATGCAAATATGACATATGGCATGATGAGTACTGAGTAGTAGCTAATTAAGTTGGTTTGGTCATTGGTGCAATATTGTTTGTTTCTGTGAACAGGTTCTGCCTGAATTGAAAGATGTATCGAAGGATTGAAACCTGAATTTTTTGTATTTAGATCGTGAATGTTATTATTTGTGGTTTCATATACGCTATTCGTTTTGAATCCACCGATTGATTGATATTGATTGGTGCATGTGGTTCCTATATGGCTATATCTAACAAATCTAATTTAGTATAGTTACAGTACACCTAATTGTCCTTATTTTAGTTTCGAAATAAACCCAAATGAATGGATAGATGATGGAATGGAAATTTTCATGTGCAAACGTCCAGAATTTAACAAAAATCTGGACTTATCAAGATATACGAAGTGAAGTAAAAGTCGTGATCAAGCTATGTTAATGGCTATGGAGATAGTAAAAGATCGTGACATAAATTTAACGATCATCCGTAAGTCCGTAAATATAACAGTTTTGATCACAATTTATGCATCATTGATATGGTTTAGACCACTTGGCTAGATCTAGGTTTTTATTAATTAAATTCCAATGTACATGGGAGATAATAAATATATTAATGATACATATCATCTCTTAACTCAGTTCGTGACGAAGTCTCAACCTACGTATTTTATAAAAATATATGAGTAATTTTTTTTTAGATATGAAAGTAGATATCTTTCAATCGTAAGAATAAATATGTAGACCATGTATATAGTGTTTAATCTTGACAAGTCTCGGTATGTCTCCATAAACAACGTTGGTCGGATTTCCGAAAAAACAACACAATGATGAAAGATTTACGATATAGGATGAGTTGAAAACTTTGATATATACTCTCATTCAATTTAAAAAGAAATTGAAAAAGAGAAAAAAAAATATTTCAAAAATAACCAGGAATATATATTAAAAGAGACGTTTGTTGCTCTTGCCTGGAAAATTCAGTACAATTTCTGTCACATGTTTATAAATTTAGCAAGGAATTATTCATTCAATTAAGGAAGCATAGAGGTCCATATAATAGTGTGTTTGGATGGATATATTTCACATTTGTTTTTGCTTTTCAAAGTCAAGCCAGATTTTTCTATCTCATCAATTATTGCTTTTCTTTATCTGCTTTATCCTCTTTTCATGAACTCCTCTATATAACTTAATTAATTAATAATAATATATTATTATTATTATATATAGACTTAAACCAATTCATATTTCGTTAATAGTAATGAATTTTCTGAATCATTCAATTGGTCTACATATTAAACTTAAAATGCTCCAAAACATCAAAGAGACAATATTTTAAACCCTCAAATCGGCTAATATATCAAAACTATATATAGTGTGAACTGTGAACTGGGATTTGGGATCGATCCAACAAGTAGCTATCGATAACTATGGATTATTTCGGTCTTTATTAATTTATAACTATTATTTTTATTAATCTGGTGTCGCTTTAGGTGTCACTTTATATATGGAAACATCACACTTTATGCTACACCACCAAATTATTATTAAGTAATTACTTGTTGATTTTAATTTGTTTGAATATAAGCAACATCAAGCTAATTAATTAGCTGCTTCTCAGTTCCTTCTCCATTGGATCTCTTTAATTCTTCTTATTCTTCATCATCTTTCTCCTTTTTGATTTCCTTTTTTAAAAGACTTGGAATCTCACTTTTAGTTTCCATATCATTTATGTATACTAGTATAGGAAACTTCAAATGTTGTTTCCATTGTTAATTATTACTTGTGGTCCACTTATTAAAGTACCGATTATAAATTTTGGATTGAATCGTAAATTCATACACGTATATGTTAAGTTTGCTTTCAAGACCACCGTCCATTAATTTGGTTTAATTGTAAGGGTATTCATCCAGTTTGACAATATTCTAAGTTCAAATTGCCGTACAGTAGATGATATATATATAGAGAGAGAGATTCTTAGGGTTTTTTTTTCATTTATCACTTAATAGGTATAAAATTTGACAATATATAGTATTTTTGTAGCTCCAACAGATCCCTTAAGAGCATCCCCAACAGTCCCCCTTAGAGACTTCCTTAAATAAGAGTGGATGTTGTTATAAGGGACCATTATGGGAGTATGTGTTCCAATAATACTCTCTTAAATGGCTCCCTTAATAATTTTTTTATTATTATTTTGATGTTTTACTTTGTAATTATTATTATAAAACAAATTACTCATTGGATAATAAAAGAATTGTTGGGATTTAAAAGTTAAATATTTGGTACTTTAAATATGTGGAGTTCACTTAAGGGGTTTGAAGTCACCTCTTAGTTAAGGGAGTGAGCTCCACCAAAACACATTTAAGTGAGCCTTTATGGGGCATGTTGGGGCTTCAAAAATACAGTTTCTCCCTTAATTAAGCTAATGCTGGTCTCTACATGAGACTGTTGGAGATGCTCTAAAAGCTCCTTTAAATGTGTTTTGGTGGAGCTCACTCCTTTAAGTGGGCTCTATATATTTAAATTTACTTTATTTATTGAAAAGCACCAAATATTTAACTTTTAAATCCCAACAGTTTCTTTATCATCCAATGAGTAACTGAGTAATTTGTTTTACAATAATAATTATAAAGTAAAATATCAAGATAATAATAATAAAATTATTAAGGGAGCCATTTAAGGGAGTATTGTTAAAACTTAGAACACATACTCTTTTAATGACCCCTTACAACAACATACACTCTTATTTAAAGGGGCCTCCAATAGAGACTGTTGGAGATGCTCTAAGACTATTATTATAATATTATCATTAATTATAAGGTCGTATTTATTTCTTTGTTATAAATTTCTTATTCTATTTAAATAGTACATTAATTTGAAATTTAAGGAGGGGAACAGACTCAAACCCATAACTTTTTATTTTAACTATTAATCACCACTACTTAATTTGTGGGGTTGGAAATTGGAATCATGTCCTGATCATTCTTGTATACTAGTATGGGAAACTTCAAATGTTGTTTCCATTGTTAATTATTACTTGTGGTCCACCGATTAAACTACCGATTATGATTTTTGGACTGAATCTTAAATTCATATACGTATATGTTAAGTTTGATTTCAAGACCACCGTCCATTTATGCAGTTTAATTGTGAGAGTGTTCATCCAGTCTAATAATATTCTAAATTCAAGTCGTTGCAAGGGAAAGGTAGATGATATATTTCTTAGGGGTTTTTTTTTTCATTTATCACTTAATAGGTATGAAATTTGACAATATATAAAACTATTATGATAATATTATAATTAATTATATGGTCAAATTTATTTCTTTGTTATAAATTTTTTTATCTTTTTTATAATATTGTATTAATTCAAAATTTATAGAAAGGAAAATATGCTCGAACCCACAACCTCTTATTTTAACTATTAATATCACCTCTACTTAAATAACATTGTGGGTTGGATATTGGAATCATGTCCTGATCATCTTTGAAACCCCAAATTGTACTAATTCAAAAAAAAAATACTATTGATAACAAGCATAAGTATTATTAAAATTCTTTATGTGGAAATAACAAAACTTTGTCCATTTTCTTTTCATTCTTAATTAATCAAACTGTAACAATGGCATGCATAAGTACAAAAGATGAAAAATATCTTCCCAAAACCCCTAGCTAAATGACCAAGAAAATGTAATTATACAACTTTGTACAAATTCTTAATTATATGAAATCCTTATTATTCCTCCATAATAACATTCAACTTTGTGGTTAAACTACCCCTTCCACCACCACGTCCACCACGCCTTTTTCCTCGTCCACCACCACCAACAACCCTGCTGCCACCGGTGATCATCACACCACCCTCGCCGCCACCAACGACTATCTGATCACGAGAGATGTGACTCGACCCTAAAACCTTCTTATTGCCTGTATGATACACCACAGCATCAACTCTTTTCATCCCACATGATCCACAGCACCTAATTTGGTTACTTGCCTTCAACGCCAAGCTTGCTTTGACAGCCAAAGAAGCCATCTCCTCAGCCATCAGAGGCCTCTCCGACAAACTCATCGGCAAGGAAAAGTAAAGCTGGCCTGGACGAAGCTCTTCATTGCCATTGATCCCCGGAATCAAGCTATTGAAGTCCATATCATCCGAGTTACAGATAAAACAGTTAGGGCTTCTCTCTAGCACCTGTGAAACCTTAATTGGGCATGCAAATTCTTGAAGCCTGCCATCTTGTAGAATCACTTTTGCTGTTGCTACATCAGTTGATTCACATGAGCTGCAATTACTACCCATATGTGTGTGTTCTAATAATTTTCTTTAATTTTTGCGAGTCTTCTGTGATTTCATGAAGCTAGCTTATATATATACAGTACTTGTTAATTTGATTAGATTACTAATAAAATATTATTAGTTAATGAATTAGCCATTAAAATATTAAACAATTAATTAAAGCAGATGCTATATGCTCTTCATTTTCTTTGGCTCTACTTGTGACATTTTTGGACTCATTTATTTGACCTCTTTAACTGTTATATGTGAGGTGGTACCCGATTATTATTTTTTTTTTAAATGAGAAAATTAAATTTTTTGATCGTCAGTAATGTACAAAGCTAGCTAGTAATTAATAGTATAAATATTGATTAAAATGAGGTTACAAAATTCTACAATATATTTTTTTTTGGAAAGATTCATTGGACTATTATAAATCCTCTTTTTCCGGACTAAAAAAAGAAACATAAACTTATTATTTAAAAAATCAAGGATAAAACCGTGTTGATTAAGTCTAAAAGAGCTTGAGTACTCACCCGTATACTCCTTACACTCAGGGCTGACCCTGACTATTTTGATGCCTAGGGCGAAAATCTAAAATGAACCATTTGTTCATATTATATCAAAATATCTCGACAACAACTAGTTATAAATGGTAAGAAACATTAACAAATATTTATTTTGAACATTTGTTTATATTGAACCTAATATTATTTTATTTTGTGCATTTTATACACATAACAAAATTTTGGGCTTTTTATACTTTGAAATAAAACAAAAATGGGTCTCAAATTAATACTGAAATCATATAAAATTGGGCACTTTAAAGAAAAGGCCCGGGGTGGCAGCCCCTCCAACCATACACAAGGGCCGGCCCTGCTTACACCTACGTCATTCGATCAGGTTGTAGGTTCGAGTCGTGCCCCCTATATACAAAAGCTAGTGATGTTAACTTCACGCACATATTAGTATGACTAGATGAGGTTGGTCCAATGGTATACTTCTCACACATACACCTCTAATTTGTGTGTTCGAGTCATCCTCCCTCCCTAAAATCCTGAATTTATATAATACTCCAAAAAAAATCACATATTTGTATTATACGTACTAATATAATGTTCATAATCTACGAAACGTGGATCTTGAAAAAGATCAAGAATATATACAAATTGACTGGTAAATTAAAGGGAAAAAATGGGATCATGTAGCTTGTGTGTGTGATCCACGAAAATTGGTGATCAGGTTCCGTGGATCGATTGATTGTAAATTCATTCATGTAAGTTGCTGATGATGATTCCTCTCATTTTCTGCTATCTTTTGTTTAAAGTCAATTGCGGCAGGCATGTCACTCTCCAAAGAGACACGGCCAAAAACCTAAAAAATATTCCACAAAACTATATATGTGAGTCACGAGGGTTGAAACACACGCCACTTAATCCCATCTCAGTCAAAAGAGTAGTTAAAGAATTGGCCGATTACTTTCAATGATTGAATAATCGGTCCTTCTTTAAATAATTTAAGGGTTAACTTTAAAAAAAGGGTTAATTAGCATGCCCCACAACAATTAAAAGTTATTTTTCTTTTAATTATGATATATATTTTCCGGTTAAGAAATTATAAAGAGAATTTAGAATGAGAATGAGCAGAGATTAGGTGGAAAGAAAATGAGAAATACAAAGGAAGATTGATAATGGGGATAAATTGTCATATATTCTTCATATCTTTATTTAAACCGGTCTTACAGGCTTACAGACTTAGTGGCTGTTTGTTTTTCTTCCAATAAGTGTTATTACCCCTTGTGACTTAATTTAAGATAAATTGGATTGTTTGTTTTTTTACTTATAACTTATTTTAAGATTTAAATGTCTGATAGAAAAAGTAAAATTTTTTACTTTTATCTTATTGAAAAAGTGCTAAAGTACAATATTCTAGTATATTTTTACAAATACCCTATATCAATTCATGCATTTACCAAAAATACCCTTAACAAAAAAATTCCCAAATTTCCTAAACAACCCTAACCCTAACCTAAGCTAACCCTAAATTGACCTAGAAGGAGGCGCTTGGCGCCGCCTTCCTGGGATTTGACCGGAGGAGGCTGGCTGGCAAATCGACGACGTCCAGAACCTATAACCGTACACTATCACATAGACCAACGTCGTGAAGAGTATCAAGCAAGTGATTCGCGCAAGAAAACCCACGACGGCGAGATGCGCACAGCGGCAGTGGTCTGAGATGCGAACTCAAGCGGTGGTCTGAGATCGATCGAGCAAGTAGCGGTGGTCTAAGACCGATCGAGCAAGCAGCGATGGTCTAAGATCGAGCAAGCAATTCGAGCAAGCGATCGGCGGTGGTTTGAGATCTGGATCTGAAGCTGACAGAAAGGTGGACGAGATGATCGGCGGGATGGGGCTGGCAGTGTCGGGGACTGAGATCGGGAAAGTGATGGCGGCGGTTAGGGTTTGAAATTTTTTTCCTCTACAGATGACAAAACAGTGTCGTTTTGTTATTAAAAGAAATTTAGTATAATTTAGGTTGTAACAGTGTCGTTTTACCTATCCAGTCAACAACTCAACCTATTAAAAGTTCCTTTAGAATAGGGTATAATAGTAAAATTAAAATCAATTTAATATTTAAGTTCTATGATATTAAATAAAAACAAATAAATGAGTGTCTTAATGTTTAAGTGATATCAAATAACTTAAATAAAATAAGGTCTTTTAATATTTAAGACAAAAAAACTGATTAGTGCTCCACTACAACAAAACATATCTTTAACAACAAGGGTCCAGCAACTTTCATTTTTAAAAGTTGTAAATGGGTTCAATGACAACTTTCGTATTTATAAAGTTGTTATTCTCAAATTCACAGGCTCAATAACAACATGGGAAATGAAAGTTGTAAATACTAATGACCAATTTTAACAGTTCAACTTCCAATTAAAAAGCTCAATACCCCATTTTAAAAGCCCAACTTCCAGTTGAATAATTTTCAATTAAAAAGCCCAATGCCTTCCAATTTTTACGAGTCTAATATTTTTCTTTTTACTTTCACTTTTTTTTACGCAGAACAAAACATAATTTCCTCTTCTCTCTCCATAAAACGATGAAAACTCCTCCATCTCAACCACCGTGAGCTCCGCAACCACCACAACTACCGTGATTTTGTCTTAAAAGGTGAGTTCGTGTCAATTTTTCGGTCGCTTGAAGTTCAATTTTTCGGTCGCTTGAAATTCGATTTTCAATTGTTGATGTTTGTATAAATTTCAACCACTGTGATTTTTTGAAATAGTTCTAACTCTTTTTTCTTTTTCACTCTCTTATTTGTTTGATTGTGAATAAATGTGTTTTGATACTCCAATGTCGAAATTATTTGAGAGTTAGGGATTTAATTTCTGCTAGTCAAGTGGTTTGATCTAGTGCTGGCAAAATGAGCCGGGCTTCCGTGGGCCACCCGGACCAGCCCGTTTTTTTCGTGGGCCTGGGCCGGCTTGGCCCACTAGCGAAACAGTCCAGGCCTAAGCCCGCTCCGCTGGCGGCTCAGGTCGGGCCCCCATTTGGTAAATACCAGGTCAGGCCTAGTAAGGTCCGCAAAGCTCGCAGTCCAAAAAAAATATTGAAATTTTTTTTCTGGCGGGCCCTGACGCCCGCCCGTGGGCTGCTTGAAAAAAATTTCAAATTTTAAAATTTTGAAATTTTTTTTTAAATTTGAATTGAGGGGTGGCTTTTGTAATTAGCCAGGTGACCGTTAGGGAGGGGAAATATTCAAAACTTTTAAAAATTACATTTTTTTTAAATCTTTTACAATTTTTTTCAATTATATCCTTACCTAACTGTTTCTTATAAATACCCCATCACCCTCACCTCATTCTCTACATTTTCTCTACTTCCCTACTCTCTTATTCTCTACAATCTCCAACATCTCTCACTCACTCTTTCAACTATTTTGAAATTTATTTTATTTATTTAATATATTATTTATATACTATATACTATTATACTAATATACTATACACCATACATTATATATTATATATTTACATACCTCTCACTCTCTAGTCTCTAGTCTCTACTCTCTACATATTCTTAGGCATTTACTCTAAGGTATTGTCTTGTTTACTTTTTTTTAATTAACTTTCATTTGTTATTTAATTATTAAGTATTTTTAATTGTATCTGTGATTCTGTGACATTTAATCATTTATTTAATTATAATCTTAGGAAAATGAATCCTGAACACTCCAACCTGAACCCTAACAACTATATGTCGGACGAGGAAATCAACCGATTATACGGTGACTTCCATATCGATACCGATCCCGATCCCCCTAGTGCTACGGGTGCAGGACCTTCGTCATCGGCACAAAATTCGAGTAAGAATAGGAAAAAGAAGAAATCGATGGTGTGGGATTGCTTTGAAGTCATATTGGTAAAGAATACAGCTAGTATTGAAGATGAGCATGCCCAATGTAAGTATTGTCAATCTGTACTCACTAGTTCAGGTAATGGAACTAGTCATGTCAAGAGACATAGAGATAAATGCATGGCCTCCCATGGGCAAGTCGATACAACTCGACAAACCTAACTGCAACGGAACCCAGATGGTTCTGTGAGTACATGGCAGTATGACCCCAACCGGGTCAGAGAGCAGGCGGTGTTGTATTGCGCTGCAACTGACCAACCCATAGGTTTTCAAGATAACCCCAATTTTCAATATTTTATTAATAATGATTTTAACCCCCAATATGTCCATGTTTCTAGAAACACAACTAGGAGCGATTTGATTCGTACTTTTAAAAAACGTAGGACTGAATTGATTTATGAATTGCAAAACATTTCTTTTTCAATTGCATTAACGTCCGACATCTGGAGCGGACGTTCAAAACAAGATTATTTATATGTCACTGGACACTATATAGACACTGAATGGATTTTACAAAAAAAAACTCCTTAGTTTTCGTGTCATGGAATATTCACACACTACACAAAATATTCATGATGTTATTATGTCTGTTATACAAGATTATGGTATTCAAAACCTTATCTTGTCAATTACTTTGGATAATGCATTTGCTAACTTCAAAGCTATAAAACTTTTCATTAATTCTAGAATCTCTAATATTGCGGGAAAATTTTTCCACGCCCGTTGTACATGTCACATTATAAACTTGATTGTAAAATCAGGTTTAAAGTAGGTGGAAAGTCGAATCGACAATATTAGGGGGGCTTTGGGTTGGATTATGGCATCTAACCAAAGAATTGCTGAGTTTGCCAGATATTGTACAACAAAGGACATAATACCCTGAAAGTTCCAAACAGATATGCCGGTAAGGTGGAACTCAACATATTTCATGTTGAAATTTGTTTTACCATATGCTGAATTGATTACTAGATTTTATAACGTGAACACCGCCAACGACACCAGATGTGAAAAACTCACGGATGGTGATTTGTATGTGGCCACTGTTTTTGTTGAATTTTTAAAAGTTTTTTATGTGGCCACTGATGTACTTAGACAATATAGTGAAAATGTGATGGTAGCTTCCGCCGTTGTTGCTATGTAAAAACAATTTGAAAAATATTGGGGGAAAATTCCTATTTTGTATGCCCTTGGTATTATTGTAGATCTTAGGTTCAGATTTAATGCTTTAAAAGTTTTTTCCAAAGAATTGGGTGAGGCTCTAGGTTTAAGTGAAACGGATGTTGCTGAACATCTTAGTACACTGAAATCCCAAATATTTTTTAGATTTTTTCTATTTATGAGAACATGTACAGCCATGGAACAGCGGAACTGGCGCCTCCTCAGCAACAATCCCAACAACAATCGAATCTCATGAGGATTTTTTTTAACAAGGCCATAACTTCTCGTGCTTCAGGTCCAGGAAGTTCGAGTCAAAGTCAAAGTCAAAGTCAAGGTCAACGACAACACATGGAGCTGAACAGATATCTGACTACGGAGTACTCCATCACGGAGAACGATGACTTCACAACCAACGATCTTCTGAAATGGTGGCGCGGCAAGAGAAACAGCTTCCCCATTCTATCGAAATTAGCATGTGACGTCTTTGCTATCCCGGTTTCAACAGTTTCATTGGAGCAGGTGTTCAGCACGGCCGAACGAATACTAGAAGAAAGAAGATGTTCATCCCATTATGCGTGCGGTGGAAGCTTTGACATGCCTTAAGGATTGGCAAAATGCAAGATTCAGACGACAATATCAACCGGATACCGAAGAACTCATGGATGACTTCTCCAACATGACCATCGAAGAGAGTTCCGGTAGCAACTAGCCGACGAGCTGATGTAATTGTAAATACTTAATTTTTGTTTTCCCGATTGCACTCTTTTTCCCTTACCAAGGTTTTATCCCATTGGGTTCTTCTTGGTAAGGTTTTTAACGAGGCAATCATGATTTGTAATTTATACATTTCAGTATCTCACCACAAATTTAATACGAAATTACAAAAATATTATTCATCGAAAACTAATTAAGTGTTGTACGAAATGAATAATATTATATTTCATATTAAAATTATTACATTAATCACTCAAAATTATTACAACGTATAAAAAATAATATTGTATTAAGAAAAATTCGAAGCCCGACGGGCCTTTAACAGGCCGGCCCGTTACAGGCCCGGCCTGTCCCTACACGGGCCTTGGACCCAGGCCGGGCCACCCTTTTTGTCTAATAGGTTGGCTCTGCCCGGCCCGTTTTCCATAACGGTCTGGGCCTGGCCCATCCCGTTTAACATAAGGGCCTAATGTGCCCCTGGCCGGCCCATTTTGCCACCATTAGTTTGATCCAACGGCATGCTTGGATCAAACCTATATATGTGTGCAATTTTTACAATTAATCGTTGTGTATTTCTTTTGTATAAAATGCTATTTTTACAATTAATCGCTGCGTATTTCATTTTGATTGCTTCTTCAGAGCCAGACAATTGATCGTCGATACAATACATAATATATGTGTGCTCTTTCGTTTACACATATCATGTTCGTTGGATTTATGTTATATAAATTAGATTGTCCTTTTGTTCTAATTAGGGTTTTTTTAATTGGAAATACTCAAAATTGTACTTGAATTTCCCATTTTTCGAGTTTAATTCATTTTTCATCCAATTTGTTTGCAGTGCTCTTAATATTGTTTAACAAGGTAGCTCTTTCGTCTTATCATTTCCCGTCAGCAAACGTTATCACACTTTTTCAGGTAGATACTTGCCAAGTTAATGTAATTCGGTCTTAATTTCTATTTTATTGGTGTTTTCGTATGCTCATTATTTGCTTTCGAAAGCGAAATTGATGTGTGAAAGCACAGTAGCATTGTTTCTTTTAAGTAGTGAGTGGTTAATATTTTTGCAAGGATACAGAGAATTCGTGCTTCTATCAGTTGATTAAATTTTGGAATTTACAATTCCACCTTGTTTCGATACAGATGATATCTTCTTGTTCTTTTCTCTCTGTGTCGAGACATTGGAAGGTTATTACGTTCACGGTTGGTGATTCTTTGACGACATCTGACAGTAACTCTAGCTTTATATCACTTAAGACCATGATACACACCCTTCCTGTTGCGGTGACCTATTTGCTTTACATGGTATTTGTTTTAAACACCCAGATTACATGATGTTTATTACTTTTGGTGCATATCTTTCAATATCAGGTTTTTTCATCGTAATTGATCGGTACACATTTTCCTATTTCTTCTTGAAAGCTAGCCACTGTGGAGTCTATCCGTGGAGTAAATGTTCCAATGTACACCACTCTTTGGGGGGCTGCGGACTACAATGGCATTTACAATGATTGTGGAGTATGTTCTAACAGGGCAAAAATATACACCTCCTGTTGTTGGAAGGTAAATGGCTCTTTTAACAATTTCTTTTAGTAGTTTAAATGCTTTTGATGGTTACTACGGTACACGACGCTTTTTCTTCCTCCGCAAGTAGTTAGTTTCATTACCAGGTTTGACTTTTAGGAGTGGATTTCCAGCAGAGACTCAATGAACACCTCAAAAAATGTTGGTAACATGTGTCTAACTGTAGGAGTTTGAGTGCTTTTGATTTAGAATTTGCTCACTATACAGTTTCTGTTACTAGAAGAAGTTTTGAGATCTTTTGTTTAAAATGCCATGTTTCTGATTCCTTCACTCTAACTGAAAAAATTTAAGGGTGTTATCAGTGTTGGATTGGTAGTTCTTGGTGCATTTACCGCTCGAGCTCAGGATTTGTCGTTTGACTTCTATGGATATGGTGTTGTTTTCTTAGCCAACATCGCTACAACAGCATATCTTGCAACCATTGCCCGAATTGGTAGTATCGCACTTGTTTTCTTGTTTAAAAATTTTTTTAATCTCATTTCCACTGCACTTGCTTCACATCTTTCTTAAATAATTTCTTATGATTTCAGCCTCAAATTTGTTTTGTTGTGGGAGAGGGTCTCATCTGGTAGGATTCAGAAAGTTATTTGTTATGTATTCTTGCATATTGGGTTTTTTTTTTGTCATTAGCATATGATCTGATGTGTTTCTTGCAAGTGCCTAGTCATTTTTCTAATTTCTTTAGTCTTGCCACCATTTTCCCTTCATGTAGCTGCATGAGGTGATTGCACGAGAGGAATCTGAAGAGTTCAAGGAAAGGATTGTAATTGAATAATTCCGACGTGGGTTTCTCCTTGGAGATAGGCTTCTCAGACCAGCAACTGTTAAAGTTTCTGCAGGATCTAGTGGAAAGAAAGCCACAGGGACCTCTGAAAAATTAGCTGAGCAACCTACAGCAGCTGCCGGCCTGAAGTCATTTGAATTCTGAAGTCATTTAAGTCGACCAACCGAAGAAGCTCGCACACTTGGTGGAGTTGTAGGAAGCACAATTGTATAGCCTAAAAGTTGCATTAAGTTATTGTAGTTGGCATAAATTTGAATATGATATAGAAACGGAGTTGGAATATTAGAATATATTATAAAATCGTAAATTCGAAAGTTTGGTTTACTTGTGATTTTATCTTAATTTGAAAATGGTGTATTGCAATTAGTTGGTTATTTTACAAAATATTGATTTTATGATTTTTTTTTTATTTTTTCTTTTTTCTTTTGATGATATATAATGAATTTACAAAGGTCTAGTCTTGTACAACTTTCATTGCAAGTTATAAACTTGTAACAACAAACACTCTTAGTTGTAAAACTTTAAGGCCATGTTTGTTTGCATGTATTGTATTGTACTAGCCATTTAAAATATATTAAAACAATACAATACAGTGTTTGGTGCAAACACTGTATCATATTATTTTAGTATATTTTAATTGCCAAAGTTATCATTTGTTTGGCTGAAGGCCACGTTTGTTTGATCGTATTGTATTGTATTAGACAATTAAAATGCATTAAATTAGTACAATGCAGTGTTTGGTACAAACATGCATTGTACTATTTTAATGCATTTTAATTGCATAATACAACAAACACTGTATTAACTAATACATCATATTTGGTGGTATTAGGTTGAATTGTATTAGAAAAAACATTTTTTTTTCATTTTTTTTTCAATGAATATAGAATATTGATAAAAATATGTGTTATGTTAATTTTTTTTATAATTCAAAATACATAGGAAAATTTTAGTTAAATTTTTTATTTCAATTAAAATAAATATTTATTGATTTTTTATATAAAAATATTTATTGATTTATACATAGTAAAGATATTTAAAATTAATTATTAAGTATTTTTTTTAAAAAATATTATATTTTTATAATATAATACAATACAAAAAAGTCATATAGAAATAACCTAATACGATATAATACAGTGTATCACCAAACACAGGTTTGTATTAATGATAATACAGTCCAAAACGGTGTGCCAAACGAGCCCCAATACAACAAACATTATATTAGCTAATATATTATATTTGGTGGTATTATATTGTATTGTATTAAAAAAACATTTTTTTTCTCTCTTTTTTCAATAAATATGGAATATTGATGAAATATGTGCTATGTTGTTAATATTTTTTTTTTATAATTTCAAAATTATATAGGAAATATTTATTTTATTTATAAAAATATTATTTATTTAAATTTTTTGTTTCAATTAAAATAATTATTTATTGATTTATTCATGATAAGGATGTTTAAAATTAATTATTAACTATTTTTTAAATATTATATTTTTATAATATAATAAAATACAATACAGTCAATATGAATAACTTAATACGATACAATACAGTGCATCACCAAACACATGTTTGTATTAATGATAATACAGTCCAATACAATACAATACAATCCAATACAGTCCAATACAATCAAATACGGTGTGCCAAACGATCCCTAAGTTTTTAATAACAAGCAATCTTAAGTGTAGAATTTCATGTTTTTAACAATTTGCACTATAAGTTGTAGAATTTCATGTTTTTAACAACACGCACTCTAAGTTGTAGAAATATCTAATACTTTTAACAACTCCTTAATAGACAACTTGTACATGTATGTTGTTGAGAGTTTTTACAACATGCAATGAATGTTGTGAAATACTTTTTTTTGTTGTACAAACAACTAATTAACTATTCACCCACTACATTAATTTTACCGGAAACAACAACTAATTAATAGGAAAAATGCTAATAATGGAAACTAAAGTAAAGGCACTAATTACCCACTAACATCACTAATTATCAATCTATGCACACATCAAATTAATTGCTTTCTCTCTTACCATTTCTCTTTATTTATTACTTGAGGATCACTCCTTTAATTAAGGTCTTAGTTGAGCAATGTTTGGTTGTTAAATTAATTTCTCAATTATGGTAATAAACTCCTCACAATCACTTTAATAAGAACCTCAAATTTGCAGTTCAAAGAAAACAATTAATTTCCCAATTATTAATTTTCTTTATTTTCATCGCTAACTACAGGTAGTCAGGTACACATAAAGCCCATTAGCTTAGGTGTGTTTGGGAGCTCCCATTAGTTTTCACATTATTCAAAGTGTTTTTTTTTTATTAAAAACAAAATTATGATGAATCCCTATGATCCAAGGATGGTAAAAGAGATTAAAGGATATTAGCGGCATGTATTAAAATGTTATCAAATATTTATATAAAAAAAAAAAACAATTCTCTATAGGATCATCTAATTAGACTCTTGCATTTAATTAGACTCTTGAATTTTTTTTCTTTACATTATATGATATATCACCATATTTTTACTATGTAAACAACATAACTTCAATCATAATAATAAATATAACAAAAGTGTATTGATGTGTATTGTTATATTTAAAGTATACCTAAAATGTGTGTCTATCTGTGAAAGAAAAATTTATATAACGAATTAAGTCATTTAAAAAATAATGAAAAATAATAATGAGATGAGATTCATTGTAAGCTATGCTCGTACACCTCAAAAAGTTGTGGGTTTAAATAATATCATTTTTATTATTGTGTCAAGTCTAATTTTAAGAAATTTAATTAAGTATTATAAGCACAGTCTGGGTAGCTACCCATAAAGGAGGAAGAGTCCTCGATGCTTATTATTTTTTCTTTCTTTCTAAAAATACAAATCAATACAACAGGAAGAACATAAACCATTGTTCAGTTAAATCTAATACCCTCGTTAACTTTCAAGAGAGAAATTACATATAAAAATATACATGGGCAAACCTTTCACATTAAAATTAAAATTCTAAAAGAATAAATAAATAAAAATCAACTAGCTAGGAGCTAGCTAACACACATCACCCTTCTCATCCTCCGAAATGACACTCAATTTTGTAGCAAATTTTCCTCTCCTCCCACCACCACCACTACTTCTCTCTTTTCTCTTCACCACAAATCCAACATCACAACCGTCAACACAACCGCCGCCGCCGCTGCCACCAACTGTCTCCATTTCACCACATTCAACTCTCCTGCTATTAACTTTGATCACTTGATCAATTCTTTTAAATCCACATTTACAACAGCACTTCTCTCCACCACCAACCAGCTGAAGTGCCAAACCTGCCTTGACTGCCAAGGAAGCCAAATCTTCTGCCCTAAGAGGACTGTCCAACCAACTCAAAGGCAAAGCAAAGTAAAGCTCACCTGGTTGAAGCTCCTCCTCTTCGCCCATGGAAGTAAGAACCTTGTCGAAATCCATGTCGTCTGAGTTGCAGATAAAACAAGTAGGGTTTTCTTGTAGTACACAAGCAACCCTAACTGGGTACGAGAATTCTTTGAGTACTCCACCATCTTGGATTATCAGTTTGGCTGTGGCTATATTGTCAGTTGAGCTGCAAATACCCATATATGCTAATTTGACAAAGTGTGGAGGAATATTAAGAGTGAAGAGTGAAGATATAGGCACTTTTAGGTAATTATTTGTTAATCAAATTGATGGTTAATTCATTGGTAAAATATTTGATATTTTATGGATTGTGTTAACGTGTATTAATCAGACAATAAATAACATTACAATATTACATATTATTAAAAAAACACACCTCTATTTTTATAACATTACACACCCTCCTAAGGATACATGTTAACCGGACTCGTATTTTATTGTTTGATTTATAAATAGGATCGTTTAATAACTTTAATTATTTGTCTCTTCTTAACGCCTACGTCCACAATTAGTCGTCATTTATTAAGTACTCATTGCTTCCATCGTTTTAATATTATAGATAACACAAGATATATTAAATGTTATATTTGGAGTCAAATTTGGGTTAAAGTAAATGATATGAATTAGTTAATAAACAATGAAACTTACAATGCAAAAAGTAAAAAATAAACATAATTCGTTTTTCGCTAAGAAGATGCTTAGTTAATGTAGTGATCGAATTCGACAACTTAAAATTTTATTTTAAAACAAAAACAAAATAGTTCTTGGCAATTTGAATTGCATTTAAAAGCATAATGAGATTCTCTTATATCTTTGCTTGAAAACGAATTTTGGTCTGAAAGGCAGAGTTTTTGGTTCAAGTTATAGGGCTACTCGGTGTAGGTGGTGTGGAAGCCAAGCTGTTTTTGGTTTGGTTTGGATTGGTCCCATCTTTAGTCAAAATTAAACAAACCCAATTTGTGCACACTGATTGACTACTTTGATGTGTCAAATGGGTCGGGTCGGGCTTAAAATTCCTTAACCATGAGCCCATCCCGCTCAGGCTTGGGCGATCCACTGGATTTTAACTTGTCTTGTATATACTATTGAATTTTTTTCCTTCTTTAAATCCGACTTTTGCTTATGGACTTTGAACATCAAACCCGGTCTATCTATTCAACCATAGGGCTTGGACGCAGGTTTGATATGCAATTTGCTTACTGCTTATATATATATATATATATATATATATATAAATTTTCAAGTCGGTACGCACTGATATAACTTCACCAGTGCGTTGGATGTGGACCATTAGATTTACATACTTTGACTCAAAGTGTATGCACTTATCAAAACTTCTCCATAATTAGTGGTCTGCATGCAACGCACTGATATAAGTTATATCAGGGCACACCGAGGAGAAAAGAACCGTGTATATATATATATATATATATATATATATATGTATGTGTGTTAGGGGATTAGTTGTAATTGTGATCTTTGATTGAACTATTGAAGGCAATTAAGGACAATTTATTGGCTAATTAAATAGCGAATAAAGTACAAAGAAACAAAGGCATATTCACAACATAGAATTTATTCACACACGAGAGGCACACGGACCTTTCTCCACTACCCAAAGGTTCTACATCCCCTAATATTTTTCTTTGAAATATTACATCAATTTGGGTTTTTTTTTTTTTTTTTTTTTTTTGAGAGGATGTCTCGACCCCATAACCACATAGTTTAGATGTGAGGGGTCTGCTACAGACCAACCTTATCTCGTCAAATCTATAGCTAGTTAATACATGGGACCTAAATCGGAATCCTTTTCTGATCTAAATTTCTTATCCGAACATACATAGATTAAACTAAGGTGACTGGATCACGACGTGCTGTGACGATCTATTCCAAGTTGTTATTCTTTATTATTATTAACGGCCAATCACAAGTCTCGATCAGATCAGTCTCTCGGATCATCAACCTCTAGACATCAAGGACCCGATAACCCCAGCAATAAGAGTGGTTGGATCTCCAAGCACAGCTGAAATAACAAATTGCACAGCCAAACCAGCTATGTCACAACATTTTCTCACCTTCCCTTTGCTTTTATTTTTGTGATGAGTTTGCAATGTGTTCTTCAAACTTGGAATTCTAGTCTCCAATTTCCTTCCACCACTCATCTTATTCCCACGTCCAAAATACAATTCATACCAATTCTCCACCAACATCTCCTTCACACAAGCCACATGAAGATTATATTTCTTGCATGAAGACCTATAGCTCCAGCTTCTCCCTTTGCGACCACATTTGTGACACGATGAGCTCACTTTCCGGTACAAATACAGCTTCACTTCCCCATCATCGAGCACCATGGGAAGCTTTGCACAACAAGGATGGAGATCGTACCCACACAAGTTGCAATGGTAGACAAAGCCGGTGACATCCTTCTCACAAGCGTTGCAGAACCGCGGCTTGTCCCCCGGTGGCCTGGAGAGGAACTGGAAGGAGCATTTGGTGTAGAATGGGTGGGAGATTGAAGGAGAAGGGAGAGCACAGTGCATGTGGAGATCAAAATCGCACGTCGAACACTTGTACCGTGAACCGATCCCTACTTCCTTGCAGCCATCGCACTTGAATGGAACTTCACTGTACTCAAACTTTAGCTTGTGTTGAGAGTGGCTAAAATGAGATATTTCACTGTATTTCATGATGTTTTGTAATTTTTAATTTGTTCTGTTCTTGTAGGCTCTAACAAATGACCCCCAACAAGCATATATATATATATATATATATATATATATATATAAGGAGTACTTGTATAGGATAAGGGGGTGATGTTGGTATTGGTTAATGAGATAAAAAGTGTGGTTAATTAATTAATATTCTCTGAGCATGTTAACTTTTAGTACATGTGGTAGTGCATGTTCTTTTTTACGCCAGTGGTGGGGGTTCAAGTTTTACTGTAGGGGTTCAAATTGTACTGTATGCACTTTATAAGCATATGTGAGGAGTTTTAATTTCTCTAAGTTACTGTGGAAGTATATATCTGAATCACATATTTATTGTTTGATCTTGGATCCTGAACAGAAAATTAATATTCTTTGAATTAGGGTTAAAGGGGTTTTAAAATTGTGGATTGGCTTGAAGACGAAGCTAAGTAAGGAATTATATGCTTGGAAATGGTGGGGAATGGTGGTAAGTGATGAGTATAGAATTGAAGGAATCCAAACACGTCAAGATGAGTAGAAAGGGAAGACACATAGCATATTGGGTCATGCTCCATGTAAGAATATATACGAATTTTCACTTTAAATGATCCTCTAAATCTTTCATTAGTGTCATAATTGTAATTATATATGCAAATCATAAAGTTGCTTAAAGATCATATAATTATTTCATTATAAATGTCACTGCAAAAACACTAACCTTTGCCAAGGAGAAAATATATTGCAATACGCTTATACGCGATATATGGATGTTGCATTTTGCGATTACTGTCATTGGTAAAAATCTTTTTGCTACGAATTACAACCGTTGCAAAAACTTTTTAGCGAAAGATTCAATTTTTTAATAAATTATATATATATATATATATATTTATATTTATATATATAATGTTTTCTTGTAATATTTTTTTCTTTTAGATTATGCATATGGATTTTGTTTATGTAATTATATAACTCATTCATACAGACAAAATACCCTCAAAACTTGTAGTGTGACTATGTGAATGAGTTTTGAACTTTGATTTCAAAATCTCTAACTAAACTAGTTAGTACCAATAATTATATATTAATTACTTGAAGAAGAATCAAACGAAGATTTAATGAGAATCCTTTTATTATTTCTTCCATTTTTTAAAAATTATGATGGAATGAATCTGAAAGAATAGGTTGTTTTCGATGGGAAATGTTCTCTAATGAGGAATGTTAAAAAGCTTTAAAAACTTTGAATAATAATGATGAAAGAATTTAGTATGGATTTTAACAAAAGATATATAGATCATCTTGCACTTACTACAAATCTAGGGTTTTCTTGAGGGAATATAAGAACTTAGCATCTAAAAAAGTTGGTCTGGGATTATTAAGCAATTAAGCTAATTTGCTGAGAATTCAAGTTTTCGATAAACCTTATCACAAGCAAAGCATCTGATTACATATTTACATGATAGCTTTGATACCAATCATATATCTCCAACTAATTAGTATATAATATGTAGTCAGGATATATATGATCATCAATTTGGCAACATAAAGAATAAAATCAAGGGTCTTGATGCAATCTGTTGATCATATCCATATCATAACGAACATATATGATAGAGAATAATTAGCTATATAGGCTTTCCATGTATATATATCATTTTCTTGATGGAGAAAAAGAACAAATAATGTTCTTGGATTCAAAATTTTATGACATTTTAAGTATATATCTGATTCTATTAACATGTACCCTTAGATCATATGTTAAGCGACAATGTAATATTACATATTAAAAAATTATTTTTTCTAAAATATAAAAGTTTTTGAACACATAGCCACGGATGCTTGAATGATTGTGATAACGGCTTATAATTATCGCTAATAATAAATGATTGTGTATATATGGCATAATTCCATTGATATACTACAAGTTAAACATAAAGATATTACCAAGTTGAATAACCATCATTTACGATCGTGCCCATATCAGTGATGTCACAATGGCGACAATAAATGTTTTTTTTTAATGAATGCATAGTTGTTGAAAAATGAATGTTAGATGTTGCAAAGAATATATACGATTGGTCAACAGTTTGAGCAAGAATAAGAGAGACAAGACTCAAAGGAATATAAAGATCAATGATCTTGTGTTCAATACCAATAATGCAAATGTGAGTTCATTTTCTTTTTGGTATAGAGACAAACATCTAGAATATTCCAATAACTGCAACTGATTTCTGTGGTAATTGCTCACGTCCATCCATCCATCCATTCCATCGTTTGAAGCATTTGTACTTGCAAAGGACACCATTATCATCTCTTTCACTATCTCTATCTCATTTGTGGTTCTTCTTAATTCTCTAAGAATATATATATGGACATCTATAACTTCTAATTGAATTCAACCTTGAAGCTTATAACATAATATTGATCCGAATTTGATAAAGAAGGAAAAAAAAAAGGTGACTTCCTACTTTAGCTATTAACCTAGGTGTCAAACAGGCGGAATCTAATCGTAATTTTTAAACTCACTTGAGCTAAAGACTCGGGTGCAGGTCGGGCTTTTAATGTTTTTGTTATGAACCCCTATTCAAAGTAGATTTGGAGGGTTCATCATACTTTAACATATATTTTTTTCATTCTTTGAATTCGGTCTTGCTCTCATGCACGAACCTTTCGACATTATGAGCTTCAATAATCAAGCTCAACCCACCTAATCATAAGGCTTGTACGATGAACACTATTATCGATTTATAATTAATCCAAATCTTAGGCTATAAAAATTGTTCTCATATTAAACAATAATTAAGCACATTCACTCTAAGATTAATGGTGGACCTGGTGGCACACCTCTCATTTTATCTCTATCATACAAGTTTAGGTCCAACATTTAAAAATTTTGAGAGACTTCTTCTTCGAGGCCTACTTGCATGTTGAACCAGAGAAGCATCGGGAAGAACCTAGAAATGAGAGAAAAAACTCTTCTATATTATTAAACTAACTTCCCAATTACAAGATAAGAGCAGCTATAAATAACCAAGGTCAGTTACAAGAGAAAACTATCAACCAATCAACTAGTGACATGTCAACAAGTTAGTAACTAAATATGTACAAAATCTAATACTCCACCTCAAGATGGACTGTGAATATCCTTCACAGACATATGGGATAAGAGAGGAAAAAGTAAGAGAGAAGGCAATGGTTTAGTGAATACATCAGCAAGTTGATGTTGAGAACGAATTGGCATGAGTTTGATGAGACCTTGAGTGACTTTTTCACGAACAAAATGGCAATCTATCTCGATGTGCTTGGTCCTTTCATGAAAAATTGGATTGGAAGGAATATGAATTGCATCCTGGTTGTCACAAAACAAAAGAGCGGGAGAGGAGACCTGGACCTGAAAATCTTTGAGAAGATGATGAAGCCAGATGAATTCACTGGCAGTAGAAGCTAAAGCTCTATATTCTGCCGTAGTAGAAGAGCAAGATATTGTAGTCTGTTTCTTGGTCTTCCAAGACACAAGAGAGTCACCAATAAAGATACAAAATCCAGTCACAGATTTGCGGGAATCTGGACAAGCTCCCCAGTCAAAATCAGAAAAAGCTTTCAACTTCAAAGAGGCAGAAGCAGCATCTAAAAAGGCTTTTAATTGAAGTGAAGAAGTAGCCGAGAAGAAAAGTTCTTGACCAAGCTTATTCTTAAGAAAACAAAGCAGATGATAGACTGTTTTGAGATGAGAAGTACGAGGCTGAGATAAAAATTGGCTAAGCTTGTGCACAACAAAAGTGATATATGGCCGAGATAAAGTAAGATATAAGAGACGTCCAATTAATCTTCGGTAGACAGAGGCTTTAGGGAGAAGATCACCATTAAAGGCACTCAACTGAGCCTTAGGGTCCATAGGCACAATTGCAGGTTTACAAGCAAGGTGTCCAATGTCTTCTAAAAGTTGTAAAGTATAATGTCTCTGAGACAAGACAATGCCCTTAGAAGATCGAGCAATTTCAAGGCCAAGAAAATACTTCAATGAACTTAAATCCTTGAGCTTGAACTGAGTATGCAGAAAAGACTTCAACTCATGAATGACCTGAGCATTAGGGCCAGCGATGACAATATCATCAACATAAACGATAAGAGCAACAAAGGAAATGCCAAAACCTTTGTGAACAATAAGTAATCCAATTTGGATTGGATAAAACCAAAACGAACAAGAGATTGAGAAAACTTAGAGGACCATTGTCTGGAAGCATGTTTGAGAACCATTGTCTGGAAGCATGTTTGAGGGCATAAATGGACTTGTGAAACTTGCAGACCAGTTTCTCCCCCTGAGTATTAGACTCCCCATTTTCTATTGTAATCAAGAGGAAGATCCATATAAACTTCTTCAAATAGGTCACCATTGAGAAACGCGTTGTTCACATCAAGTTGAGTCAAATGCCACTACTGACTAGCAACAAGAGCAAGCAAAACTTTCATGGTGACTATCTTGGCAACATGAGAAAAAGTCTCAATAAAATTCAACCCTTCCTGTTATGTATAACCCTTGGCAACTAAACGAGCCTTATGCCTTTCAATCGAGCCATTAGAATTATATTTGATCTTAAAGATCCATTTGCAGCCAATAGAATGCTTGACATGAGGCAAATGAGTGACAGACCAAGTATTGTTCAATTCCATAGCATCAAGCTCAGCTTTCATGGCAGATCTCCATTCAGAATATTTAACTGCTTGATGGAAAAATTGAGGTTCATATTGTGAAGAGACATTGAGAACAAAATGCCTATGAGAATATGATAAAGAATCATATGACACAGCCTTAGATAAAGGATAAAAAGTAGAACAAGAAGGAATATCCTGATGAGATATCAGATTACAATGGAAGTCTCTGAGGTAAGAAGGAGGCTAACGAACCCTGCAAGACCTTCTTATAAGAATATCCTCGAAAGAATCATGTACATCGACTGCAGGAAAGGCAGCTGAGTCATGACTATGAGAACTCGAAAAATGATCATCATCAACAAGATTATCTAGGATAACATAAGATATTTCTGAAGGTGTAGGAACAACAGACTGAGCAGGAATAGGCAACACAAGATCAGGAAAAAGGATCCACAAGATGCTCGGATGGAACAACAATGTGGAAAGGAAAATCTCTTCATGAAATACTACATTTCGAGAAAGGAATATCTGCTTGGACTGAACATCATAGAGCTTGTAACCTTTCGTTCCATGAGGATATCTGAGAAAAACTCAAATCCTAGATCGAGGCTCAAATTTAGTCATGTGAGCAATAATAGTATAGGCAAAAGCTAGACAACCAAATACCTGAAAACTTGAATAATCAGCAACAGATTTGTATAAAATCTCATAAGGTGTTCGATGATGTAAAAGATGAGAGGGTGTCCTGTTGATGAGAAAAGTGGCTGTCAAAACACAATCAGTCCAAAAATTAAGAGGAACTCTTGACTGAAAATACAAGGCTCAAGCAACATTCAGCATATGCTGATGTTTTCGTTCCACAACAGCATTTTGTTGTGGTCTTTCCACACAGGAGAATTGATGAAGAACTCTCACTGAATTGAGGAATTCAGTAAAGGCCAATTCAGGGGCATTATCAGACCGTAAAACCTTGATCTAAGTATTGAATTGAGTAGCAACCATCTTAAAAAATTTAGGAATAATACTGGCAACATCAGATTTTTGCTTGAGAAGAAATATCCATGTGAATCGAAAACAGTTATCCACTAGTGTCAAGAAATACTTGAAACCAACATAAGAGGCAACATTATAAGGTCCCTAGACATCACAATGTATCAAATCAAAAGGAGATTGAGACAAATGGTTATTAGATTCAAAAGAGAGTCTTATTTGTTTAGCTAAAGGGCAAACAAAACAAAGAGCAGCTTTATTGAGAGTAGTAATATCACAACATAAATGAGATGTCAAACAATCCAATCTTTTAAAACAAGCATGATCAAGCATATTGTGTCATATACGAGCTGACACATTATTAACATAAGCTGTAGAAAATGAATTTAAAACAGCAGTATCAAGAACATATAGACCTTCAACTCTTTCACCCCTGCCAATTATCTTCTTGATGTTAATGTCCTAAATAATGAAATGATCAGGAAGAAAACTGACTGTATGAAGAGTCCTAGAAGTAATAGCACTGACAGATATCAAGTTAAACTTGAATTCATGGACAAATAACACATCCTTAAGCATCAAATTAGGACTCAACTTGACATCACCAGCAAAACTAAAATGAATTTGAGTATGATTTGGCAAAGTGACAGTAGAGTTCTTAATAGATTTCAGGGAAACAAAAGCTGCAGCTAGAGAACAAATATGTCTTGTAGCACCTAAGTCAATAATCCAATGATGTGTAGAAAAGAAGACTTGTGACAACGAGACAGAAAAACAAGTACATGTAGTATAGGAAACAGCTAGAACATCCTGATGAGCACTAGTAACTTTGTTAGAAGAAGCTAGGTGACTAGATAGCATAGACATGAGTTGTTAATACTGAAAGTTGTTAAGAGACTGAAAAAAGGTCCCACCAGATCCTTGATCAGTCGTTATCACAGAATTGGAGACTTGATTGACAGAAGTAGTATTGCCAAAAGAGGTAGCATTGTCTCTAGGCCAAGGCTTATAACCGGGCGGATAACCATGGATTTTGAAACACCTATCAATAGTGTGACCATGAATGTTGCAATGAGTATAGTATGGTATGTCCTTCTTATGTCCCTTATAGCCACTAGAACTAGAATTAGAATAATTCGGACCCCTGTTACCAGTATTGGAATTCCATGTGCCATCAACAGGTTTCTTAAAACCATCACCAGCTTTAACAGCAAAGGCCATAGTGTTAGATGCATCAGAACCTGAGCTAGCAAGGACACCAATCTTTCTTTGGCCCTCTTCTTGAGAAATCAAGGCAAAAACCTTGTTAATAGGAGGAAGGGGATCCATTAACAACAACCGACCCCTAACTTGTGAAAAAGAATTATTTAAACCCATGAGAAAGGATATTATATACTCCATTTGATAATGCAAGTTCAGTTCTTTAACTCCACCACAAGAACATTTTCCAAAATTGCACACAGGTCTATAATTGCTCAATTCTTCCCATATAGTCTTCAATTTTGTAAAATAAACACTAATAGAATTCTGGTCCTGAGCTAAGTTCATCAATTCACGACATAACTGAAAGATTCGTGGTCCATTCTTTTGTTAAAACATATCTCTAAGATCAATCCATATCTCATGCGCAGATTCAGCAAAAATAATGCTAGCAAAGATATCTTTAGAGACATAATTCAGAATCCAAGAAATCAAAACATTATTGTTTATAGTTCATGCATTATACAAATTAAGATCAGTACTATCGGGTTTGAGAATCGATCCATCGATGAACCCTAATTTGTTCTTCACAGACAATGCAATAATCATCGCTTTGCTCCATGAGGTATAGTTATCTTCAATGAGCGGTTGCAAGACGAGGACGACTTCAGGATTATCATAGTGATGAAGAAAAAATGGACTGGAAGGATCTTCAATGGTGGATTTGCTAACCACAAATTTCAATTTAACTGATTGAATTGAAAAGGACGATTCCATCGCAAACGATGAGGAAACAACACTCGAGCGATCGGAAAGTGAAGCTCGAACAAATCAACAAAGCTTCATGGAATTAGAAATGACGGATCTCAGCGAAAAGAGCATTTCGCTCTGATACCATGTTGAATCAGAGAAGCATTGGGAAGAACCTAGAAATGAGAGAAAAAACTCTTCTATACTATTAAACTAACTTCCAATTCTAAGATAGGAACAACTATAAATAGCCAAGGTTAGTTACAAGAGAAAACTATCAACCAATCAACTAATGACATGTCAGTAAGTTAGTAACTAAATATGTACAAGATCTAAAACCGATGTTGATTATGTCACGTCTAGACACCTAATCAATGGATGTGAGGATGGAGAAAAACTTGGGTGCAACCGATGCACCACACTAGAATCTGATGGTGGTGCATCGGTTCCACTCAATAAGTGACATATGGCATTGACTTCAAATTTTTTTTCATTTTTTCTTTACGTAGCTTGAGTCCAAAAAACCTTATCACTTTCTCTCTCCTCTGTAATCAATCATCATCACTGTCTTCCTCTTCTCTCATTTTTTTTCTCTCTCTCTCTCTCTCTCTCTATCTCCTCTCCATCTCCAACTCAATCTTAATCTCTCATCACCACCTCAAAATTTGAAAAATCAAAAGGGTTTGGTTGTGGTTGTTTAGAGGAAGGGGAGGTCTGCGGCCTTGTTTGGTTTGAGTTTTGTTTGGCCGCCGGTCAAGTTTGGATTTGAGGGTGTTTTGTGGTGGGTGGTTTGGCTTTTGGGTTTGGGTGGAAGGCAGTTTGGTGGTGGTAGTGGTGATTGATTTTGTTGATTTTTTGGGTTTGTCTATTTGTTTGGATTTCGAAAGGGTTGGTGTCAATTTCGATTGGGATTTTTTGGGTTTGTAATTGGGATTTTGGATTTGATTTTGGTGTTTAATTGTGAAGGAAAAATGCAAAATAAAAATCAAATTGCCTCAGAAATTATTCAAACAGAGCTGAAACAGGGAAGAATGAACATGAAGATCATTATAATTACTAAAATTACACATATCAACTCATCAAAAAACTTGGTTTGCTTACTCCTAATTTTTTTTTTTTTTAAGGAAAACCAACTTTAGTAAACTTCATCAAAAAAAAATCTATTAAACTTCAGAAATTACATCACTAGTAGCTATAATTGGACCAACCTAACTACAAATCATTGAAGTTCTTCTTTTAAACATTCTAGATCCAATTTCTAACGAAGAACCATTTGTCTTCTCTTTTAATTTTTTTTTCCCAAATTAAAAAAAAATTATTATGGTGAGAGTTGGGTGTATATAGGCCACAAATCCACACAGAGGGAAATTAGGATCCAAGTGAAAATGAAGACGGTCATCGGAGAAGGATGGCGAAGATCGGAAACGACGACTGTCACCGGAGATGGCAAGTTGACGTCGAGATGGGATGATGAAGCACATAGAAAGAAATCGAGATACAGTTGTAAATGAAGAGGAAAGAGAAAATGAATAAAAAAAAATTAAATTTTAAATAAATTCCACAGTGTCATTTACTGAGTGGAACTGATGCACCACCATCAGATTCTAGCATGGTGCATCGGTTGCACCCAAGTTGTTCTCGTGAGGATGAGACATTTATAAATAAATGAGTTTAAATATTTAAATAATCTTGAGAAATGTTAATTATACATTTATACTTTAAAAAATAATACTGTAATAATAATAATTTCGTGAAAACATGTAATTAATCAAATTTTGAGGAGATTAATGTAAATGTAATGGTTGAAACTTGAACATGATATTGAAGTGAAGTAGTTGTACTTCAACTTCAGTTTCAGAAATAATCTATGTTTTTGCAATGGCAGTTGTTCAAATCCTTAAACAATTCTTCTTCTCATCCCCAAAATCAAGACCAAACCTCCACTTATTGTCCTTCTATTATGACTTCTCCACCACCTCATCTCCACCGTCCGATCAACCCAACCCTCCAATCTCCACCGTCGTTTCAATCCTCACCCACCACCGCTCCAAATCACGGTGGGGCCACCTCCTCTCTCTATGCCCCTCCGGTTTCACCCCAACCCAATTTTCCCAGATTGCCCTCTCTCTCAAAAACAATCCCCATCTAGTCCTCCGCTTCTTCGCCTTCACACAGCGCAAGTCTCTCTGCAAACACGACCTCAGCTCCGTATGCCACCGTGATTCACCTCTTCTCTCGCGGCCGTCTCACCTCCCAGGCTCAGGAACTCATCCGGGTAGCCGTTAGATTGCCTGCAAATAATCTTCAAACCAAGCAAGAGTTGAGACTCTTTGAGATTCTAGTGAAAACTTACAGAGAGTGTGGTTCTGCTCCCTATGTGTTTGATTTATTGATAACTTGTTGTTTAGATGTGAAAAGGATTGATGGGGCTCTTGATATAGTGAGAATGCTGTTGTCTCGTGGAATTGGTCTTAAAATTAGTACATGTAATGCTTTGATATGGACTGTTTCGAGGTCTCAAGGAGTGATTTCAGGGTATGAGATTTATAGGGAGGTTTTCGGGTCGGATAGCGAAAAGATTGAAACGAGCTTTAAGAATGCTAAAAGGGTTGTTAGAATTAGGCCGAATGTGCATACATTCAATGCTTTGATGGCTTGTTTTTATAGAGAAGGTTTGTTTGAGAGAGTGGAGGATACATGGATTGAAATGGAGAGTTTGAGATGTGAACCTAATTGTTCTAGTTATAGTGTTTGGATGGCAGTGTTGTGTGAGGAAGGGAAGATGATAGAAGCAGAAAAGTTATTGGAAGAAATGAGAGATAAGAATGTAGAGCGCAATACGGTGGCTTATAATACCATTATAGGTGGTTTTTGCAAGATTGGAGAAATTGGGAGGGGTGAGGAGTTTTTTAGGGAGATGGGGTTGGATGGGGTTGAGAGTAGTTGTAGTACTTTTGAGCATATTGTTAACGGATATTGTAGAGTTGGGGATGTTGATTCGGCGATGTTAGTTTATAAGGATATGATTAGGAAAACTTTTAGACCAGAGAGTTCTACTATTGAGGCTTTGATTAGATGGCTTTGTGATAAAAGAAGAGTTTCTGAAGCAATGGAGATATTGAGAGTTGGAGTTGAAAAGTTTGGTTTGTCTCCGACTAAGAATAGCTATATGTTTGTGATAAAGGGGTTTTGTGAGGATGGAAAGATGGAAGAAGCGTTGAAGGTTCAAGCAGAAATGGTGGGGAAAGGGTTTGAGCCTAGTTTGGAGATTTACAATGCCTTTATTGATGGATATATGGAACGAGGAAATGTAGAAATGGCGAAAATGCTGAGGACTGAGATGTTAGAAACTCAAAAGAGGGAGGAAGACGGTTGACGTTTTGTTGTTGGATGAGTATGAGCAAACCCCTTCGAGTCAGAAAAGCAGTTCGGTCTCCTCCACCGTAGCTGGCTTTGAATGCTTGGAGTGTATGGTGCGTTTCTTGATTGTAGTTACTTTTGCTTTTGATGTGTATACATGTCTAATGATCATGAACTGTGTTTACGGAAGACTTGCATTGATATTTCTCTATTGCCTTTAATCACTTGTACTTCTAGCAGGATGATTTTACCAAAAGATTGAACTTTTTGGAAAATATTGAATTGTATCTGTAGTCTTAGTTTGAGATTGGAATAGATTTTCGAACCCTCATCGAACTAGAAAAGATTTATTAGGTATTCTAACAATATTATCTTAATTTTTACAAGGATTTGTGACTGAGAAAATACATGGAATAAAATGGTTTAGTTTATATTCTGTTTACAGGCATTGTGTTTTCTTACGGACAGTTGTAACTTGCTCCCGAAAAATTGCTATCTATTTGAGGGTTTATTGCAAGGGTGAAATTCGAATGCTTCTGCTCCTTAGGCAATGACAAAAGCAACTGAAGAAATGGGGAGCTGTGACGAAGCAGAAGTTGAATCTCTTCCCATTTACCGCATGTTGACCATTTTTGCAGATGTAACATTCCATTTCCAGCTATGGTTCTTCTGTACATTAAAAACGAACCTCGAGGAGGAAACAAGTCTCCATTTTGTAATTAAAATCAAATTCAATGAAGTTACCGAATTGACTACTCAATTCGATATTAGTTCATGAAATGGCCGTCTTCTGCTGTGCTTGATTACGAAACATTCCATTTGGTTAATTGCCGTTGTTGAACATGTTCTCCATTATACTATATAACATTGTTAATCAATGTACAAGATTGAAAATTTTCCTACTTCATTTGGTGAGTCCAGCCTAATGTGGATGCTACCGACACTAGATGTTTTTGCAGTCATGCACAAACTGCTTTTAGTTAAGACTGTTATGCTGTGGAATAGTGTAAGGCGATAATATAGAGTTGTGTCAGCCAATTTTAAACTTGTCTACTGGTACTGCATTTGTACCAACCCTTAAGAGTGAGGCATTTTAAATCCCCTCGGAGCTATCTACTTGGGAAACGACACAGTTTCCTTAGCTATCAGGGTCTATCAAGATTGTAGAGTGCAACCGTAGTCTCTAATTTAGGACTCGTAAGCTAAGTAGTCTAGTATAGAACTTTTTGGTATTAAAGGAAAAGTACTGTTTGTGTACATTTGTCAGAAACATTTACAATGTTGTGACTATCTATATCATTGATGTCTGCCTTCTTTTGTTAACAATTTGAACAACTGATAATACCACAAAATCTGCTGATTGTCTGTAGACAATAGACCAAACGAAGATCACAAGGATGGGAGTAGCCAAAGATTGAAAAGAGACAAGCAGAAGATAGAAACCAAGTCAAGAAAGCCATGGCAGCAGATATTTGATATCTACTGCAATACTTTTGAGGGCAATAAGATCCATCTGTGTGGAGCAGGAGATCGACAACACTAGCCATTGAGCAGGTTGCTGCTAGGGTAAGAATTGATAAAACCTGTAATGAATTTATAAGACTTTTTTAGTTGTTATCAGATATGGTATTCATTCCCATTGTCAAAAAAAAAAAAAAACATCAGACTGGTGTGCATAATAGCATCGTACTCAGTCTCCTACAACAATTGTTCTAGTTATATCTGGCATTTAACGCGTGGAGAGTATGGTGCGTTTCTTGATAATAGCTACTTATCTTGTGCTTTTGATGCGAATACATGTCTAATGATAGTGAACTGTGTTTATGGAAGACTTGCATTGATATTTCTCTATTGCCTTTAATCACTTGCTTCTAGCAGGATGATTTTACCACTCAAGTGGTAAAAGATTGAACTTTTTGGAAAAAAATTGAATTGTATCCATGTAGTCTTAGTTTGAGATTGGAAAAGATTTATGTATTGCCTAGTATGGGGTAACATGCATGCAGTACTCTTCCTTAGTCTTTAATTTTCTCTGATCAGTTTCCTCTCTTGTACAAAGAGCTTCCTTCTTTGAGTTGTTGTAACTTGTAAGCTGTGTAAGTTATTTAACCCTCATGCACTGTCCACAGTCCAAACCACATCGATCACTTTTTTCTCACTAAATTAAATGACCTTTGAAAATATGTCTAAGAAGATGCCATTAAAGAACTGCTAGAGACAGTTATGATATCATGTGGTAATATTGATTAAATCAGGACAACAAAATATATTTCTTAGCTTGATAAATAAAACGCGTGAGTCTCGAGCATTGATGTTAGCATGGGCAGAGAGGAAAATTTTTAATCATCTGTCCTCTCTCTTTCTCTCTCACACACACTTTTTACCCTCTCGGCCTACGGACGTAAATTTGGAAGGATACAAAGCATGGGTACTCAGATTTTGAAGTTTTTTTGGAAATGAGAAAAGATGATAGTATGGATTGCAATAACGAATTTCTAGCTAGTGTAGTAGTGTTAGATAAATACATAAATCGGCAATCCATTAAACCCACGTCGAACTAGCAAATATTTATTAGGTTTTCTAAGGATATTATCTTAATTTTTACAAGAATTTGTGACTGAGAAAATACATGGAATAAAATGGTCTGGTTTATATTCTGTTTACAGGTACTGTGTTTTGCTTATGGACAGTTGTAACTTGCTCCCGCGAAATGGCCATCTATTTGAGCGGTTTATTGCAAGGGCGAAATTCGAATGCTTATCTGCTCCTTAGGCAATGACTAAAGCAACTGAAGAAAAGGGGAGCTGTGACAAAGCAGAAGGTGAATCTCTTCCTACCCTCATTTACCGTTTTTGCAGATGTAACATTCCACTTCCTGCTATGGTTCTTCTGTACATTAAAAATGAACCTTGAGGAGGAAACAAGTCTCCATTTTGTATTAAAATCATATTCAATGAAGTTACTGGATTGACTAATAGATTCGATCTCTATTCATGAAATGGTTGTCTGCTGCTGTGCTTGATTATGTTTTTCGTTAAACTATATGCCATTGTTATCAATGTACAGAGATCGAAAATTGATTTTCCTACTTCATTTTGTGAGTCCAGTCTAATGTGGATGCTACCGACACTAAATGTTTTTGCAGTAGCACATAAACTGCTTTTAGTTAAGACTGATTTGCCTCTGAAGAATGTGCAAGGCAATAATATAAAGTTGTGTCAGCTAAGTTAAACTTGTCTACTGGTACTGCATTTGTACAAACCCTTTAGGGCGAGGCATTTTAAATCCCCTCGGAGCTATCTACTTGGGATCCGACACAATTTCCTTAGCTATCAAGGTCTACCGAGATGGTAGATTCCAACCGTAGTCTCTAGTTTAGAACTTGTAAGTTGTAAGCGAAGAGGGAGGGGGGGGAAGAACTTTTTGGTATAAAAGGAAAAGTACTGTTTTGTGTACAATTGCCAGAAACATTTACAATTTTGTGACTATATATATATCATTGGTCTATCTTCTGTTAACAATTTGAACAACTGGTAAATGGTAATACCACAAAATCTGCAGATTGTCGATAGACCAAGCGAGGATCACAAGGAAGGGAGTAGCCAAAGATTGAAAAGAGACGAAGCAGAAGACAGAAACCAAGTCAGGAAAGCCATGGCAGCAGATATTTGATATCTACTGCAAAACTTTGGAGGGCAATAAGATCCATCCGCGTTGAGCAGGAGATCGACAACACTAGCCGTTGAGCAGGCTGCTGCTAGTGTAAGAATTGATAAAACCTGTCATGATGAAAATGTCATGAAATTATAAGACTTTTTAGTTGCCTTTAGATATGTATTCATTCCCATTGTCAAAAAATAAAAATCAGATTGGTGTGCATAGCATCATCATACCCAGTCTCCTACGACAATTACGAACAGAATTCCGGGTTGGCGAATGGGGCATTTGACCAGAACAGAGTATCCATCTACAATTGCCAAAGTAAAACTCCATGGAATGACCAAACCCATTATTGTTACCAAGTAGCTGCAATTAAAAAATAAAACAAACAAACAGAAATGTTCAAACAAATATCAGTAACACTGCACTGCAAAAGCTAGCAAAGATGTTGTGCACATTTGATCTAAGTTTTTGCGGGATGTGTTGAACTTTCAAACTGTTTTTTGATCATCAAACAATTATCTTCAAGTTGTATGTATGTATGGAAATAATGTCAATTTAGTGTCGATCATCATCGGATATTTGACCGAATATGATGCTGAGCTAGCTCATTCAGGTTCTTATCTGGGTAAGTATGCATACAAAAATTGCTACAGAATTTTTGGCTTGATCAAAGTAGACTCTTGTGGTTGGTTTGGTTCTGATGAATCAGTCAATTCTAATGGAAAAATCCCTCAAATATCAGAAACATGAAACTAGAATCCATAATTGATATCTAGTCTTCAGAATTAATCAACTACACATGAATCTGAATTCATTTCTAAAAAAAAAAAAACTGCGTCTATTGAAGATTCAGAGACATGGAAAGCCACTCAACAAAGAACAAAGAGACGAGTCCGGTAATGTTTCAGGTTCGGTTACAGGTTCAAGTAGCCGCCACCACAAATGGTATATAAGAAAAAAAGAAAAGGAAAGAAGAAAGAGAAAAGAGTAGAAGAAGCAGAAGATTGATTACCAGAAAGCAGTGTAGCTGTAAAACTCAACACCTAAAGACATGAAGAGAAGAGAAGCAGAGGAGAAGATGGTTTGGCCCAATCTCAATGAGAAACTGGCACTGGTTCCCACAGAGCCAGGCACAACATCACTCATGGATATGGATATGGATATGGATATGGAATCTCTATCTCTATCTCTTCTTCTTCAAGACTTCTTCAACCTCTCATCATCATCATATAGATCAACCCCAGAAATTGTATTTACATGTATGATAGATCTCACTACAATATACAAGATTTTTGCTTGCAAAACATTCTTCTACTAGGGACCTGTTTGTTTCACTTTCTGGGAAAATGTTACAGGAAAATGTGCATAGCAAGAAAAGAGAGAGGGAGAGAGAGAGTTTGGTGTGTGTGATGGAAACCCCCGGCAAATCTTCAGGACTCGTGCAAAAACTTGCTTATTGTTGTTTGATTGAATAATGATGATTATAATAATAATAATTAATTAATTATAATTATTATATAAATAAAAGATTTTTCATTCTTTAATTATGCTAGATTTGACCATTGTATTTGTGTGTGATCTTTATTCTTTTGGGTTGAAGAGTCTCTTTGCCTATGATTGTTGTGGTTGGGAAGAGATTGCGGAAAGATTTGACATTTGAATATTTGATTTTTCTATCGTTACTTTCGGGTAACATCTACTCAATTCTTATGGTATATGGATTAGACTAAAACAACTTAATCACTCATGTGTTTTTAATTCTAAGAGTTATAAATATATTCAAATCTCAATAATTGGATTAATAGCATAAGAGTGGTGTCATAAATTTAAATTAATTTAGTTTGACCATATATATATATATATAATATGTTTGACGTTATTTCGTATGTACCTATCTGCCTATCTAAATCATGTATTTTTTTTTATTGGTAGAATTTGAGCAGCTGATTTGAAAATCATTTGTCCAAACCTCAAACTCGTCCATCTACCGACAGAAGTAGGACCCTTGGGAGCAACTATCTTTGATATATCATAATTTTGACTATACTTCTTGTATGTCCATTGAAACCAATATTTACTTCTTTTGAATCTATTACCAAGTCATAAATGTTGTGATAGTATTTTCTTTTTCTTTTCTTTTTATTGATGAAAACTAGATAAACCATGAATATGTTTAACCATCTGAAAATGGCATGTATTACTTAAATTCATATGTTTTTATGTCTTGTACAAATTAAATTGTAAATAAAAGGAATTCATAATCACTTATTATTATTGAATAAGAATAATTCAAATCTTTTGTTCACCAAAGTAGACCAATTTCGTGTTCTCAAAGCAAAAGAATTTGTCCAAACTAGTAACAAAAACGCCACTCTTAGATTGCTACAATACAAAGGTGATTTGATTTGAATAGTTGAATTAGGCAAGCACCAAATTTTGAAAAGGCAATGTCACTTAAAAATAAATAATTAAAGAAAACAATAGTAACCAACCCACCTCTTTATATATTCCTTTTGTTATGGTTGGTAAGAAATGAAAATGGTGGTGGCACTGGCATCATGCAGTGGGACCTAGAGGGGTTAGCTTTTCACTTAATAAACAAACTTTCTTTTTTGACACCAATCGGATTAGGATTTAAAAAGTGTTTAAAACTTAGTCAAAAAAAATAATTAAAAAAATGAACAGAAGAAGGTGAGCCGATGCTTTTAAAAGGAGGGTTGTAGAGGTGCCATGTGGAATGGGTTAATTGACTCCCTTGTTAGTGGGAAAGTGGAGAAACAATTTTAGTGGTGAATCTTGTCACAGACTCACAGTACAAGGAAATGAAAAACACTTTTTAACACTTTTTTGTGTTGGTATTGTGATTTGTGATGAACTCATGTTTTTTGAGGGGGTTTTTGGTTGTGTCGGCAATAGCTCATTGGTGGCCACCACCCACCTTGTCTTCTTGTGAATATTTCCATCTTGTAATTATGGAAAAGCAATATTCTTTTTTTCTACATATGAGATGACTTTCAAACAATGAAAATGTATGTGAATTTAGTCTAGTTGTGTTTGGATTCAATTTGTTTACTGTTCTAATTTCATTCTTCAACCCTTTTAATCAAACTCTCAATTAAAGAAAACTGAGGGCAAAGAAAGAGCACCAGGGGAAAACTTTGGACAGACAAAATAACAATCAATTCCAATATACAGTACTTGGTTCTCTCATGGAAACATGCGCAGCTCATAAATCTACCCACTACGATATAGAGGGGAGAGGATTTCATCGCACTTTATGATTTTATAAATAAAGATAAGACTGTATATACAATCTCAATATTTGAAATATAGTGGCGGAGCCCCATTTTTAAGACTCCCACTACGTAATAGTTGAAAATGTAGAATAATAATTGTAATAAACATACATAACAATCTTTTTAGTCCGGTCCCTAACTATATATTAATTGATTGTTTGCTCGTCACTGAGAAAATTGAATAGCTATCACTATCACAAGTCAATTGACAGGTAAAGGAGTTTCTTAATCAATTGCATGTGAAATGTTCTACAATCAGAAAAGACGGCTATGGACCAATTATGCATTATCTAATGCACCCCAACTCTCCAATATGGATAGGAACAATTTATGTATTATTTTCTTCACAAAACAAACTCAGAAACAAGAAAACTCGTAATCTAAATGATTATATAGCATATACTTTGCGAAGAACCAGGTGGAAACTGAAATTTATCGGTTAACTTAATTGATACATTTGTATAAACTCATAAAATTAGGGATTGGTTATAATCTAAACCGGATTTGAATAAATGAAGAGAAAAACAAAAAATTTAATGGTGAGATGGAGAGATGGATGAATAATCTCTCAGGGTTTCATCTCTCTCCGTTTTCTCTGTAACAAATGAATTTAGAATCGATCAAATATGATTCCAGCATGAGCAAGTAATTTGATATCCTTGATGATACCACTATCAAGAAAACTGAAAGTATATTCGAGAAGATATAATCCTGGGCCAGTCATTACATAATATGCAAGTATGTAAGTATTTTTAACGAGCCTCCAAATAAAGTAAGAAAGACTAAAGGTACAATACCCAAAGTAACGGCATACATAACCTAATGCAACGACATGGTGGCCTCATATCTAACCAAAAGCAAAAAATAGATTTCTTCACCGAGTGCGATTCCTGTCTCCTCTTACATCACTGCCACATAGAGAGAACAAGAGTAAGAGATCAGCTGCTAATATAAACTCCAAAAATTTAAACGACCAAGACTAACAGAAATGGATTAGAAAAAATATGTCAAGTCAACTGAAACCATGATTTTCAAGCATAAGATTGAATAAGAAAGTTTCTAGTATATTAACTCCAACGTTTCTGTGAAATGGTTGATTCAAAATATAGAACAAACAAGAATGAATAAAAGGCAGATGCAGTGCAAACTAATATTTCACTATAAGTTTACGAACAATAAGTCAATAACTAGTTGAATTGGAGCCATGAACAATGATTGTAAGGATTTTAGAGAAAGTTGAGAAATCACGATGCATTATGACATTATTTATCATTGTGTTAAGTATATACATAGATCAGACTGTTATATTATAGCTTGAACAACTTTAACTAGTAATGCAAGACATCACCAGAAGCCAAACATGCCAAATTACAAACATTACTAGCAATTCGACAAACATGAAACACTTGTTAAGAAACCAATATCACACTGCAACAACTGTGAGCAATGAAGCCATCTTCACAATGAAATTGATTCGACGCAGGCCCAATAAAGAAGTTTCCACATGACTGAAAGTAAAACTGCTCTCTACATCAAAAAAGGAAAAAAAAAAATTGTCCATCCTTGTTCGCAGGCCAAAAAGAGATATTCCAATGTGTAAGCATGGGCAACATGCAAGCAGCTACTTCAACAACATCCTACCTAACAAGAGTAAAGAAGAAAAACTAGAACTTTCTGACTGCCTCCATACCACACAAGCTGAAACAGCCACCCATATACCTCATTACAAGCCATGGACCATGGTCATATCTTCATTGCAAGAAAACATTTGAATAAAAAAAAGTACTTAATTTTGGTTTTCTCTTGCTCTCTTTGATATTTTATACTGTTCCTATTCAATTACTTATTGCCAAGTGCAGATTAAAGGAAAATTAGAGGAAAATTAAAGGTATTTGGAGCATTCTTGCACAGGATGAAGATCTATCAGGAAAACGTATGGTGAACATTCTACTCAAAATCAGAATGGCAAAACATAAAATTCAATATTTAGAAAAGTAAATGAATTTTCTTATACTTATACCTACAAACAATAGTGATAGTCAGTCACTCAGAATTTTGCATTACTTTATTCAAAATTTGGCATGCATTAAGGTGACCCTTACAAAGCAAAATTCCAATTTCCCCATATCTATTAGATAAACAACGCCTTGTGTTTACCCTATAAACAATATTTCATCAATGATTCGAAACTTATCCTAAAACCCCACACTCAACTATTTTCTCCCCTAAAACCTCTCCAGCATTCCATCCTACATCATTGCATCTTTAAACTAACCCCACCGAAATCACAAAACTCAGTCGGATCAAACAGCACATGTAAAGACCTCCTAGCAGTGCCAGTTCACGAATCACGAAAGCGTCTGAGATCAAACTGTCTTAGTCATGAAATCTATTTGCTTACCACATCACGAAATCAATAGTCAAACTTAAATTGTGAAAATAAAATTAAATTAAAAACATTCCAAATCAATCGACAGCCAATATATATAGAGATAAAACAAAAGTAATAAGTGAATTGAAACAAGAGAATTACCTAGAGGGAGAGCAAGAGGGATCTAGAATTCGAGTTTGAGTTCTTCTTTTTCTGCGGTGAGATAGTGAAGTAAGTAGGGAGTGATACGAATCACAGCGACCCAAGCACCGAACATGCCGACGTGAGCTCGTAGCTGCTTCAACGCGGCCGCCTTGTCTGGCTTACGCATGAACATTCCCGGAAACATCGTTTTCTTATATGTTTGGTTGCTCAGAAAACCAAAAAATCAGTTCGATACTAAAACCCTAGATGCGTTTCTCTATTTCAATTGATAGTGGGTTTGGGGTTTTAGGGCGTCCAGGGAATACAAATACTCGTGGCACGTGCGAAGCGAGGATAAATCATGAACTGAGTCATCTGGCGACGTGCCCGGACGCGTCAAGACTCACGAGTCACATCCGAGTTGACTCGACTGATGGCTCTAGTGTGATTGGGAATAATGATTTTCTGCCCACTAACGTTGTATAGAACAGCCCATATAGATTGGGCTTCAACAGATCATCTGGATTCTGGAATAGTTGGTAACCATATATTTATTTTTCCTCTAAATTCCCATTTTACCCTTTATAAATTTTCCCGTATTTCACAGTTGAGCGGGATATTATTGCTCCCAGATACTCTTGTTTATACACTACATAATTACTATAAAAAATATATTTATTATATAAATATATCTATTATATAGATTTAGTCAAAAATATAATAAATATTTCAACTAAAAGGCACAGGTTAAGACTTTAAAAATTTATCAATTTATCTGTTTAATTTTTAAAATAATTAAACATGTCCTCAACTTAATTAAACAATTTCAATTCAATCACTGCACCCATACAATAAATAGAATAATCAAATATGATATCAGGTGCCGTGGCTCCCCCAATGTTTTGAAAAAAAAAAAGTTTTATGTTATTATTTTATTATTAGTATGTTTCCTTGTTTATCTTTCTTATCTTTGACTTCAGTTGCCTTAGTGTCTTAGTGCCTTAGTGTTATGACACTGAAGATTTGTTGTCTTTGTCTTGTGGATAGCTTCGTTACGTCATACTTGTTTTTTTTTTCCTAGGATAATACAAGTCAACGAGCACATGACTACAACAATATTGTTGTTTTTGAATATATTTTAATGAGTTAAAAAAAATTAAGTATACTTTAAGTCTTTAATGATAATATAGTTTGTGTCATGGAGCACACGGTACTAAATCATGGTACAAATATACGATCCCTTTTGTTGTTTTTTCTTGGCTTTTTTTTGTATCGAGGATCCCGGACTTCGTCCAGGCACATATATGTCTGTCCTCCTTCAACTGCGTGACACTCGTCTGACCTGTATGCTTTTCTGAGGTTTGCATGTTGGATTCACAGAGTAGGACAGATAAGAAACTTCGTCTCGTACCACTGACATTTATGTTGTTGCTCTGTTCTTTTTGCTGTTTGGGCGGCTCTTGTGCATTCTTTTTGGTGGAATACAATCTATGGTTAAAAAAAAACAATAGTAGTAATCTATAATCTATGCACATTTTACGTGGGCTCCAGTCGCTATAGATTATTTTTATAATATAAATAATTATAAAAATATTAAATATTAATACAAATTCTCACCTCTCATGTTTTTCAATTTACATTGAACTCAAAGTCCACCCTCAATTTTTGTCTCAGTCTAAAATCCACCCCCAATTTCCAACCCTAAGAAAACTTTCCACCGCAAAGAAAACTTTCCACCCCAGTCTAATCTGTCTACCCCCCACCCCCACTTTCCACTCTAAGAAAATGGTAATTTGATTGTTTATACCCCTCACCCCCACTTTCCACTCTAAGAAAATGCTAATTTGATTGTTTATGTCCTCATCGTCCCCTCCCCCCCCCCCCCCCCCCTCCTTTCAACATCCAACTTCTAGTTCTAATTTGATTGTTTATGTCATCATCGTGCATACCGTAGAAAATTCGTTAAATACGCCGCCAACCCCCCAACATCCAACTTCTAGTTCCGTCCCTGTATGATATAATCTTTGTCCAGAATAAATTGAAGACGTAGTCTCGTGCAAGTTAACACAATTTTATCGATCAAAGTCTTATATATCGTTATTTCTCTTTATATATATATATATATATATATATACAATTTTTATATTGTCAGTTCGTTCTGATATAAAATATATCAGGACGAAGAATGTGGACCATTAGATTACATATCAGGACGAACTGACAGTAGAAAGACTGTATATATATATTATATATAGAAAATAATCATATCAAATGGGTTAACGGGTTAAAAAGAAAATGCAACATGAACACAAATTGTTTATTTAACGGATTTAACATGTTGATTTGATAGTGATTCAAATCCAATAAAGTTCAACCCAATCTCATTAATTTTATATCTTAATCGTGTACTCTCACGATCACTGGATTGTGACGATAATTGCTACCCCACTTCCAAGTTCCAACTATAATTCATTTCATTAGATTGATGAGTGACGATATTTGCACCTCTCGAAAATTGTATTTACACCCCTAATTTAATATTTTTTTAAATCCAACATTACCCTTGAATAAAATTACTTAAATGACTAAATAGTTTGTAAGTACATATCAATAATTATTAATTGGTTTTATATTAATTCTTTATATATAAAAAAAAGTTTCCTATTAATTATTTGATATTATAATAAAAACATTCCCATTCAATCAAACCCTTACTTCTATTTTAAATACTAATTTCAATTTATTTTAAGGAATACAATTTGATTGAGTTGACAAACAATTTACTATTATGATTGAGTAAAACAAAAATCAACAGCAACAATAAACTTTCTTATGAACAATTGTTTTTTTTTTTTAAACTTTCTTATGGACAATTGTTTTTTTTTTTAAAAAAATTTCTAATGAACAATTGTTTTAAAAAAAATTAATTCTCGTGAACAAAAGAATTGAGATACAATGTTGTATGATGAGAATCTCTTTTTACATATGGTCATTCTTCTTGGTTGATGTAATTGATGTTTTCTATTAATGGAGTAATTGCTGTTTTCTATTAATGGATTATAAATTTCAAAAACAAATATTAAAAATTAAAAACTAAAAGAGCTAAAGCAACACATGCACATGTTACGATTACAGCTAGTAGTTTTTCAATTCTGTGGAGTTGGAGAATTTTGAGCTTAAAAAATATTAAAGAATTAAAAAAAAGTTTTAATGCAATGAAAAGAAATTTTTCTCCGACAATTTCTTAGTGACATCCAATATTTTTACGGGAGTTAGAAATTATTTTTTTAAAAAAGAAATTATTTATTTGAATAAAAAGATATAAAATAATAAATTTTAAATAAATATGATTATATAACAATATAGTGAAGTGTACTTACAAAAATATAATACAATAAAATTAAAGAAATTGTATTTTTGTCATTAAATGAGGTTTATTTACTAACTATAGATTTTTAAAATATTTTAGAGGTATACTTATGAAAAGGGTGTCAATATTGCCACTTTATATTGAACGACACTTTGAATCCAATTATAACTATAGATTTTTAAAATATTTTAGAGGCATACTTATGAAAAGGGTGTCAATATTACCACTCTATATTGAACGACACTTTGGATCCAATTATAACGATGTATTCTTCAGTCCAACCTAAATATAACCGATGACTAAAACTATAACCCCTCTAAAGTCAAATTATTATTATAACGATGTAATCCCCAATATTCAATGGAATTTTTACCTCCGCTGCTAGTCTCAGACATCTATATACGCTTCATCTACTTTAAGTGTTTCACATCCAACAGAAATTAAAAGATATATATATATATATATATATATATATATATTCATCTAGAAGAGAGTAGCTTTAGTGTTTCACATCCAACGGAAATTAAAAGAGATATATATATATATATATATATATATATATATATATATATATATAGAGACATCTATATACGCTTCATCTACTTTAGTGTTTCGCATCCAACAGAAATATATATATATATATTCATCTAGAAGAGAGTAGCTTTAGTGTTTCACATCCACCAGAAATTAAAAGATATAAATAAATATATATATATATATATAGAGTCATTTTCATGTCGGTGTGCACGGATAGAATTATATAAGGATATTGAATGTGAACCACTCATTTATAAAAGAGTTCTGACAAGTGTATACATAACAAGTCAAAGTACGTAAAAAGAGTGGCTCACATTCAATTTTCTTATATAATTCCATCGGTGCGCACTTATGTGAAAATTTTCGTATATATATATATATATATATATATAAAGAGAGAGAGAGAGGTTAGACTAGATCAATTTAAATTTGTGATTTAAAATTTTGACTTCAATATCTCAACCACGCATGTGCTTTTAATCCAAGAGTTATAAATGTTTTCAAATCTCAACCATTGGATTAAGAGCACATGAGTGGTTGAGATGTTGAAATCAAAATTTTAAATCACAAATTTAAGTTGGTCTAGCTTTACCATATATATAGTCATTTTCTCCTCAATGCGCACCGATATAACTTATATCAGTGCGTTGTATGTGGACCACTAATTATAACCATTGGATTAAGAGCACATGAGTGGTTGAGATGTTGAAATCAAAATTTTAAATCACAAATTTAAGTTGGTCTAGTTTGACCCCATATATATATATATATATAGTCATTTTCTTCTCGGTGCGCACTGATATAACTTATATCAGTGCGTTGTATGTGGACCACTAATTATGGAGAAGTTTTGACAAGTGTATACACTTTGAGTCAAATTATATAAATCTAATGGTCCACATCCAATGTACTTATATAACTTTATCGGTGCGGTAGATTAATATGAAATAAATTAAAATTAAATAATTAAACAACATATAAGAATCACAAATTAAATTTAGAATTTATTAGCTATTATAAAAAATCAATTCAGGGTTTAGCTGATACAACCAAATGTCATAAGTGACAGGGAGGATCCCAAATCCCAATCCTGTCACTCTCAAGCCATTAAAATTTGCGAACCCAAAATCTTAATAAGATTCTTTAAATATAACTTTCTGCCATGCCTTTATTGCTCCACTCATTCTACCACCACCTTTCATTAATACACGTTTTTGACTTGTAGATTTCATACTATCTTTTCTAATTACCACATTTATTATAATCAATTTTCTAGCTATTTTTTTTAATAGTGTATTATATACGGCTAGAATATGATTTAATACAATAACGGAAGTAATATACTCTCGAAACACAAACTCTTTATATATATATATATATATATATATTTGTAAAATTTACATCACGTAATTCAATCACTATATACTAACATATAAGGGAGATGCACTATCAATGACGTAACCAGCATTGAAGATTAGAATGGGCTATAATTTTTTTTATTTTTTTACTAAATATCGACATCACATAATTAGGAGAATAGAATGAGATGTTCCCATAAAATACATATTCTAAATAAGTACATTACCAAATTTTATTTTATTTTTAAAAAGTCAAAACAAATTATAAGTGAAACATGAAATGCAAATACGAATACTAATTAAATTATATCTTATGATTTTTTAAAAGATAAAACTTATCAATTATGAAACCTGAATCAATGACAATGCTAATCTCTCGTTCAATGTAGACAATCGTAGGATTTGTTAAAAATTCATTTTCATTTTAATGGGAAATGATGTTTTGATAAATTTCATTAAAAAAATAATTTAAATATACAATGTTCTTATATCATTATATTAGTTTGATTCATTCGAACTATACAAATATAATTTTTTGAAGAAATTTAATGAAATTCATTTAAAAATTTTGCTACTTTATAAATTTAAGATTGGAGTAACTAAGAATTGGATTACTCATAAAATCTCATTAACAAAAAATTATGATAACCCTAAAATTCCAAAGCAAAATAAAATATTTAAAACCATAATATTCACCAAAACATATTTAATTTGAAAATTAATTGTTGGTTTTGATAAAGAGATTGAGTCTTGGAGAATGAATTGTTATTATAGAAAAGGAAAAAAAATATTTTTCTAATTTAAATAGTAATTAAAATTAATTATTTGATTAATTTTAATTTTGTTAGGGATGCTGAGCCCGCTCTAGTCTCCACAGTGGTACGTCTTTTATACACGGCCACTTATGCCTGAGAGGCGACGAGCATCTTATACTTGTTCAAAAATAATTTAATTGCTCGTTAAATATATATTCTCAATTCACTTAAATCATGTTATATAATGTTAAAAACCAGACTCATACCAACTAACAAAATAAAGTTGGTTTGGGTGAAGCCGATAACTATTACTATACCCATTTAAGATTTCTACAAGTAAAGTTAAAGCTTTAACATATGATATTAACCTCGTATTTAGTATTTAATCTCGACATAATCATATCATGATATTAACCTCGTATATCTTCTAAGCTAAGTTTTTTCATAATATGTATATAATTTTTTTATTATCGGTTCATTCTGATATAAAATATATCACGACGAAGAATGTGGACCATTAGATTTACATACTTTGACTCAAAACGTATGCATTTATCAAAACTTCTCCATAATCTATAATTCACATTCATCTTCCAGATATATTTTATATCACGACGAACTAACCGTAGAAAGAGTTTATATATATATATATATATATATATATATGATTATAAGCAAAGGAGAGTTAACAAAGTCAAAAAAATCAGTCCATGCATGTCATGCATCGACGAGTGTGGGTCACCACATCCCAAACTAGTTTTGTTTTCAAAAAAAGTGGTGAATACCACAATAAGAAGAAGCCACGTTACATTATGCACACCAAGAGAACAAAAGTAATTATGACGTGGCAAGAGAAGAAAAGCAAAAGTAAATGCCTGTAAACAACTCTGATGCGCACCTGATAAAAACCCAGACGCCTTAAATTCAGTAATGTTGACGTGTCAGTCACCCGAAAGTCCATCGACAAATCGGTGTAGACAAACAAAACAAATCAGTCAACCCCTAAAACATTAAACCCTCCAAAACACCCACCAATTCTCTCTCTTTCTCTGTTTCTCACTCAAAACCCCTCTCCATAGTCCATACACAACCATTCGTTTTCACCATCTCAATCTTTGATAACGATAACCGACGGCGACGATGGTGATAATGATTAGCTTGGCTCCTGCCTACCCTCCCATCAGTGGGGCTGACGGATACGATACTCCATCTCCACCGTCCAATTCCAAGCTCCCGGTCGACTTCAGCCCGCCGTTGATTGCCATGGTGGTCGTAGTAGCCACCGCTTTCTTGGTTGTCACCTACTCTCGACTCATCTCCCGCCACATACTCCCTCCACTCCTCCGCGTCTTCCGCCGATGGAAACGGTGGCGCCGCCGTAGACGGCGGAGACTCTTCTACCTCCCTTCCTCCAACGGCGACTCCTCACCTCCCTTCTACCCTTCCCCTTTCAACCACCCAATCGACTCCTACCGCGTGTACTCCCCTTACGGCCTCGACGAGTCCGTTATTAAAACAATCCCTCTCTCCATTTTCACCACTAAAAACAAAACCGCCGCCGCCGCCGCGAAACCGTTACAAGAAGCGAGAGAACTCGACTGTGCTGTTTGTTTGTTAGAGTTTGAAGAAGACGACTACGTCCGTACACTCCCCGGTTGCTTGCATTCGTTTCACGTTGACTGTATCGATATATGGTTGAGGTCTCACGCCAACTGTCCGTTGTGTCGTGCCAGCATTTTTCCGATATCGGCGGAGTCGCCGTTTGTTCCGATTATGGCGGCGAGAATCCGGCCGAGTCTCGACGACAACATGTTCTTCCATAACAGCATCTCTCTCGAGTCTTTACAGGAAATCGAAATTCCGGTGACGGTGGCGGCGGTGGCTGTTTCCGAAATCACGCCGTGCATCGAGGAGGCTGCGGCTGCGGTGTCGAATAACAACGTAGAGAATTGCAATTCGGAAGACAGATTCAACGGACGTTACATGTTGAAGAGATCGTACTCGTTCGGTTTCGAGAGGAGTCTGATGTCTGAGAGGATGGTGACGGAGGCGGTGACGGCGTCGCCGTGGAGGTACAGGAGGAGTAGCTTCTGGAGCAAACGTCCGTCACCGTTCGGGTCGTTGACGAAGTCACGAGTGTTCTCATTCCGTTACTACAGAGGAACGAAGTCGCCGTTTTTCAGACGGAGAGGTTTCTTCCCGCTATCGGAATCGAGCGTGAGGTATGGCGGTTCGTCGCGGCGGAGTAAGTCGATGACGAGCCCGATGTTCCCACGATCGTCTAATGCGGCGGCGACGGCGACGGCGTTCTCGTCAAGCAGGCTGAGGTGTGGGGATCCCGAGGCGCTATTATCACCGGAGAGGTTCAACAGAAGATGACGAAACAAGGAAAAGGAAAAAAAAAGATTTTAGAAGAAGGAGAAGGTGACACGTGGAGGGCGGAGATTGAGAGATTGGGTGATGAAAGGGACGGTGGGAGATAGGATCGGCGAAGGTGGTAAATGGGGCCGGTCGGAGAGGATAATTAATGGGAGGAGGAAGAGAGGGAGGAGTTAATGAGAGAGAGAAAGTGAGACATTTAATGGAAGGAGGTTTGGTGGAGAGAGCATTTATTGACAAGTGAAGAGAGGGAGAGAGTGAGTTTTTTTTTTTTTTTTGGTTTCTCTCTCTTTATATTTTACATACTATTTCTCTTTCTCTCTCTAAAATATATCAACTTTGCAACTTGGAAATCTCACAGTTTTGTAGTGTTTGGTGTATAAATCTATATGTGTTTTTTTATATTAATAATATTATAGGAATTGATGTTGCAAATCATTTGTAATTGTTATACTGTTCATCAAAATTACTTAATAATGATCTACATAATAATTATAAATTAATTATTTGTCACATTGTTCCAACTCAACTGGTCCATCTAGTGAGTTTGATTCAAATGAAAATAATTGCAAACCCCTCTTAAGTTTGATTTTTTTTTTTCTTTCAATAACTAACATTTAGTTTTGAATTTCTATTAAAACCCCTCTTTATATATACATTGTGATTTTTTTTAAGTTAAAAAAAAAAAAAAATTTTGATATTTTTTATAGATTCAAATTACCTATTAAAAAATAGTTTCTTAATTTGTGTTTCATCAACCAAATTGGGTCATGTATACACAATTATTTATATTTAATTATTTAAAAAAAAATGGTATACATATGATCCAATTTTATTGGTTCGATACAAATTATGACACAATTTTTTTACGGATGATTTGAATCATTTTTTATCTAATTTTGAAATTAGAGAATTTTTTTTTTAAATGTCAAACTCAAGGGTGATTTTGGAAATACCCCTAATATTTATCATAACAAGGTAATTTACAAAATTTTGAGGAAATAGTTAATAAATATTCTTCTAAACTGCTTTTGTTTAATAACTTGTCTTTTATTTGAGAACTTTTTAAAATAAAATTTGAATAAAAAATTAAAATTAATCTTTTCTTAAAAAAAAGGCCTGGGAATTGAAGAAGGTGATATGATAAGTGTAGTGGAGTTTGTGGATCATTGGCAGGGTTGGTAATTGCTAGAGCTTTAATGGTCACATGTGGATTAGGTTTGGAGGGTTTAGTCACTGTCTCTCCTTTTAAAGCTCCATCAATTCACCGACAAAACCGATGTGTTTTCTCTATATGTATCTCTATATATACATATTTGTGAGTATGTGAATTTAAAAAAAAAAAATTCAGTTCTACTAGAGTAATAAATATAGTGTTGAAAATGGCTATTTTGGCATAATCAAATCATGTCTACTTGGGTGAGCTTGATTTGGTGTAGACATTGTGGATCTTGTTCAAATTTTGAGTGAAAAATTTGGTGGTTTTTGGGGAATTCACTTTCTTTGCTTGCAGTAAATAACAAAGTTTGTTTAAGGAGAATGTCATGCATGCTTAATCTGTTCACCTTTTATACTACCTTTTTATTTCATATATATATATATATATATATATATATATATATATATATTGGTTCTCCCATAAAAAATCTCAGAGACGAACCCACATAGAGATCAGATAGGGCATGTGCCCTACCTCAAATTAAAAAAATAATTTAATTTTGTATATACTTTATATATACACGTTCATTAACAATGTATAATATATTTCCTTTAGCACAGCTGGTAGTGAATATTTTCTCTACATTTGAAGTACTTGGAGACTTTTTATTTTTTTCACTATAAGACTTATTGTCTCTTATATTTTAATTAAGATAAATCAGTTTGTTTGTTTTTCCAACTTATATCTTATTTTAAGAGATATATATATATATATATATATATATATATATGTCTTTTAGAAAAAGTAAATAAAATTCACTTTTGTCTTATTCAAAAAGTGCTATAGTAGAGTTTTTTTAAGTAAATTTCCACAAATGTCCTATAACAATTCATACATTTACAATTTTATCCACTCATAATAAAACCCTAAAAATCAATTTTCTAAAAAATTCCAATTTTGAAGAAAACCTAACACAACTTAATCAATTTTACATTTGTAGTAAGTCATCCAAAATGAGAAAACAAACATATTATAGTATCGTAATTTGTTAGACTTATCCATATGTCTAACAAATTAAAGTCTTATAAGACTTTAGATAAAAAAAACAAACAACCCCTTAGTTCAAATCTCATCTCAAGCAAATACATTTTTGTAATTCAATTTTATCTTGTAAAATTTTACGTCTTATTTATTTTACCATATTTTCTAATTTATTTCTCAAATTTTCATTTCTTCTAAAACAAAACAATTCATTTTCTTATTGTATACAAAATTTATCTATTATTATTTTGAATTTTTATTATTTCCAATAGTTTTAATTTGACATACATAACACGTCCCATCAATAATTTACCAATAATTTGAAGAATAAAAAATGTAAAAACATGTCTAGTAATATTTATTAATAAATTTTTTTGTATAAATTTAAATTGAATTCAATATAAATGCAAAAAAGAAAAAAAAAATTCTTGTTATAAAATTATATTGTAATTTATTCTCTTAATTTTTTTTTCATTATTTATGTTGTTTTTCTTATTATTATTTATTTATTTAACATTTTTTCTTGTTTTTATTCCTTTTTGAATGTAAGATTATTTAATTTATCTGAGTAAGTGTTCTATTTATTGTATTTTATCTAAAAAAATCTCATTTTACTATGATTTTAATTTTTCAGTAATTTTTATATATATATATATTCAAGTGCCCTACCTGGTTAAAATTCATGGGTCCACCGCTGAAATGTCCCTTATTTTAATTTCGGTAAGACCGTTGATGAAATCATATCCACTTTTATGAATTTTGATATGAATTTTTGTGTGGATGATATGTTCAATAAAATCAACCTATGAATAAAATTTGAGATTTTTTCAAACACGACAACTATTGTTCTTAAATTTTTCTATATTTCGCTTATTTTTCGATGGCTTCATATTTAACAAAATCGGGATAAACATAGTTTTTTAGGAATGATATGGCTCCTAATCTAAACCCCTTTAGGTTTTTCCTCTAAAAAGGAGGAAGGATGACAACATAGTTTTTTGTTTAGTTTAGTTGATAGTTATTATTTTACAAAATGATAATAAGAAAATGTTGATACCCACTAGTTCTTATGATTATGTAAAAAGATTGTGATAGTGTAGACTGTAGAATAGAAGTTGTTTTACGAACCGTGTAGTATGTAGAGCGTAATCCACTCAACTTTCAAAAAATAAATAAATGAAACTTGCATTTATCTGGCCCGAATCAATGAAGTGACTTAATTGCTTTTGAATGCGCAATTTAATAATTAAGAACAAATTCAGATTCATGGAAAAATATACTTAAAAAAATTATCTAAAATTTCTCCAAAGTTGATCAAGAACGTACAGGCTCACACCAATGGGCCCAATATCCGTTCGCTGCAGCCCATTTCAATAAACATTTACCTTAGAATTACCGTCTAAAAATTACTGGAAATTGCAAAAACTGACCCATCTAATGTAGGAACGAAAGTTTAATTGTTAATAACCATATTTGAAAAAAAAAATCAGTGTATTTCCATAAATTATAAAAATACCCCCAACGTTAATTTTTATATTTTCCTTCGTTATTTTTTTTTACCGTAATCTTCCTTCTTCCTCATTGAATTATGATCGTTGTTCATACAAATTAAACATCAATGGCCGCACAATTGTTGTTCCTGCAAATCGCCTAATTAGATGATGGTTTGATCTCGGAATCACATTGAAGATTTGAAGAAATGAATGTTGAAAAAGTTTTCCAATTTGCTCTAAATCGGTTTAAAGTGTATAAATATCTTTCATTTGTTCATTAATTAAGTTGCAAACAGTTACTTTAGCATGGTTTTAGTGTTATTGCATCACTTTTGTGTGTTTTTTGTGAATAATCGAATTAAATTATAAGGTTTCATGTTTTTTCCAGAAGATTTCAAGTTTCATTGGTTCAAAAACTTGAAATCTTCTGTTAAAACTTGAAATCTTTTATAAAAATTCGAAATGTTGACAAAATTTGAAATTTTCTTTAAACAAGGTTTCATGTTTTTTCCAGAAGAGTTCAAGTTTCATTGGTTCGAAAACTTGAAATCTTCTATTAAAATTTGAAATCTTTTATAAAACTCGAAATGTTGATAAAACTTGAAATCTTCTTTAAATAAGGTTTCATTTTTTTTCCAAAAGATTTCAAGTTTCATTGGTTCGAAAACTTGAAATCTTTTGTTAAAACTTGAAATCTTACTGTTATTATGAAAACAAATTTTTTTTTTTTGGAAATCGATCTTCTCCGATAAATAGTGAGTTCGTTTCCGGGCTAAGACAACGACCTCTTCTCTTTCGGCTACTCCGGCGACAACGACAACATCCTCTTTTCTTTCCTCTCTCTTTCTTTTTACTTTTGTGTTTGGTTTTGGTGGTATTTAAATATGGGTATTCGGGTAATTTATCAAAAATATGGTTATTAACAATTAAACTTTTGTATGTGGTTATAAACGAAATTTTAATATTTTAGATGATTACTTCTAGTTCTCTCTAAAAATTATCCTATCAAATGTTATTTTTTCAATTGAAATTGAGAGAATCAAAATGGATACTACTCGAATTTATCTTATTGATGCAGGCATATGAGGCATACTACGGACCAAGGCTCGGTTTGATATTAATTCCTAATGTGCTTTTCGGACAACCTACACATTTTAACTTTTGGGAGAAGCTAAAAATGACCAAATGTACTTTTTTTGAATTTTATCAAACACCTTAATAATTTTTAGTCATTTTTAACTTCTCTCAAACCGAGCCCAACTCTATTTAATAGTTTTTGTTCGGTCACAAGTCCAAAACAATCGACCTTTAGATTTAAACAATTAATGATGTGTTCTATATAATAGGTTTTGAGATTTAAATAAATAGTTAATGATGTGACCTGAACAACTAGCACTACAACGTGGAATCGGCATGAAAATAAAATGCATCTTCCAATTGTCAAACTAGAACAAAATAGCAAAATTACAAAATTAAATAGAGAGCAGCAATGTTTTGGTCCTTTTGGAGATCATCGGTCCAACAACCAAGTGGACTATGCACAACAATAAATGCCTCAAAATTTGGGTAAAATAACACAGTGTCACACCCAACCCACCTACATTACCTTATCATTCTAATGTCACTTCTCTTCTATGATTCTATCCACCTACACACATTTTTTTCAAAATAAAAATGTTATAAATGTGTGCCCATTAAGAACTTAATAAAAAAATATATTCACATTTATTCGTTTAGTTATACATCGGTACATACTTCTCTTGTATTTTAAAAGAATAAATATACACTTTTTATTCAATATTTAATGCACGTTTTTAGAACACACATTACCCTAATCTGAAAATTTATCTAAGGAATACAAATACATGTACATGTATCCAAAAATTTATAAGATAAATATACATACATACATATATTCAAAAATTAATGTGCGAATTGTATTTATTGTCTCACCGTTTTATATAAAAAACGTAATAACTGTATAAAAAAACTTATTCTAGTATTGAAAATCGACTTTTTTCTGAATCACAATATAGTATTTTTTGATCTTAGTAGTTTCAACCGATATATATAAAAAAAGTAGTCTAGTTTTGGAATCATTTGTATATGTGAGGTGGAAGATAGAGTTGTGAGTTTTGTTTGGTAGGTATTCATTAATGTGGCTGTCCGGCATCTGCATTGTGCATGCAATTAAGGTTGGTTTTTCACATTAAATAGAAGCTGTTTTTACAGGCTCATTAATGGGATTGAGAGATTTATAGATGTAGATGTATCATCATATATCATCATATATCATATATTGTCTTTTGATGTTTAAAAGGGTTTTCAGGTTCAAATCTCACTGGAATAATTAAGTTTTGAGAGCTTTGGCTTGTATTATAATTTATAAAGGGCTATGGATATGAAAAAAAATAAAATAAAAAATAACTAACTAGAGGTGCCCACGGTTCGGTTAAACCGTGGGTATCAAATCGAAACCGACCACTCAAAATCAAAACCGAAAATGTAATGGAAACCGTCGGTTACGAAACCGATTGTTAACCGGTTTTGAGTCGGTTCGGTTACGGTTAGGGGTGTCCCAAAACCGTCGGTTTATTAAAAAATAAAAAATTCCCAACCAATAGAAAAGTGTCCCGTGAACATAAAAATTGAAGAAAAAAAATTGAAACCGAAACCGTCCAAAATCGAAACCGAAACCAGTTAGACCGGTTTCGGTTTGAGGTGTCCACGGAACTGAAACCGTCTCGAAACCGAACCGTGGACACCACTACCCTGAACGCTATAATCTTTGACCTTTGTTGCGTACTTTTTTCCTAAAATTTATTATAAACCTCGGTTAAAATTAAATATGTAGACACAACCATCAATAATGTTTACCTTATCTATAGTATGTATATTGCAATAGAATTAATTATAATAATATATCTCCAATAAAACTCGAGATCACCGATGATCAAAACTCAGAAGAGTGGTGGATTGATACCGTTGAGGTGTTGCCAATGATGATAAAAATGAAAAATATCAGCCGTCACCAGAATTTGTTGACAAGCAACCTCTTACGTTTAAACAAATGTCCTTCATTTGGGATATGAATCAGCATTTAAACTGATCATCATATACATTCAAGTTTGTTTATGGTAACACTTGGCTTTTGTTTCATCCACTTGCTTTGTGATTCAGTCTCTTACGGACAACTCTATATGCTGATTCAACAAGCAATGCGTATGTTGGATCGACTCTAATTAGAACTCCTTTTTATCGGATACTTGTGCAAACAAGCATAGGAACCAAAAGTCTTTGTTGGTTGATTCAACTTTGAATAATAAATTAATAATACATCAATCTCTTTGCGAATTTAAACAGGAGATGATCAACAAAACTTGAATGTCAATAATCAATATGTCACATTCACCCAACTACATCTACCATCATTAATAAGTAATAACAGAGGTGGCAGGTTAGGTTCTAATTTTCATTCAATACTCTTTTTTCTATTTTTCTCACCACTTTGTTTTTTCTCATCTCGATATATATATATATATATATATAATTTAATCATTATCTTGAAAATTGTGTCAAAGCTTTTAATATATATATATATATATATACATAATACTAACATCTCGCCTTAACGAAAGGATTTAGCTAAACTTATACTGTCCTGAAACAAACTATATATAATTAGGAAATTGATTATCACACGGGATAAGCACTTCTCTCCTTATATATATATTTATATATATATATATATATTATTTAGAGAAAATTGTTACAATTTTCTCTAAATATGTATTAATGTATTAATATTAGTACAATACATATGAGTCATTGATTAAACACGAGTGAATGTTGATTAAGTTAAAGTGGTTGAAGTTAATGACCGATAGATAGTGAACATATATTATTATACCGGTGCATACCAAGGAAAAAATTATATATATGGATCTTTCTTTAGTCGCACCAGACTTAGAATTTTTCTTCAAGACCTGAGGATTATCACATACATGTATGTGATAATCCTTTAACATCAAATTACATGGATTATCACATGTGATAATCGTTGGGTTATGAAGAAAAATTTTAAGTCTAGATCCTGTCCAGAGAATTATTATTATTATTATTATAATTTTTCGTACGGTTTCACTGATTTCCAACTAATTGAAATAAGTGAACTGTAGGAATTTTATATGTGGGATCCCGCACTTGATATTATATATATATATATATATATATATATATATATTTACACCAATTTATTGCTTTAGCTCAACCAACTCAACTTTCCCCACCTCCCCACCTCCGTCACACACACTTCTCTTAAATTCAACCAAAGAAAGAAAGAAAGAAAAAGAACCTTATCACTTGTCACAAGACAACTCACAAGCTTTAACTTGATAAACTTGATACACATATATAGCTGTTTTTGACAAACTCATTGTATTATAATTCTTGAAACAGGTTTTCTGCATTTGGGTGATCACAATAACAATGTCGAGTACTAGTGTGGCATATACTGTGAAGGTTGAAGAAGCAAGTCCGGCAACGGAGAAGAGGCCGTCGGCTGGTCCTGTTTACCGGTGGATTAATGCCAAAGACGGTCTGTTGGAGCTGCCTCCAGGCCTGGAGTCTCCATGGAAGTTCTTCAGGTATACACATTAATTAATCCGATCGTAACTTTCATTCAAATGTATATATGTAACTTCATGTCTGTCGAAATCAACTTATTGTAATTTCTCTTAGCTTTTTGTTGCCACATTTTGCCTCTAAAATTAATGTGCTTTATTGCCATATTTATTTTGGTCTTGTTCTTTTTTGTTTCTTCAAAAAGAAGTAAATATCAAGGTGTATCAATGGGTCAAATGGGGATGTGGGAAGTTCCCCAGCCCCCACCATCGGTCTCCGATCTCTTCCCCATTCCCGTCTCCACCTCCGTTTGGAGGAAATGGGGATGGGGAATGGGGATTTTGCAAGAGGGTATCCCGCCCCCACCCATTTCTCCCGTTTGATCTCCAAACCCCTTACTTTTATTTGACTTTGTTTGACTTAAAATTTAAAATTAATTGAATAAATAAAAGTTTATTTCTCCTTTTAAAATTATAATATTTATAAAAAATATATAATGGGTTAGGCTAATTTAAAATAATTTAGTGAATTAAAAAAAAATACATTTTGGGCAGGGAAATGGGGATGGGTACGCTCTCGTTTAGATTTGGAGTGGAATTCACCCATCCCCATTTTTGGAAATTTTTTTAATTGGAGATGGCAAATGATTTCTTATATTTTGACTATAAATTTTTTTTTTTTTTAACTGAAATTAAAAACAAAATCGGGAATATTATCAATTTTGATTTCGTTGTTTGTACATTAAGGTCTTGTTTAAGAACAAAAAAAAATATTTTAATAGATATTAGAAAAAGTTGGGCACTGTGTTGTGAATAAAAAAAAGTTTAGGTACTTAAAAAAATGGCCCATGCAGGTTTCGAACCTGCGACCTTCGCGTTATTAGCACGACGCTCTAACCAACTGAGCTAATAGGCCTGTTGTTAATAGTCCTTTATTAATTATATTTAATCAATTACTAAGAATTTTCAAATGAGAGTTGATCAGATAAAACCTCTGTGCTTTTGGTTGCAGTGATACTGCGACAAGGATTCCTAGTAAGCAAGTTCTGGGTCGACGCAAAGTCTCTGATGGAAAGGTTCAATTACAACTTACAAATTCAACTTCCAACTTTGCTTTGCATGTAGCTTATATATATATATATATTTATTGATTTATAATAATTGTTTGGTCAGATATATCCTGAAATTACGTACGTTAATCAATTCTACTGTATTATATAACTAAAAACTAAAAGCTAGTTTTGTTGTGGTAACAAAATTATTAACTTTGGTCTGAAATTTACCAACCTGGGCCTATATATATATATATATATATATATATATATATATATATATTTCATGGACCCATTGGAGTTCCATCAATTCATTTTTCCAGAGAAGAAGCTTAAAATGTTAAAAATTGATCTTTTAATTTTTCAGGTGGGTCCTTATATATGGATAACATATCAAGAGGCTTATGATGCTGCCATTCGTCTTGGTTCTGCCATTAGAGCCCTTGGTGTCAATCCAGTAAGTCCATTACAACTTTTCTCCCAATCATGAAGAAATTGTAATTAATCCTGTTAAAAAATGAAATATGATGTTTGATATGTATATATGTTAAAATGTTGTGTTTTCAGGGAGGACATTGCGGCATATATGGGTCGAATTGCCCCGAATGGGTCCTAGCTATGGAGGTAAATGTAATGCTTAATAGTTTCATACAGAAGCCTGTTTGTTGCTTGGTCTCAATGAAGTAACTAGCTTGGTCTGTCAAGCTGACAATCATGTGTTACGGTGTCTAACCGAAGTTCTTATCTCACATTGTAGTATATTTAATCGTTATAGAACAATCAAATTTTGCAATGCTTGATTACCGTGACATGATCATGTTCTCTATAAATGCCTGATGCAAATTTGCACGCGTTGATATATTTTGTTTGTTCTCTTGCAGGCTTGTAATAGCCAATCTATAACATATGTACCGCTATATGATACCCTTGGTACGTTTTCTTTTATTATTTCAATATAGCTTAGTGTTCTCGATAAAGATTGCCATTTTCGAATTTTTCTCCTTGGCCAGAGTTCCACTGAGTAACCTGACATGGTTTCCAATCTCAGGTCCTAATGCAGTAGAGTTCATTATCAACCATGCTGAAGTTTCAATAGCTTTTGTTCAAGAGAACAAAATCCCAGCGGTAAGAACTAATATGTCAAACTAGACCCGTGTACTTGCTTTTTATTATTATTTTTTCTTAGATGATTTAACCAGTAATGGAGACGGCGTGTACCAGCTCTCAACGTAATGTAACTTAGCAATAAGATCTTGATGATTTGATTTCGTAGCACAATAAGTCCTAAACTTCAACTAGGATATTGATTGATCTCATTCTTATAACAGATCCATTCTTCTAATAATGCATGATCTCGTCCTTTTGTTTCTCGCGAGACTTCTCTCTCACCCGCCCTCATGTGTGTGCGCACATTTAAACTAGTTATTGAAGTAGCTGTTCTCCTCAGTTACTTGCCTCTCTACTATTTCTGCAGGGCATATATTATGAGAATTACAATACACTTATGTAATTTTCTCTTTGTTTAACATGATTTGGTAAATCTTTTTGTAGATTCTATCTTGCCTCCCGAGATGTTCTTCGTATTTAAAAAGTACGTGTAAACGCTAACCGTTTGAAGTACTTGAAACTCAAGGTGTAGTTGTTTAGAGTAGTTTTTTTTTTTTTTTTGAACTAAACTATTGTACCTTCTCATTCAGCAATTGTCAGCTTTTCAAATATTTCAAGTACACAGAAGAAGGAAGCGGAAGAACTAGGAGTATCTTGCTTTTCTTGGAAGGAATTTCTAGACTTGGTAAAGACATTTCGTATAAAAATTTTATGTTTTCGTATTTATAAATCGGTATTTGATTGGTCATTCAATTTTTTTTTGTTTTTCTAACATATACTGTTATCTGCATTTCTTAGGGAAGTCTGAATTGTGAACTTCCTCCAAAACAGAAGACTGACATCTGCACAATAATGTACACAAGCGGAACAACAGGAGAACCAAAAGGTGTCATTCTCACAAATGAAGCGATGATGGCAGAAGTACTGTGCATAGACCGATTACTTTATATTCACGATAAAGTGGTGAGGAACCAAACATAAATTATGCTTTCGAAGTTGAATGATTTTGATCTTTCATCATCCCTCATGCCCCACTTCTGTTCAAAATAAGATTTTGCTTCCATCAACGGAATGCTGCTTTGCAGGTTTCTTTTATCATTCATAGTTTGGTGATAACGTTTGTGAAGTTATATTCTTCACAAGATTCTTCTCCTGATTTCATTAGATCTTCGGCACAAAACCTGATTTATACATGTCAATATACCAATTTAGAGTATTCTAACTAGTTTTCTGCTATTTGGATTAACACAGAAACCATGTATAGAACTAATGCTTGTATGCAAGTTATGTAGAAATGAGAGGAGGATATAGGAGAATGCACGGTCTAAGATATTCGAGTTTCCGCGTAATTAAGTCCCTATATGGAGTTGGTGAAAATATTTAAGCCTCTACTTATGGAAATTTCTGTTTTTATTGATTTGAACCAGATAAACCGTTTTGATTGTACTTAACAGCTCAGCTGCCTTGTTATAGATACAATCAACAGATTCTATACCATCAAATAATAGTGGTGCAATGGAAGTAATGTCAATTTTTTGATTTGTGATGTTCTTTGTTACAGTGTTCAGAGGAGGATACATACTTTTCGTTCCTTCCGTTGGCTCATATATATGATCAAGTAATGGAGACCTATTTCATCTACAAGGGTTCCTCAATAGGATTTTGGCGAGGCGTAAGATTAAACTTTGCTTTCTACAACGATATCTTTGGTCTTTGTCCATGTTTCTATTCAGTTTCTAGTTCGGCACTCTGATCAATATGTTTTTCTGATGCACTTTTACTTGCAGGATGTACGGTACTTGATGGAGGACATTCAAGAATTAAAACCAACTATGTTTTCTGGGGTACCAAGAGTGTATGACCGCATCTATACTGGTACAATATACACATCAATACATAAATTTATATTAGTTTTATGCACACATCATCAAATAGTACCTTATTGACTTTCGTTATATCATTGTGCCTGAAGGTATATCCAGTAAAATACAATCCGGAGGTGCATTGTCGAAGAAATTATTTGATTACGCATATAACTAGTATGTTGTACAGAATTCTATTTGTTATTTTATGTCGTTTTTCCTAACGCGCAACTGATAATAAACTGCTGACAGCAAGCTGAGAAATATGGAGAATGGCCTGCCACAAGACAAAGCAGCACCTCTATTGGACAGTTTTGTCTTCTGTAAGGTCAGTCATTAACCCTCTCTCAGCTTGATTTAAATGTTTGGTTTTAGTTCTAAATAATCGTAACTTTACTAGATAAAACAAGCATTCGGGGGACGAATACGAGGCTTGTTATCTGGTGCAGCACCTTTGCCAAGGCACGTGGAAGAGTTTTTGAGGGTCACTAGTGGTGCTCCTATAACACAAGGATATGGTATGGTAGAATGCTTTTTCTTCTCAATACTTACAGGAACTTTGCCTATTTTCATAAAACAAATTCTTACCTCGTATTTTAAACATGATAGGTCTTACCGAAAGTTGTGCCGGGTGTTTTACATCCTTAGCCAATATATTTTCTATGATTGGAACTGTTGGGGTACCTGTCCCAACCATTGAAGCGAGGCTTGAGTCAGTGCCAGAGATGGGATACGATGCACTTTCCAGCACGCCGCGTGGAGAGATTTGCCTGAGAGGGATTACCTTGTTCTCAGGTTACTACAAGCGGAAAGATCTAACCGAAGAAGTTGTAGTTGATGGGTGGTTCCATACAGGTAAAAATACTTGTTTAGCCATTAGTAATTGGAAAAACACTACATTCCAGACACAATATGAGATTTTATCGGCTTTAAATTGATTATATGTCGTATTATTGCTTTTGGACTATCGAAATGAAATTTTTTATTATGTTAAGATCCTATGGACAGTTGACATTCAAGAAATTGAAGAGTTGGATTAATGTTTTGCTTTGCTTGATCTTCAAACTTTCAACTTCTTTATAAGACTCAAGAAGTCACAATGGGGATCTTAAACTTTTTTATCGTGTATGCAAAATTCTGAATTTTCTGTTCCAGCTTCTCCAATTCTTCTATTGAAATTTTTGTCGGTTACTTGTCTTTATCTGAATATAATACGTGAGAGTTGCAGGTGACATTGGAGAATGGCAACAAGATGGAGCAATGAAAATAATTGACAGAAAAAAGAACATATTTAAGCTTTCTCAAGGTGAATATGTTGCTGTGGAAAGCATCGAAAACAAGTACTTGCAATGCCCTCTTATAACATCGGTACGATTTTTGCAACAGTTTTGGTGCATATTGATTCATGCAAGTTTTACATTTCAGTTCTAATCCAAAATTCCTGGAATGATGCACAGATATGGGTCTATGGAAACAGTTTTGAATCATTTTTGGTAGCTATCGTTGTCCCAGACAGAAAGGCACTTGAGGACTGGGCAGTGAACAACCTCCATGAGGCTGTCGATTTCAAATCATTGTGCGAAAACCCGAAGGCAAGGAAATACATTTTAGATGAGCTCAATAGCACTGGTCAGAAAAACGAAGTAGGTGGTCTATTATTTTCTTGAAGTTCTTTACTTTGTAGTTGCCTAATAATTATCATATGATCCTCATCTAACTCGAATGGTAATTCGACAGCTTAAAGGCTTCGAGTTGTTGAAAGCAGTTTATCTGGAACCAACTCTGTTCGACGTAGAGAGGGATCTGATTACTCCAACATTCAAACTGAAGAGGCCACAGTTGCTCAAATACTACAATGTACAATACTCTCTGACCCCCGATGGCCATTGTTGTTCCATTTGTTTTCTTTTTCTCAACTTAATAGAAGTTCAACCATGTCACATTGCAGGTCCAGGTTGATCAACTATACAATGAAGCAAAAGGAGCTAAGGCATGAGAGAAGTTTTTTCGAAAGCTCCAAAACCTGATATTCAGATACATATATATATCATTTGAAATCTCCTGATTCTTGTTCCATCTTGTTTGAGTACCTCAGAGAAAGAGAAACTATAATTTACTAGTAACGACTTGGATATGCTGATCCTTGTTATTGTCTGTACATAAATAAGATTGTTTGAACTTTCAATTATATACCATAGTCTTCTTCCAAAACATTTTGGTTCCCATTTTATTTCATCTGAAGATCCATTTATTATAATGATAAAATTGTTAATAAATTTTAAACTCTTTTCAGTTCGGCCCCCACAAACTTCAATTTCTGACTCTCTATCAATAAAATGATAGTCTAAATGCCCCTAAATGGAGAGATTTCATAATAACTTTGGGCAGCTGTTTAAAAATACAAGACATACCACTCTAACATACAGATTATATTCTGCTATAAAGATATATCTTTCCACAGCAATTCAAGAAGAATATGGCATGTCCTGAACATTTCCCAGATAACTTTTTTTTTTTTCTGTTTCCGTACCCGATAGTTTAAGCTTTCGGTTCTAGTAGTTACTTGACATGATATCGGTACAAGTTTTGTTTTATTAAGTAATACATTACTGAATTAGAGTCTCATACATGTATCTGTTTCTGTATTTATTCTGCATTTGGTATTTGAATCTGTAGGCTTGGTCCCTTTGCTTGACATCTTAAACTTTTGGATTTATCGGTTGCCTACTAATTACAAATACAAATTCTTCTTCGTAGAAACAAAACCTGCGGGTTCTCAAGAATTTTCCTTCAACAGACATTTTTATTCTTTCTGCAGAATTGATAATACACAACGGAATGAAAGATTAGATCCCCATCCTTTCAAACAAGGTTTTCTTCCACATGTTTTTACAAGAAATACACAAGAAGGTCATAACAAACTAAAGATACAAAGAAGACAATTCATAAATCCAGAAGCTACTGAGAGAGTGCTTATAGTATGTCAATCAACAGTGCCCAGGCAGGATAGACAAACAGAATGACTATGCCGATTGTGTTTGATAAGCCATTAGCTTTCGTGAAGGCATTTCGAAAACCACCGGATGCACGGATGTGTTCTTGCAGCAAATAACAAGCGATGACCAGAGATATCGCCACACCAATCCAGTTGTTCCTTATAGTGGTTGCAAATAAACTAGGAGCCACCACTGCTAGAAGAATCAAAGCAGCTGGCATTTCCGCCCATTCTTCAATAGCTAACACAAGACAAGATTTTCAATCGGTGAACTTGAAAGGAATGCATATGTTCAACAGATAAAAGTTCAAACACAATCCAGTAAAACAATAATTAAAACCTATATTTTACCTGGGAAACGTTTTGAGAAGAAAAGGCGCACCACAACAGCAACAAAGGCAATCCATTTTCCGATCTCTCCCCTGCGTAACAAAACAAGTCATCAGCACGAGAAGATAATCCAGCAATAGGAAATACAGTTGCTATCTATAGAATTGAAGATCACCTGAATATGTTGAAAATCAGCGAAGGAAGGCTAAAGAAAATGTAAGGGATCAATAACGAGGTAAGAATGTTGGTTTTCCAATTTGTTCGGTCCAAGATCAACAAATAACTGCAAATGTACATCACGAGTAGTTAAAACCTTATAAGAAAACGAATCAATCCAGGATACAATCTGATATTATTCGTTGGTCGCAACTTGTAGTTGTAGCCCAGACTACTAGCAACTTTATATCTTTGTCTACATTAAGGTGTACTCAAAGCATAGTCTTAATAATCCATGTGTGTGCTTATGGTCTATATGAATTACGAACATCATACAAAGTACATTTTTCTTAGCAGAATATGCATAGAAAATGCAGACAACAAGCTTATATTGGGTGCAAATTTATAGTCTAAACAACAATTTTCTAACAAGATCGAGTTCACAACTTTAAAGGACTGTTGTGCTTGATGAATTCGAATCTCTTCGTATAGCTTTTCGCATCAGAGTTTCAATATATTCATATCCATATACAATTTAAGCAGGAAAGCAAACCCCGCCTTAGCTGATCTAAGAAGAACAATAGACAAAAACTCAAAAATCTCACAACAGTATCAAAATCAAAAAAACCAATCATCAGATTGAAATTTTTTATCTAATTACTTACTCTCCAGTTTCAGTGATATAATCAAGAAACAGTTAACAGTTCTACTAAGCAATTATATTGAAACAACTCAACAAGGTTCTTCAAATCAATATCAAACTAATATCACATCTAAAAACATGGATAATTTATAGTAGGAGATATAGATTTGAGATATATACATTGCAGCAAAAGAAGCAACCCATTCAAGAAAAGATGTTCCAAATCCCAAACCACCAAGCTTGATGGCATGATTGGCTAGCTTCTTGGCAGCCAAAACAAGCTCTTCCATGTCTGAGCTAATCGAAAAACTGTTTCCATTGTCACCTCTCATTTCTCAGATACTCTTCTTCCCAATCACTAACACTTTTTTTGATCCAAACCCAAAATAGAACTCTTTGAATTTGTGATCTAGAAATTACTTGCAGGCATTAAAGTTTACTATAGAGGGTTCTCGAGAGACAGATCACAGGTGATGATGACAGGCGAGTAGAAGACAAAAGCTTTTGACCTGTCGGTATATCAATAATATCTAATTCACTAATTGGTAGATTCTTGAAATTTCGATTGACAGGTGGAGGAACAGTATGATTGCTTGCTTGCTGACAGTTGTCCTTTCATTAACTGATCAACGGTACATAAAGATTGATAAAAATAATATTATCTTGTTCAGTTTGGACTTTGGATTAATTTGGAAAAGAACTTCGACAATAATAATGATGTTTATGGAGCCACGTCCCCACGTATAATTTTGTTTGTCAATTTAAACTTTAAAGTATATATGGGTCCTATCTTATGTCTTATATCTTATATCTTATATCTTATCGCTGTTTATTACTTTATTGTATCACCCACTCATGAAGATCCATTATTAAGATTTTTGTATAGATAGGGTCTGTGGTGGGTGTGGATTGTGATTAATCATGAGACGAAGAGATCTATAAATATGGTTTAAAAAGTAAAAGGAAGGGATCTCCTTGCATTTTTTATTTTATAAACAAAGATGAATCTCAAATCTTATAACATATACAAAGGAATATACATGAAAGAATGATTTTTAATTCCATTAAAAGAACTCAATGAAACTTGTTTTCAATGGATGATACAAGAAACAATGATAGGATAGATAGGTGTCGTGGCGTGGAGTGTGGATGGTAAATTGGTAATAAAAATTGTTTTCTTATCTTAAATCATAATATAAGATAATTTAGTACAACAAAGATATAACACTTGATTTTTGAACTAAGTTTTTTTTTTTTAAAGTTTTATACCATTAATCTTTTTTTTCCCAACAGTAATACAATACGCTCAAAAAAATTAACGTAAAACTAAACAAAACATCACGATAAATCTTTTCAAAAAAAAAAAAACAATGTGATAAATAATTAGTTCTTAACATAAAATTCAGGGGAGTATATGTAATTATATTGAAAGGCTTAAATGAGTGTGTTATGTGTACTTATTTTGAGATGCAACACACTTATATTTGACACTATCTAGGCCCTAGCCAAGTCCATTCCACATTTCCACGGGCCCATTAAGAAAATCCAAATGAGCCCATATAAGTTTGTATTTATGGTTCACAATTTGTTTGATTTGATATGTCAATCATTTTATGCGTACATTACATGTTTCTTTTTTCCGGGTATAATATCACACAGTAATGCTATTTTGTCTAAATCTGGTGTCTAATTAATATAGTAACACTTTAATCCATTCATTTGTAAATGAAGTAGATGCAATACGGTTTAACTCAAATCTAATTCAATCAAATCCAACTAAATTGAGCGACTTTAATTAATTTAGATTCATTACAACATATATAATTTCTTTCTTTTGAATATTATTTAGATGGAATTCAATATTGATTATAATTCTATCAATTTTGATATAAAAAAATCGATCAACTGGGTTTCATATATTTTTGCGGCCATTGCAACCCAATAAAATTGATAGAATTATTTTTAAATTCTTCAAAAAAAAAATTTAAACATTCTCATTCAATATAAAAACAATAAAATTTTAAATTTTTTGTCAAACTCTTAATTTATTAAATTATAAACCTTTATTGGTAATAAAAATTATAATAAAATAATAAAACTTGCGAAAAACAATTAATTTGCTATAGTAAATATTTCATTATTAAAGCATCACTTTTATATATAAAACATATGATTGGAATTGATGGTGAAGGAAAAAAAAAAAACTAAAGACGGACAGGGCAAGAAAGCACATGAAATGAAATAAACCGCAAAGAGAAAATAATGGAAATAATTATTCAAAAATAATGGATAAGGAGCCGGAGGAGTGGAAGGATTATGGGAGACCAGGTGGGACGAGGGTGGAGGACTGCGACTGGGCATGTGAGTTCCATCGACGGCGCTACTCGCCGGCCGGTTGGGATGGTTGCTCCCGATCCCAAGTGTATCATTAATGGGAACGGTTTTGGTAAAGATGATGATGGTAGTAATGAGAGGGTTTATGTTAGGAATAATTTGCGCAATAAGTTGACGTCTGTTGTTGCGAATGGTGACTTTACGCTTAAAAGCACACGTCTATGTACAGGGGTTGGGTCTTTGGTAGGGCCGGGTGTGGCCACTAAGCCTCAAAATATGGGGAAGGAGAAAATGATCCATGGGCATATCAGTCGTTTCAATATGCCTAGTGGGCCTAAGGAAATGGGTCAAACTGCCTTATTGGTGCAAGGAAAATTGAACACATTTGGCAATGGGTCGAAGCGGGTCATTAGTGGGGAATAAGACTCCATTTGAGACTTAGGGATTTGGCGGATGTGAATTTGGGAGCTCTCAGGAAAGGGGTTAACCGATGGAAAAGGTGTACGAGAATGGCTGACTGGGCCGATGGGGTTTCGGCTGTGCATGTCGGTTTGGACAAGCATTCTGACGACGGTGATCCTCCTGTGTCGAAGTTGCTAGGGAAACGCGTGGGTAATATTTCTAGGGATGATCCGGTGTTGGAACCCTGTTCACCGGTAACGCAGCGGAAATATGTTTTAAAATTTTTAATACAGATCATAAATGATTTGGAACCAGTGAACTTGAGACCGTAATTATTTTTCCGGAACTAATAATACATACAATATGTAAACTCAGGAAATTGTATCAATATAAAAATATATAGAACCTTACCGACGTTTGGATGCTCCTTCACTTTACGATATGCTCCTGGTCTGTTCCACTGATCTTCCTAGCTATATCCTGGAACTGGTAACTGCGTGTGGACGCGTCACGTACTCAGGAACTTAGGAGGATATAGAGAGAATATGAAGAAACTATTTCTTCCAAAGAGAAAAAATAACTAGAACAATTCTTGTTCTTAAAAAAATAATATTAATAATATATATATATATTTTTTCAATAGTGCAACAATTGCACAACACCTTTTTCTCTCTTTCTGTTACTTTCTCACGCACAACACTTGTGTTTTTTTTTTAAATATCATGTGTTGATTTTTTTTTAAATTTAAAATCATTTTTAATCAAAAACCAATTAATCTAATCTTGTAAGATATCAAATATTTTTAAAGATATTGATTAATATTTATTTATTTAATATGATTTGAATTCAAACTATTTAAATTCAAAATTCAAAATTTAATAAAATAAAATAATCATATTATCTTATTTTATTCAAAAAACAAATATCAACAAACATCCTCCATTTAGTGATTAATAACATGATTAAATAATCTTATTATTTAATTTAATTAATCACCATTATTCATTAATCAAATAATTTCATTATTCAATTAATACCCGAATAAATACATATCACTTTCGTAACACAATTAATTGGACAATCCAATTAATTAACCGTGACCCTTGTTACCTAAATCGATCGGGCTAGCAATGGGACCTAATGGACTCACAGTATTTTGAGCTACAATAATAATTGGAATCATTAATTAAACTCTTTAATTAATATTCCTTGATTATTAACTCCGGTGTTATTCCACTAATAACCCGAAGCTGCACTCTCTCAACTGTAGACGCTTTTACACAGACCGATACAACTCGGTGTCCATCGATATAGCTATTACACATGGTGTGATCCTCCATAGTAGTTCTTAATTAGAGCTGGGTCATAATGTCCGTTATACCCATCTAATTACATATATCCTTTAAGTACCGTTGATTCTCTAATGGACAATAAATCATATTTCCTCACGGAATTAGGAGAGCGCTCATATTGTTCAAGCCCCGAATTAACCCTTAAGGGAACTACCATCTACTTCTCACAAGAAGGAGTGGATTCCGCTATTGTGTACATACCTTCCCAGCCACAAGCCAAACCGCAATCCCAACATACAGAGTATATTGATCAGGAACTGCATCTGACCTTACCCATGGTATATCAAAGACCACGATCTAACCTAAAGGAGTCGATAAGACACTCAGGATTAAGATCACCCACATATAGCCATCATTAGTTGATATATATGAATCTCATCAGTAAACGAATCTTGGTGAGAGATTCATATAGATCATGGCCCAGTCCTATATGATCACATCATACAAGGTGTCTCCATTCCCATATCTCATATGAATGATTCAGGATAGAATCACCGTATATTACGGAATGAACCGCAGCTATAGATTAACCACAAATAAAGTACCCAGCTTTATTTGCTATCTATGGACTCTTTAGATTGCACGTCTCTTACTGTATCCATCCGTATATGACACTCATATATACAGTTCGAGATTACATCCGGCAATCTAGGATGTTAATATATGCACAAGTTATAAAACAAACAATACAACAAGAATGAATTGAACTTTTCTTTATATTTATTTCATAAATCCATTTACAAATTACATCTTTAGGGCATTAACCCCAACATCCAGATCACGTTGTTAGTAGCGGGGCTTGTGGAGGTAAAGAAGATCAAGAAGATAATTGATGGGGAGGAAGTATCCACTCTGATATCGGCAGCCTGGTTGCAACCGGCCGACCAGACGCTATGAGGACCTTAGTTTGGAATGCTCAGGGACTTCGGAGTCCTCGGACGGTCCTTGTCTTGCAAAATTTGGCTCGGGTGACGGACCCAGTTATAGTGTTCTTGGTGGAGATGAAATTAGATAATAGAGTTTTGGAGGTGTGTTGAATTAAGTTGGGTTTCACAGGAAAGCTGGTGGTAAATTCAGTAGGAAGAGGATGGGGTTTATGTTTATTTTGGTTAGACAGAGTGGTTTTCGACTTGCTCTCTTATTCCAGGTTCCATATCGATGTCATGATTGCATCTCATGTCTTGAAGGTATGGCGTTTTACTGGTTTTTATGGTAACCCGGACTCAATGCCATCGTGTCATGGGTGGACGTTGCTGCGGCGGCGGCTTAGCAGGTTGAGTGAGCTGCCATGGCTTTATGTTTGGAGATTTTAATGAGGTTCTTAGTGATGATGAGAAGAAGGGGGGACAACAAAGGCCTAGGAGATTGATGAAGGATTTTAGAAATACTTTAGATGCGTGTGAGCTCGAAGATATGGGATTCCATGGTCCTCATTTCACGTGGACTAATAGACGGAGTGGTGAAGAGTCTGTCCAAGAATGACTTGACCGTGAAGTGTGTTGCTTCAACTGGAGGCAGCTATTTCCTAATTCTATGGTATGACATTTGGACTTTTGGCGGTCCGACCACCGACCAATCTTGGTGGAAGTGTTGGCTATGAATGAACAAACTCAAGAGAATATGGATCGGAGGTACAAGCCATTTCACTTTGAGTCGTGTTGGGCCCACCGTGATGAATGTCGAGGTTTGGTTGCCCAGAATTGGGTGATTTCAAGTGGTCATGGAATTATGGGTAGAATGGTTGAACTACTGTGTTTAGAGGGTGGAACTCTAAAAATCGTATTTCTTTGAGGAACAAAGTTCAGGATCTTCAAAGGGATTTACACGGTGTCAACAATTGGAATCAGTCGGGGGATTGGAAAGAAGTACAATGGCTTGAGCATGAGTTAAATTTGTTGCTGGGCGAAGAAGAGGATTATTAGAGATAGAGGTAGAGAGTCTTTTGGCTAAAAGGGGGCGATCGAAACACAAAATTCTTTCACTGGAAAGCGTAGACTAGAAGGACGCGGAATGATATGCGGGGTCTCTTGAATGATCGTGGGGAGTGTTGTGTGGGACATCAATGGTTGGAAGAGGTAATCTCACAATACATCTAAAAAATGTTCCAGGTAGAGGAACCATCTGGTGCTGATGTTGCTTCTGTGCTGGGTTGTTTGGAGCAGCGGCTTTCACATTAGTCGAGAGCCTTCTTGGAGTCTCCTTACACAGTTGAGGAGGTTAGGGCAGTAGTATTTGCAATAGCGCCAACCAAAGCACCAGGTCCAGATGGGTTACCAGGCATTTTCTATCAAAAATTTTGGGATAAGGTCGGGCCAAGTGTGACTGAAGCTTGTTTGCGATGCTTGAATGACAGTGAATCATTTGCTTGTGTGAATAAGACTCTGATCTGCTTAATCCCGAAGACTAAGGCGGCTGAACGTATGACAAACTACAGACCTATTAGTTTGTGTAATGTGTTGTACAAAGTAGTTGCCAAGACGATGGCAAATCGACTTCGGATGGTCCTTGGCGAGGTTATTTATGAAATGCAAAATGCATTTATCCCAGGTAGGCTAATCTCAGATAACACGATTATAGGGTTTGAGTGCTTACATGGCAGTGAACATGGGTCTATGGCAGTGAAATTGGACATGTCGAAGGCTTACGATAGGGTTGAATGGGATTTTCTGGCACATGTTATGTTGAGATTGGGTTTTTCGCCTACATGGGTGCGCATTGTGATGGGTTGTATATCAACTGTGAGTAGGGATGACAATTGGACCCAGACCCGCCAGTACTGACCTGAACCCGACATGTATGAGTCGGGTCTGGGTCCTCATATATGGGTCGTGGGTCGGGTCTGGGTCTAATATAAAGGATCCGCATTAGGTTCGGGTCTGGGTCCGGGTCTAGCCAAAAAACCAGGACCCGGACCCGTAGACCCGAATAGATGACATGGTATATATATATATATATAATATAATGTACTCTCAAATCCCTAAACCTAAAATTGCAGACATCTCCTTTCTCCCCTATCTAAATAGACATAAAAGTAAAAAATATCTCTCTCATGCTTTCATGCCTCTCTATTCTCTCTAAACCCATCTCATTCTAAATCTTTTGTTTGGAATTTGGATGGTTTGCACTAGAGAGGACATTGGCTTCAAGAGAGTGAAGCTGATGGCAGGATGATGCTATGTCTTTAAGAGACTGAAAACGATGATTTGGAAGAAAATGATTGAAAAGTGTGTTATTTTATTTTTTAAAATTTTGCTTTTGGTGAGATTTGAAGGTTTGATGGTTTAGTGGAGTTATTTTTTTTATAAAAAAAAAATTTGCTTTTGGTGAGATTTGAAGGTTTGGTGGTTCATTGATTGTTTGATGAGAACTGGTGACATCGGCTTCAAGAAGGTTGCTTTCCAATTGTTTTCAATTTTTTTTTATTGTTTTCCAATTGAAGGTTGCTTGGTGATGGTGATTGAATGAGTTCAGATTCAGGTTGGATGTAGATCTTGAAGGTTTTTTTATAGTGTTTTGATCTCAAACTTTTTTTTATTCAGATCTGGTACCCTCTTATTGAGAAAAAAAAAAGAATTAGTGTATATTGAGATATCTTTTTTCCAATTTTTTTTAGAACCTATGAAAACTAATGAGATGAAACTGATAAATAAAAAAAAGTGAACACCATTATTTGATCGATTGATGCTCTGCAGGCTTGTGGGTTTAGACCCGGACCCGAGCGAACCTGAGCGGACCCGCGGGTCAAGACCCGAGCCCAAACCCGCGATGATTTTTGGGTCTTTGTCCCGGTCTGGATCCAGTAAGACCCGACCCGACCCCGACCCATTGCCATCCCTAACTATGAGATTTTCCTTTCTGGTAAATGGCAAAGTGTGTGGGAATCTGGTTCCAACGAGGGTCGACATGGGGACCCCATGTCCCCTTATTTGTATCTTTTGGTGGCAGAAGGGTTGTTGAGCATGATACAATCATCAGTGTTTAGGAGAGAGTACTCAGGTTTCCGGTATATTCGATCTGGGCCAATTATTTCCCATCTATTCTTTGCGGATGATAGCCTCTTGTTTTCAGGCGTAACAACTAGTAACTGTGTGGAAATTAAGAGGATTTTGGATGTATATTCTCTAGCATCGAGGCAACGTGTGAATTTTGACAAATCAGGTATGTGTGTTAGTCGTTCTATTTCTCAAGAGGAGGGGAATCGTCTGGCCGGTGTTTTAGGAGTTCGGCGTGTTGGTTGCCATGAACGGTACCTTGGCTTGCCTAGCTTTACGAGCAAAAATAAACGAAGCCTATTCAATGAGATTAATGACAGAATCTGGAGCAAGATCAAAAGGTGGAGGTGCAAGTTTCTATTTGTGGGGGGGCAAGGAAATGCTTATTAACGTTGTCCTTCAGTCGATCCCTGCGAACTCGATGGGACTTTTTAGGTTGCCGACGGGTTTGATCAGAGAAATTACCAGGGTATACTGCCGCTTCTGGTGGGGCAGTATAGAAGCAAAACGGAATATGCACTAGGCTTCATGGCCGAATTTGTGCAATGTGAAGGAGGTTGGTGGCCTAGGTTTTAGGGACTTATTTGTTTTTAACCAGGCTATGCTAGCTAAACAAGGTTGGAGATAATTAGATATCCAAACTCCCTAGCGGCCAGAGTGTTGCGAGCTTCTTACTTCCAAGATTATGAGTTTCTGTCCTCTGACACTAAAACCAAAAGGTATTTCTTGTGGCAAAGCTTGTGCTGGGGACGTGAATTGCTGAAGAGGGTAGTCCGTTGGAGAATTGGCAATGGAACTTCAGTGTCGATTTATAATGACAGGTAGGTCCCAAGACCTTATGAGTTTAGAGTTATTTCGTAAAGGTCCCCGTGAGGAGATTGTCAAGGTTAGTCAGTTGAAGAATTTGACAGGGAGCTGGAATGGTCCTTTAATTCGTGAGTTGTTCGTTAAAAGTGATGCAATGTCAATTCTTTTAATACCGGAAAATTGTAGTCAAAGGGAGGACTCTCTGTGCTGGCACTACACGGAGGATGAAGAATACTCAGTTAAGAGTGGGTATAGGCTGGGGATTGATTTAATGGCAAAACCTAGCACTTCAGGTGATACATGGTCTAGTTATTACTGGAAAAAACTATGGAACCTAGCGGTTCCAACAAAGGTTAAAATTCTGATTTGGAGAGCCTGTATGAATTGGATCCCGACATTAGGGAACCTTACGAAACACAAGATTGCTGTAAATGGCTGCTGCCTGATCTGCAACCGCGATTTTGAGACAATAACACATGCTTTGTGGGGCTGCAAGGGCCTGAAGGGGGTCCGGGCTGAGTTTGAAAATCTGACTGGTATGAAAAGCGATGTCAATATGACCTTTAAAGATTTCTTCTTCTCCTGTCTAAACAGGTTTAATAGTAGTAAAGCATCCCTGTTGAGTGTTGTGCTTTGACGTAACTGGTTCCTTAGAAATCAGTGTGTGCATGGTTTGGGTGGAAGTTTGGGTAATAATGTGGTGGATTGGTGCACAAGTTTCTTGGCAGACTTTGTGTAGCAAATGATACAAGTGGGGGGAGCGATATTGTGGGTGATAGTGCTGGCCGTTGGTAGACGCCTGTGGAAGGATTTTATAAAATTAATTCTGATGCTGCTATTAGTGTGCGGGAAAAATGCACGGGTGTAGGGGTTGTGATCAGAGATCATCGCGGCCTGGTTATGGCTTCTTGCTCGCAACAGTTGGATGCTATTTACTCCACTCAGGTTGCAGAGGCCGTGGCTTTATTAAGAGGTATTGATTTTACGATGGATACGGGACTGGTTCCAGCGATGATAGAGTCCGATGGGCTTGGGAAACTTGATAAATTCTGGTAAGGCAAGCTCAGCAGAAATTGGGCTGGTTGTTGATGACATTCTCTCTCCCGTATTCGTTGTAAAGCTGTGGAATCAGTTAGTTTTGTTCCTAGGAAGGCAAATTTTGTTGCCCATTTTCTTGCCAAATTGGCCCTGGGTCTTGACGAGGACCTTTTCTAGATGGAGACATACCCTCCGTGTGTGGAGAGGTATTTCCTGGGAGATTTTCCAGTCTAGTGTGTTTGTTTTGGTTTTCTTTGGATAAAGGTATCTTTCTTAAAAAAAACATTAAACTCTCTCTCTCTCTCTCTCTCTCTCTCTCTCTCTCTATATATATATATATATACATATATATATAAAACTTTTCACCTCAATGCGCACTGATAAATATTTATCAGTGCGTTGTATGTGGACCATTAGATTTAATTGTTTTGACCCAGTCTGTATGCACTTGTTAGTATTTATCCATAATCTATAGCCCACATGCAATGCATTGATATGTTTTATATCAGTGCGCACCGATGAGAAAATGACTATATATATATGTGAAAACTATTCTTCTCAATGCGTACTGATAATTAAACTTTTCTACATGCAATTGTCAGTGTTTATCCATAATATATGATTCACATACACTGCATTGATGTATTTTATATCAGTTCACATTAAAGAGAAAAATGAGTTAATGACTAATTAATATATTTATATATATATATATATATATATATATATTCTTATAAGTAACCATATAAGTCCACAACCATTCAAAAAGATTGCACCATACAAGGAAAAAAAACTTCAAAGAACAAGTAATCAAACAAAAATAAGAAAGGGTTTATGAAGAGAAAACAAAGAAAAAAAGTGATGAAGGTGTTAAATCATAACATATTTGTTTAATTACTTAAATTACCCGGCAATGCAATAACTTACGTATTCATAATCTATAAGGAAATTAATTCGTAATCAACTTAGAAATAGAAAGTTATTATTATAATATTTAAAAACAAAAAAACAAAAAGGCTAGTAAAACAAAACAAGATTGTCATTCACTAACATAAAACAAGGAAAGTGATGTATTTATATATTATTTTTTAGAGTGTTTTGTGTGAGTTTTTCTATTGTCCATTTTATTTTTTGAAAAAAAAAACATATATTTTCTTAATAAAAATGAAGTTTATTTGTAATTTAAGAAGAAGATCATGATCATATGTGTTTATATATAATTATTATTTTTGGATTGTTTTTATTCCATATTATATGTATAATTGTTTAATGTAGGCATGAATGTAAAATTACTTAGTTTCAGACAAGTTTACTTTTAAAAAACAAACATGTTGACAATACATTCAGATGTGAGGAAAAAAAAAAACATGTCATTTAAGTTCAGATTTCAGTCCTTATTCAGTCTTCAGAAAATTTCAGGACTATTTAGTTTTCAGACAAAAAAACAAACGACCCATTATTCTCTAGATAGTGTTTTAATTAAGCTATATTTAGAGGTGTTTGATACTTTGATAAAAAAAATGCATAAGAGAAGCTATATGCCTATTGAATATATTCCAATCTTGATCATGGTTGGAAAACTAGAAAAAGTATTTTTAGCTGGCTAAGACACATCATTTGTATTGACTTTTTTATTAAATTTTTTGAATTGCGTTGTTTTATTATTAGAAAAAAAACCCGATATAAATTGAACGAGTTTAATTAATTTAGATTCAGTAAAGCTATAATTTCTTTTAGATATTTTTTAAAATCCAATCCTATCTGTCTAAAGTTTTATCAAATCTGAAAATCAATCGGTTTTCATAAGGCTCTATAAGCATTTAAAAAAGTTCTCTCTATGCATATTTTCTCATTACACTCCTCATCAAACAATATTAAAATCTTCAACAAAATTTATTTGAATTCATCTATATTTTCTTTTAATTTTAATGTAGTGTAAATAAGTTCAGAGAATTGTCCATTCATTGAGTCAAAATTGACATACGTTGGTACGCTGATGCCTAATCTTCAACAATGTTCCATCTCTATCTTTCAATCAACAAATGAAAATCTATGAGCTAAGTAACCAAAAACCAAAACCTGAAACAAAGGGCCAAGACAACACCACCTAAAAAAATCATTTCCACCAAAACCTCTCTTGATTCTCTCATGGGTCTACCATTTTTTTCACCTCTCTAGATCTTATGATTCCTCCCCAAAAACACCAACTTGGGTTTTTGATTGGAAAACTTTTTCCCTAGAAAATGAAACTCTCTTTACTGTTAGTCTTTGAGGTGCGAGATCTGAGTTCCTAGAACCAGATCTTTGAAAACAAAATCATAATAATTACTCATACTTTTTTATACTTTTTTTTAAAAAATCTGGTGATATTCTGTAAATCAAAATTATTTCACCAGTTTTTAATCTTTTTACAAAACTAATTATATATGTCAAAATGACCTTATCACCTTTGTAATATCCTAATGTCCGTTAACACTCCCACGGTCAACAGCTTAGTCAATAGAACTTTTCAATAATTTTGATAAAAGTATGATCTTATTGCATATATACCAAATATCAATGTACTTTATTACGATTTACCCTATTTTAACAACATTAAAATAATTAGCACTTCAATTTATTAAAATATTTAAATCAGTACATTAGGCAGGCAAGAGGAATTTACTCAACACATAAACATGCAACTTAAACACTTCGTAAATTGAGATCCTTCAAGTTCTCAACCTCCACATTGATGAGATTAAAGGTTTGGATTCTGATCCGTTTTTTAACTCGTAAATCTGTAATAGTTTTTTTTTATTAAATAAAAATAATTAATCAATCACTCCAATCTAAGACAAGAATCACATTTTCTACATACAATATAGTTAACATTGGCTATATATGATCATGATCATCATAGTATGATCAAGTGCTTGCAGCCTTGGTCAACGACTTGAACGTAACCGATGAACCCAACGGCAACTTGCCGGCCTCAACCGTGAACGTGTCATACCGTAGAAAGAACTCCACCAGCAAAACCCTAGACAGCAGCACCACCAGATTCTTTCCCGGGCACTGCTTGTTCTCAACCGTTGGATCATCCGTCTCCCTCCCGTTTGACCAATAAACATACTTCAACAACTTCTCTCCTTGATCCCCTACAAACCTCTGGCCCACAAACTCCTCCGGGCTGTCGAAAACCCTAGGATCCTTCGTAGCGAACGGCTGATATCCAAAGATCATATCACCTTTCTTGATCTCAAAAGCGGCATCATGGCTGTGGACCACCATATCAACCTTGGCGTTACCATACTGGTACGGTACTGGAGGCTCGATCCTCAGTGCTTCGTAGACGACCGATTTGGTCAGCACCATTTGATCCAAAGCAGATAATGTGACCCCACCTTCAGCTTTAACAACGGTCCTGATTTCATCAGCTAGCTGGCGGTGTAACTCCTCTCCTGCAAGTCCAACCCACTTGATCAGAGCAGGAAACAGAGTTTTTAAACCACCATAACCGTTGAAACCAGCCAAAAAAACCAAATTATGGCAAGCTTCTTCTTTGCTGATCCCAAACCTCTCTGCTTCGTCCAAAACCGAACCCGAAAAGCTGTAAAACGCTTCGTAGAGCTTGTTGTAATCAGATTTCACGAGGAAAGACGGTAATGGAAATGTATGCAACACAAAATCTTCAAGAAAATTTAGAAACTTTGGTAGCCCTAGAGTCATCAATGGTGCAAGTTGTAGAAACAGCCACTTATCAACCTGCTTGGGACCGATTGTAGAGTCAACTGGCTTTTTGTCGCAAAACAAGTTAAGGAAGAAGTTGAAAGACATTTGATTAATGAAGGTATTCAAATAAGCTGAACCCTTGTTGGCCATTTCATCTTCGACGTCGATGAAGAGCTCCGATAAGCAAGTTCTGAAGAGAGGTATGAAGTTGTCGTGTGTTTTGGCGAGGACCGAGAAGCAGTAGGATTTGAGGGCGGTGTGGTTGGGCTCGGAAGGGTCGAGATAGGACAAGACGCGGTACCCGCCGGTGAATTTGACCGAGGGGAAGAAAGTCCCGTCGAAGACGTTGCGTTTCTCGACCTTAGAGGTGTCGAAGAGGATGGGGAAGGAGACAGCGTCGAGAACAGCAATGACTCTAGGGTTTGAGGCCATGAATGGGCCTGGAGGCATGTTGGTTTTGAAGACAGTGGAGTTGTGTTTGGCGATTCGGCTGTGGAAGAATTCGTCCTCACCTTGGTTGTAGAAGTAGTCTAGGCGGTCTTTGACGGCACCGAAGAATGGGAGGCCATAGTCGCCGGGGATTGGTTTCAGCGGAAGATCTAAGGATGGTGAAGAAGACGACAACATTGTTTTGGAGATTTTAGTTGAAATATGTTTGTTGTTTGTAGTGTAAATAACAATATTCATATATGGATATATATATATATATATATATATATATAAAGCAGGAGCAGTACGAACAATTCCACTAACATAATTTTATATATATATATATATATATATATATATATATATATATATTGTTGCGGTTTGATTTTTCAAAGTTGGAAAAGCGCCATCTACCAAACACTGGACCGTGACAAATTCTACACATGTTTAATAGTTATAATATACATTATTATCATATTAGGTACGGATATACCTATAAAACTTATTAGCATATCTATTTTTATAAGTATATACATGTCTAAAAATTTAAAAATAAATATTATTATAAACACCTATCATAATACCAATAAAACCCTCGTTGAAATAAATATATTCATTTTAATACATATTATTTATAAATATTGATCTTAAATTATTATCACATCCAATTTATAAAAAAAAAATCATATTATTTTTGGAATCAAATCCTCTTTAATGATGTGCCAATTTACTTTTGGAAATCTCTTGAATGTAGGAGCATTATAAAAGGAAATATGTAGAATGGTATATGGGGTCAAGAGATTTTCAATCTGAAATTATACAACTATCTTTAAAAAAAAATTATTGATATCTAAGGCTATCTTAAAAATAAACTTATTGATATCAATAACTATCGTTAAAATAATTTGTTTATTGATAGAGTTCATTATTGTACATAAAAGAAAGACAGAAAAAAAGTTTGATATTTGAAATAAAATTAGAGTTTAATTAGGGTTTATCATAAGTTTTTTTTTTTTAAAATGTAAGTTTTTTTTAATAAAGAAATATAGTTAAAGATATGAGTGTAATTAACGAATGTATATGGTATTTTGTTTGTTTTTAATTAAAGTTAATGTATCCTTATTGGTAAATTTTTATTGAATATTTTTATAATTAAATTATTTTTATAAAATATGAATATACTAATAAATTTTATAGGTATCGATAACAATAAATAATATAACCCGTTAATGTTTTTTTTGAACAACCTCATCTTGTCATCATGTCAGATGACATGTAATTATTTGAAAGACCAATTTGTGATGAGATGAACATTAACTTGTTTGGCACGCTTTCGGATTGACCTTAAGAATATAACTTGTAAGAATTAATGTTTGAATGTATTATGAGCTTTTCAATTTTGAAAACACTTTCAGGAGAAGCCAAAATAAAACTGGCTTCTCTTTCGAGAGCTTTCATAGAAAACGTGGGAAGCTACTTTTTGTAATGAAATATTTTTATTTACTGTTTTAACCTTCTATCAATCAAAAGCAAAAAAAAAAAAATATTCCATTCATATATATCCCCTCTTTCTCCCCTTCAGTGTCTTCTGCATATAACCATGTTCCAGCACCCCTCTCTTCGCAAATTCTTTACAAAGACACTCAAACAACATAAAAAACAATCAAATCCATGAGCTGATTTAACAAAGCTATACACTATGAAACAAGAAATTGATGAAGTAAAAAAGTAGATTGATGATTAGAAGGTGATTAGTTTGCTAGAGAGAAAAAAAATGGCAGAGAAATGTATGGTTGTGGACCTTGAGGTGGGTTGCGGCAGGGTTGAATTGTTGGTGGTGTTAGGCCGGTTACCTGATTAGTTGGTTAGATGACAGTTATTGGATGAGCAAAACAAAACATTTAGTTTATTTTTAATTGACTTATCAATATTTTATTTTTATTAATTACATTTTTATTTAAAAATAAATAAATTTATCATTTGAGTGTTATTAAATTTTTATTTGTTGAGTTTATTTTAAAATTATTATTATTATTATCAATTATTTTAATTAAAAAATTTAAATATAAACAAAATTTACCAATATTTTTAATAATTTATTCTAATTAAGGTATTATGGCGAGATATTTTAAAATGTTTTAACCAAACAGTCTCGAGTCTAAATTACATACCTTAGATCGAGTTTATATATATAAGAAACTTTTCTCCTCAGTGCGCACTGATAAATATTTATCAGTGTCTTGAATGTGGATCATTAGATTCAATTGCTTTGACCTTGTCTGTATGCATTTCCTAGTACTTATCCATAATTTATAGCCTACATGCAATGCACCGATATATTTTATATCAGTACGCACAGAGGAGAGAAAGTGACTGTATATATGTATAAGAACCATGATGCAATCTTATCGATTTTTAAGAATTTCGATCTGAATTTTTTTATACATGATAAATTCAATGAAATCTACTTACAAATAAAATTTGAAAAATTTTCAAATACAAAAAATATTTATCTCAAATTTATTAAATATGAAGGCATTAGAAAAATTGTCAAAATATAGGAAAATTTAAGAAAATAGTTCTATTATTCGAAACTATCTCAAATTGTGTCCACAACTAGAATTCATTAAACTTATCATGTATAAAAAAATTCAGATCGAAATTCATAAAAATCGATGTGATTTCATCAAAGTCCTTCCCTTAGGAGAGAACCACTAATATGTATATGTATGTGTATATATATAGTCATTTTCTCCTAAGTACTGATATCACTAATATTTGAAGTAATAGGAATTCGGTCATAACTCCTCTTTCACCATCATCCTTGGTTCTTTCTTCGGCATGGAGGTTTCATCAAAGACTACATCTCTAATAAGAATTTTCTTCAAGTTGGCCATATCATAAGGCTTGAATCCCTTTACTCCTTTCTCAAACTCGAGAAATATGCATTCAAGTGACTTTTTGATTGTAGCGTGTTCCTCTCATCACTAGGAATAAAAGCATATGCCTTGCACTTGAAAACCTTCAAATTAGAGTAGTCAACTTCCTTGCCCATTCATACTTCTTCCGCCGATTTAAACTCAAGTACCTTCGATGGTGACCGGTTAACCAAATAGCAAGCATGATTAACCGCTTGCACCCAAAAAGATTTGGGCTAACCCCGCATGAAGTCTCATGCATTTAGCTCTCTCCAATAGCGTTATATTCATCCTTTTCACTGGACCATTTTGTTGAGGATTTTTCTTCACGGTGAAATATCCTGTGATGCCTTCAACTTTGCAAAATTTAATAAATTTGTAACTCATGTACTCACCTCCGTTGTTACTTCTCAAATACTTGATCTTCCTCCCCATTTGGATCTCCACTTCCGCCTTTTATTCCTTGAACTTTTCAAAGACATCAGCTTTCTCCTTCATGAAGTAAACCCAAACTTTTCTAGAAAATTCATCCATTAAAGTAACAAAGTAGCGAGCTCTACCATTTGATCTAGTTGGTGTAGGCCCCCACACATTGAAGTGTACATAATCAAGCAACCCATTGCTTCCATTTTCTTCGCTTGGAACTTTGAAGCTCACTTTGAATTGCTTTCCCATAACTCAATACTTGCAAAATTCTAGCTTGCATGACCCCATACCTTTCAACAATTGTCGTCTAAGTAGTTATTGTAATCCTCTTTCACTCATATGCCCTAGCCTTAAATGCCAAATTTGAGTATCATCTTTGCAATTTTCTTCTTCCGTAGAGATAGCCGCTCCACCTAAAATTGTGTTCCCTAAAAACCTATGAAGATTGTTGCCTAATTTTGTGTTGGGGTTTTTGCTCTAAAACTTGTAATTTGTAAATGTGATTTGAACATAAATAAAAGAAGTAGTTTAGTCATTCAAATTGTCTCATACATTTATATATAACATGTGTACTTAACCTCCAAGATTGGCGAATGTAATTTCAAACTGAGTATATGATTGTCATATACAGATGAATTCATTTTGAAACGAGCAATCTAAAGAGTCCGTAGATAGCAAATAAAGCTGGATACTTTATTTGTGGTTAATCTATAGCTGCGGTTCATTCCGTAATATACGGTGATCTTATACTGGATCATTCATATGGTGATATGAGAATGGAGGCACCCTGTATGATATGATCATATAGGACCTGGGCCACGATCTATATGAATCTTTCAATAAGATCCGTTACATGATGAGATTCATATATATCGACAAATGATAACTATCTATGGGTGATCCTGATCCTGAGTGTGTTATCGATCCCTTAAGGTTAGATCGTGATTTTTGATATACTGTAGGTGAGATCAGAGTTACATTCCCGGTCATTATGCTTCGTATGTTGGAATCGCGGTTTGGCTTATGGTTGGGAAGGTTTGTACACAATAGTGGAATCCACTCCTTCTTGTTAGAAGTAGACAGTAGTTCCCTTAAGGGTTGATTTGAGGCTTGAACAATATGAGTGCTCTCCTAATTCCGTGAGGAATGTAGGATTTATTGTTCATTAGAGAATCAACGGTACTTAATAGAAAAAATGTAATTAGAGGGGTATAACAGACATTATGACCCAGCTCTAATTATGAACTACTTGTGGAGGATTATACCATATGTAATAGCTATATTGATGGACACCGAAAGTTATTGGTTTGTGTAAAAACATCTACGGTTGAGAGAATGCATCTTCGGGTTTTTAGTGGAATAACATCGAAGTTAATAATCATGAAATATGTCAACAGGGGCGTAGCTCAGCTGGTAGATGGTCGAGCTTGGGGCTTGAGCAAATGACTCCCAGGTCAGCGGCTCGAATCATACCAATGGCGAAAGCTTCCAAAAAAATACATGGTCCCGAATTAATTGATATTATAAAAAAAAACAATAATCATGAAATATTAAATAAAGAGTTTAATTAATTATTTCTAAGGATTATTGGAGCTCAAAATACTATGGGTCCATTAGGTCCCCTTGCTAGCCCGATTGATTAAAGGTAACAAGGGTCATGATTGATTAAATTGATTGTCCAATTAACTATGTTACGAAAATGACACGTATCTATTTGGGAATTAATTGAATAATGAGATTATTTAATTAAATAATATTAGTGATTAAATTGATTAAATAATAAGATTATTTAATTATGCGATTAATCATTAGTTGGAGGGCGTTGATTGATATTTGTGTTTGAATAAAGATAAGAAAATTTTATTATTTTATTTTTATTAAATTAAATATCAAAATTGAATTTAAAAATTTTAAATTCAAAGTTATTAATTATCCTTATAGATTTTAAATATCTTAAAAGATTAATTAATGAAAGTTATCAGTTAAAAAACAAATATATATATATATATATATATATATATATAAGATAATTGTTGTTTTTGAAAACTGATATACGCAGAGAAGAGAATGTATCAGTTCTCTCATTTCAATTGCATTAACTTGCAATTTATTACGTGAAATTAAAAGAAGAAAAATGAGAGGTGTGCGGCTAGGTAAAACAATATATATATATACATATATATATATACATATATATTTATATTGTTTGTCTTCGATTGATGGTGACCGAATTCTACACATTGAAAACAAGAGTTGTTTTCGTAAGTTTCTTCTACCTCCATTCAAGCTCCTGAAACCCGTGACGTGCCCACACGCTGTTGCCAATCGCGGGACATAGCCGGGAAGATCTTGTAGTTCAAATCAGGAAGCAGACCGAAAAAAGAAATAAGGAGCCTTCAAACGTTGGTATAAAATCGTTTTACCTTCTTTGTTGTTTTCGATTATTATTGTACAAATAGGTTTAATTGATGATTGCATAAAAAATTTTAAAACCCCATTCCGCTGCACAATCCAAAAACCTGGCACCAAAATTTTGTACCTTATATCATCACCATAGATCCCTTACACACCTTGATCACACCATCATTTGCCGTGAAAGAACATCCATGTGTATCAAGTGTGCCAAGAGATATCAAATTCTTCTTGAGTGCTGGAACATGTCTCACACTACCTAAGGTATTCACAATCCCTTCAAACATCTTGATTTTAATTGTACATATCTCAATGACCTTGCAAGTTGAAATTGTTACCGATTAGGACCTCACCTCCACTTTGAGACTCATATGTGTCAAACCAATCCCGATTTGCACACATGTGAAAAGAGCACCCAGAATAAAGAATCCATGCATCGGAAGCATAACTAGTCGAAGCTACTGACAATAGCTCACCATTATCTTCGGATACCACATTAGCCGTAGAGCTTGTCTCAGCTTTCTTTCCTTCCTTGATCTTTGCCTCAAGCTTCCTACAATCCCACTTGTAACACCCTTTCTTGCTGCAACTGTAACACTCAACATTTTTCTCTCTAGAGTTCTTCTCCGACTTACTTTTTTCTCTTGTTCGGCCCCGCTCATTAGACTCCTTAACGAAGAGTCCTTCCCCTTGAGCTTCACTCTCATTTGCCTTGTTCAATTTCACATAAGAAATTATGGTGGAAACAACGGCATCACATTAGAGAGTTTCCTTGCCAAACAACAAAGTAGTCCAAAAATGCTTGAAGGAATCCGGTAAAGATCTCAACAACAAGAGAGCTTTATCATCCTCTTCGTACTTCACATCAACTCGTATCAAGTCGCTAATACACCGGTTAAAGTCATTCAAGTGTGCCATGACATATCCTCCCTCCTCCACTTTTAGCCCATAGAGTTGGTCTTTGAGAGTCAATTTGTTGGACAAGGTTTTAAACATGTAAAGCTTCTCAAGCCTCTCCCAAGTCCCTTTAGCGCTCTTCTCTTCCATAACATTGAATATCACTACATCGGAAAGATGCAACTCAATGGAACTTATAGCCTTCTTATCCAACACCTTCCATGTTTCCGTTAACATATCCTTCGGCTTTTTCTCTACCCCATCAACCATGAAATACAAGTCTTGTTGGATAAAGATGTTCTTCATTTTTCCTTTGCCATAATGTAAAGTTTGATTTCCCATCAAATGACTTCACTTCAAACTTCACCCCGCTGGAGCTTCCGGACGATGTACTACACCTCTCGGCCATTGCAAACAATCCAAAATAGCCTAAGCTCTGATACCACTTGTAAGCTGTGAGACAACATCTCTCTTCAGTTCACTTGGTAATTTCGTCGAACACCTTATAGGCAAAATCGAAAACTACCACCAACTCCTTCGAAGACCTCGTTTAAATGGACTTACAAGCACAATAATGTAATACTAGCAATAAGGAAACATAATCAACTAAAAGCAATCAAACCACAAAACAACAAAAGCAATATTACATGGTTCACCAAAAACGGCTACGTCCACGAAGACACCGATTTCACTAGATAATGAGAATGACAAGTACAAAAGATTATCTCTAACCCACAAGCATTCTCTCTTCCCCTAGGTCTCAATATATCCTTCAACCTCACAATCACTCTTTGTTCTAGGTTTTTCTCTCTAGCTTTGTTGTCTCTACACATTTACCTACACTTAGTTTAAAAGCTCAACGAACAACTCCCTTATATTGTGAAACTTTAGCTAATTACAACATAGCCCATTAAAACCTCAAATTTTAAATATGCTCCAAATATAAATACATGTTACTTTTAGACAAACATCAACGATAAATATGCGAAGGTTGGAAAGGTTTCTTCTTGTCTCTTTAAAATCTTTAATTTTGAATAGTTTGACGTACATCTGCACTATTTGATCAATTCTTCACGTGTTTATATGTTCTTAAGTGAAGAAATTGCATTCCAACTTTTCTTTATTAATGTCATTTTCACAACCATTTTCTACTTTCTCGTGATCTACTGTCTTTTTTTTAAAGGTTTAATCAAGTCACATTTTTTACGATTAATTCATTTATGATACCACCATTCGAATCATTCGATCGAGATCCAACTTTTTCACCATTGAATGTGGGTGATTTTAATCGCACGTCAATTCTAGTTGTAGTGTTCAAATGATTATACATTTCTCCTTCATATCGGATCGTATTAATGGTAGTTGTCAATCTGACTAGATCCCCTATATTATGATATTATAATATGTAAATGGTATTTTTAACTTGGCCCCTTATTTTATTGATAAATTAATTTCTATCATATTTAGTTATTTATTTAACCGAGATAAAATCAATCTCTTTTAGTATCTTAAATTTTTATGATTTCATACATTATTTCCTAATCTAATCTAATATGGGTTCAACAACTACACATTTACTATATAGTTATAAGATTAATTTTCAATCATTGGATTTCAATCCAAAATTCTATAAAAATTAAAGATTTAAAATTTTAAAAGAAATTAAAACTAAAAGGAAATAACCTCATCTTGTATTTATCCCTGAAACTATACATAAACTATATAGTAGCTAACATAGTTTGTTTACTTGTAGTTTTTTGATTTGACCGTTAAGATTATCTTTATGAACTTCTAAGATTTTAGGTTTGAGATTATAAATTAATAAATATTTTAATTTTATTTTCAAGCTTGTGTTATTATATATCTATTATTTTGTTAGGTTGTTGCTATAGTTTTGATAAATTTATTTTACTCATTTGTTATTTAAATTTGTTTATAAATATTTATAAGTTAATTTGGTTTGACATGAATATTATAAAGTTAAATTATAAGTATATAAATAATCATTTTTTAAATATATTAATGATACAATGATATTTTCTCACAAATTCTTTGATAAAGGAACTATTAAAAGAGATATTTCATCTATACAACAAGATAAAAGATCATTTTCTCAGAAATTCTTTGAGTATGTATAATTAAATGGAAATTGCAAAGAAATTTAAATAAATTTAATTATAGATGATTTTTTAGAAATAAAATAGAGTCAAGTTCCATTTTGATTCTCAAAGTTAGCGTGATTATTATTATTATTATTATTATTATTATTATTATTTTGTATCATCACCTTAAAGACTAAACTATTACATTATGATATATTAATATATTTTTCTTGGGTGACCTTTAATATTAGTTTCTATACTGGCACCCCTAAAACCAATATGCTGGCTTCGCCCCTGTTTGTGTGTCAAGATTTTCATAAAAAATAAATAAATAATAAAATCTATAACTTCAATCTACTTAATTAGAAACCTTAATCAATTTCATATTGGTTTGATTTTAAGGTTTACTATATATATATATATATATATATATATATATATTAATTAATAATTCTCATGCATGCATAGATATCAAACCTCCTAATCAACTACACATATTCGACATTCGGCTCATATGTTGCACAATAAAGTTGTCAAGTTGCACCTTGGATTTGTGAAATCAAATGCTTCTTAACTTGGTATCTGATGTAAAATCAAAAAACTTTGAACATTAACTTTTTAATTTTAATGTGAATTTGTAACGTTTTCGTTTGATCCTAACTTGAAGCAGTTAATCTAAGGTTAATTATGTTATGTTATGATTTTTATATATTTTATATTTCTGTGTAATAAACCCGAGTCCATGCACTAAATTCATTCGATTATACCTACCTATTCCCTTTTAGTTGAATGATTGTGCTTATCTCCTTTCATTTTCGACACGAGTTTAAATCTTATTTTTGGTTTTATATAAAATCACAAATGTAGATAGATTTCTCTGTTGTAATGTGGGAATTGAGATTTGCTATTCATGTCGAATTAATATTTGTAGTATTAAATCTCGCCAAATTCCAAAAGGTTTCCTAAATTCAAATTAACCTTAAACTCATCTATCGATTAATTTATAGTTTTTGTTTAACATATGAAAAATGTGCAAATTGTTTTATTTTCTATGACATATAGTTGACCTTTGGTATCAACTTGCCCATTAAAATTTAGATATATTTTTTTTCAATACAGCTGAATTTACTTTGAACATATCGTTTTCCCGAAAATGGTTTCCTATTTGTATTATTTTATTTTTGGTATAAGGTTTGGTTAATATAAAGTATTCATCTTTTTTGCCATTAAATTAAAATCATGCACGCACCGCAAACTCAGCAAAATGAGCATGATTTCATATTTGTTTCATATTGAAAATATGAATTTTATATTTGTTTTACTCGTATATAATTAACATTGGGCCTGCTCGACGTTGCAACTGACTGATTAATTAAGCATCTATTGATCAACTCTTACACTTATTTAATAACAATTTGTACTAAAATATATCAACTCTTTCACTTAAATAATAATAAATAAATAAAAGTTGAACCCCAACTCACCCATATATAATAACAAAATATAATCCCTATCACTTTTCACATTACAACATAATTTATACAGGAAACATTGAAAGGATCAACAACTTATGATTTCAAAATAATAATAATAATAAAATACAACAACTTGTGCTCTTGAAGCAATCCAACTCTAGGTACATGCATGTTGAATTGATGAAGGAGAGCAAATTAACTCTTATATATATATATATATATATATATATATATATATATATAGTTTTGATCAACTGCATTCACTTTTCAAACGTTTTTCCTAGCTATAGGCCGAGAAAAAAAAACTGCAATTGATTATTAGGAGGGAGCACTTGTGACAATTATCAAAATCTCATCTGACGATTTTATCCGATATCAAAACTAAACAGATTGACTCAATGGTATGCTACTTATAATGACATGCTACTTATATTTAAGCTATTGAGATTCTCATATTCCGAATGAATTATAATAACAAAAAAAAAAGCATACATAGAGAGGTATGCTTATTTTTGACCAAACCTCAAGATATGTTAATAAATTTTGGGAGATTTTTAAAAATGGTCAAAGCAAAATAAGTGTTTTTAAAAGAATTTAGATCATTTGCTAATTTGATCTTTTTCCTAACCTCATATAATATCATGACACATAAACATTATAATGAATGAGTGGTTAAGATGTGATTGGTTTTCACAACCACTTTATCAACAACCAATCACATACTTTAAAAATATCAGGAAAAAGATCAGCAGATGATCCAAATTCATTCTAGAAATGGTCTAGATTTATTTAGTTTTTTTTATTCTTATCCATTACAGTATATATCATGCACGTGGCAACAAAAATAACTCCACGTTTTTTGAAAATCCAAATTAATCATGCACTTAAAGTTTCTATACGATAATTTTTTGCTTTAAGGCCCGAGTTTTCTAATTTGATTTCTTGATCAAGATCAAATTTCATACCAAATTGTATTTTACTATTTTGATCACACAAGCTCAAATAAAAGAAGTGGATATCGTAGGAAATGACCTTTCTCAATGTTTAGTTTCTAGGAAATAGCTCATTGGTCAAAAAATTTCACTTTTAACCTTTTTACCAACCACATTTACCACATTGCCCTTTAAAACCCCTTACGTGGAATTTCCCTCAATACCCTCCTTAAATATTGTATTCAATATAACTTGTTCAAATTTACTAAAATACCCTCCAAACTCATTTCCTACACAAGTCACTGATGAACACCATTCAAAATCCAAAAAAAACTCGTTGCTCTGCTCTGTGTATGCAAAAATGGAACCAATAAATAGAGAGACACAGAGAGAGGAAGGAGAAGCGAGGTCATCGTCGCTGTTGCCGTTCAATTACAAATTAAAAAAAAAACCCTTCTTGTTCTTGCTCTGTGTACCTAAACGACGAACAAAACTCAAACCCAAGCAAGAACCCAGAAATACAGAGGAAGAAGAGGCAAGGTCGCCGGTCGCCGTTTAAAGCACAAGATCAACGGTCGGCATTGATCGAAGCACCCCAAACCCTAGATGAAACACAAAAAGAGTGAGACAATTTCAAGGTACTAATTTTTTCAAACTACTTTAATTTGTTCAAATTTGTGTTTATATGGGAGATTGTTCTTGTTTATGTTTTTGATGGGAGATTGTTCTCTTGTTTGTGTTTTTGGCGTGTTTGTGTTCCGTTGTATGTGTATTTGGAGGGTGTGTGTTCTATTTGAAGAGAATCATTTAGTGATTGCTGTGAACTACACTGGAAAAACATTTAGTGGGATGTAATTCTATGTGAAGAAAAATGTTTGCAGACTAGAATGACTTATTTTGCATGAATGTATTATATTATGCCTAGTAATCATTGTAATAGACCTAGGACTGATGGATGAAGCATGTAATTTGATGAGCCTAGGCTATATACTGAATGTATATGTTAAGCCTATGAATGATTGTCTTAAGCCTATAGCCGATGGATAAATGATGCATGTATTATTTTGAGCTTAAGACTGATGTTGAATGTGTGTTTTTAGCATATGTGGCTATGAATGATTTTCATAAGTCTAGTACTTATTGACGGTGATTTTTGGGATTACGTAAAGTTAATCACGCGCCCAACAAACTTTTGCAAATTGTCAATGATGTTGTGAGGAAATAGAAAAAAAGCAAAGCATGCAAACACAAGTTTTACGTGGTAAAACCCCAAATCAGGGAAACATCCACTGTTGCCAGTGATGGCGAGAAAAGAATTCACTATGATGAAATTGTTACACACTCAGGCTCTCTTGCTCTCACATATTCTTAGATTTTCTTATTCTTTTACAATGTTATATTTAATGTCTATTTATATGTGCATAGAACCATAATCCTTACTATACAAGTAAGTAAATGTGGTGGTGGTGTCTAATTAGGATTTGTTACTTGTTGAAATCGTTTTTATCTTCTTTCCTATTCCGCATTGTTTGAGTTTGGAACGTATTAGATCTCTTGTCTAATTTGGACTCTGATATCTATAAGGAAGTTTGTTTCCTTATCAGAGTATGTTTCGAGACATCTTAGTTGAGTAAGGGGCTGTTTGTTTGTCTTCCAATAAGTCTTATTACCCCTTATGACTTAATTTAAGATAAATTGGATTGTTTGTTTTTCTTACTTATAACTTATTTTAAGATTTATATATCTGATAGAAAAATTAAAAAAATTTGATTTTTATCTTATTGAAAAAGTGCTAAAGTACAGTATTCTAGTATATTTCAACAAATACCCTATATCAATTCATACATTTACAAAAAATAACCTCAACAAAAAAATTCCCAAATTTCTTAAACAACCCTAACCCTAACCTAAGCTAACCCTAAATTGACCTAGAAGGAGGCCGGCTAGCAAATCGACGGCGTCCAGAACCTATAACCGTACACCATCATGTAGACCAGCGTCGTGAAGAGTATCGAGCAAGTGATTCCAGCAAGAAAACCCACGGCGGAGAGATGCGAACGGCGGCATCGGTCTGAGATACGAACTCAAGCCACATGAACCAGGATTTGTACGACAGCGAGATGCAAACGGCAGCGGTGGTCTAAGATCGATCGGGCAAGCGGTGGTCTGAGATCGAGTGAGCAAGACGCGGTGGTCTAAGATCGATCGAGCAAGCGGCGGTGGTTCGAGATAGAGCAAGCGATCGACAGTGGTTTGAGATAGGGATTTGAAGCTGACGGAAAGGTGGACGAGATGATCGGCAGGATGAGGCTGACGGCGTCAGGGATTAAGATCGAGCAAGTGATGACGGCGGTTAGGGTTTGAATTTTTTTTCCTCTACAGGAGACAAAACGGTGTCGTTTTGTTATTACAAGAAATTTAGCATAATTTAGGTTGTAACCGTGTCGTTTTACATATCCAGTCAACAACTCAACCTATTAAAAGTTCCTTGAGATGAGAGTATAATAGTAAAATCAAAATCAACTTAATATTTAAGTTCTATGATATCAAATAAAAAACAAACAAATGAGTGTGTCTTAATATTTAAGTGATATCAAATAACTTAAATAAAATAAGATCTTTTAATACTTAAGACAAAAACACAAATGGCCTCTAAGACTTTTTATCTGCGTATTTGAGTCGTGATTGTATTGAATTCAATATAGTACACGTGTCGTCACGCTGACCACTTACCAAACTCGACCAAACTTCATTTTACCCTGATCGGTTACCTGATCCCGACTAGGGGCTAGACCCAACCATTTAGGTATCCCCAATCAGGCGTTGAGATCATCTATTAATTGCCTTGGGTTTATCTTTCCCAGTTGATTTTTGTGACGTGGCATATCTAATCACCGTGTTTTCAGGTGACCATGCTGACTTCTCATGCTATCAAAAAATCCCTATATATGCAGAGAAAAAGTTTTACTCAATAAGATGTCTCGAAACATACTATGATAAGGAAACAAACTTCCTTATAGATATCAGAGCCCGGATTAGACAAGAGATCTAATACGTTCCAAACGCAAACAATGCGAACATGAAAGAAGATAAAGACGATTTCAACAAGTATCAAATTCTAACTAGACACCACTACCTTTACTTACTTGTACAATAAGGATTATTGTTCTATGCACATATAAATAGACCATAAATATAACGCTGTAAAAGAATAAGAAAATCTAAGAATACGTGAGAGCAAAAGAGCCTGAGTGTGTAACAATTTCATCATAGTGAATTCTTCTTCTCGTCGTCACCACCAGCAGTGGATGTTTCCCCGATTTGGGGTTTTATCACGTGAACCTTGTGTTTGCATGCTTTATTTTTTTCTATTTCCTCACAACATCATTGACAATTTGCAATAGTTTGTTGGGCGCGTGATCGACTTTACGTAGTCCCAAAAATCACCGTCAACAATTGGCGCTAGAAGGAGGGAAGGTGCTGAACTAACGTTTGCTAAGTTAACCTCGAAGAACTTGTGAAGCAGTGACATGGCAGATAATAGGGATGGAAGTCAGTCCCTGCATGATGCTGGTACCTCTCGTGGTGTTAACAACCCTGGCCTAGTGAACGCCAGCATCGCTGGAGGAAGTCTGCCATCTGTGACTCCAACCTCAATTGGTCAAGCCGCAATAACCTCCATAAGCACTCCCCCATGAATTTCCCCAGACGCATTCCAGCAGGTCCAAGAGTCCCTACAGATAGTCATTGACAACGCAGCTAGACATGGCATCAATATAAGAGCAACTGCTAATCTGACATCATCATACCAACTATCTACACCTATGGTGTCCCAAGACCCCAAGGTGCATTCCGAGATAGTGGGTGTGACCTTAGGCATGCCCCGTAAAACCGGTAGAGATAGGGCGGATCACCTTATAAAGGGGAAACATTCCCAATAGGGAGATGAAGGAATTAGCAGACGGGGTAGGCAAGATCGATATCAAACAGACTTTGAGCCGGAGGAAACCCGCAGAGATGTTCGTAGGCTGGATCGATCCAGTTCTTCAGATGACAGTGATTAACCACCATGTAGAACACGCCGAAGGAGCAAGTCTTCACTAAGATTCGATACCCCAAAGGCGGGCACCCATAGACTCCAACAAGGGTTCACCGACCGTTAGCGATCAGGAATAGATAATGAGCCAGAAGAAGGACGAGATATCCTGATACAAAAATTGACCCAGAAGGTAGAAGCATTAGAACGTCGCCAGAGGCCACAAGATTTATTGGACGATGATTCTGAAAGCCCCTTCATGAACAACATTCTCCAAACCCAGTTCCCGGAATTATTCAAAATGCCTCAGGTTGAGCAGTTTAAAGCAAACACGGATCCAAAGGAACACGTGAGACATTTTCGAAGTGCGATGGCGCAGTACGCTTACAATGACCGGTTGTTATGCTTGACGTTCCCATAAACGCTCGGGGACTTGGGGTCTAGGTGGTTTAGAAGGCTCCCTCAGGGAACAATCAAGAATTTCGGAGAATTGACCCAAGCTTTTTCACGACAATTCTTGGGAAATATACAAAGGAGAAAATCTATAGCCCAACTCGCCACCCTAAAATAGGGAAAGAACGAATCATTGAAAGATTATTTAAAAAGGTTCTCTCAGGAAGTGTCAAGGATCCATAATCCCAACGATGAGGCTATAGTGGCCGCATTCACCAACAACCTATAGAAGGGTAGGCTTTCCTTCGATTTGAGGAGGGAATGCCTGAATACATACACCGATTTGATGGATGTAGCAGGTAGTTACGCAATGGTTGAAGACGATGAGCTGGCTCAGGGGGGTAGTTATGTGCATGAGGGTCGCCCCGGGGAGAACTCCAAAACAGGTAAGGGCTATGCAAATAACCAGAAGGGTGATCACCATGTGAGTGATGGGAACAAAGATGGTTGTCGAGATAAGAATCATAGAAACAATCGTAACCACAGAAAGTTCCATGGACAGTACACTAACTACACTCCCATCACCAAGAGATAAGAGGAAATCCTGGCGATCGTAAAAGACCAGAAGTTAGTCAAATATCCTCCTAGACAATCAACATACACTCGAAAAGACACGACAAAATAATGCAGGTTCCACAAAGAATGTGGTCACGATACATCAAAGTGATACCAACTAAGAGACCATATCGAAACACTTATTAGGGAGGGTCATCTCAAAGATTTAATTCTTAAAACGGCAGACGATTAGCAGAAGGATCCCCTCTAGTACAACCAGCTAAGGGGAAACCAGGAAAAGAAACAAAGCCCGGGCCGAGGCAGCAGTGAATGGACAGTCAACACTATTTTTTGAGGACCCTACACCAAAAAAAAACCAACTCTGGAGAGGGATAGCTTAATTGCTTTCAGTTTAAGATATTTTTAGTTTGTTTTTTAATTTTAGTTTTTCTTATTATTTTTGGTTTTGACATTGTTAATTTGCATATCAATTAATAAAGAAGCCAAGAACCGTGTTCAAATTTTTTATAATCATCTTTGTTATCAGAGATAAACTCGTAGCGCTGACACCTGCCATGGTGGGTGAAGGTGTCCGAGATGCTGAGAAGTCTGTTGCTAGAGATCTGGCGCTTCTGCCGAACTGACTGGGTGCAAATAAAGCATTGTCAGCAATCCGGCCACCCCGAGATGCCGGTTTTACCAGAAAAAAAATATTCGGGTACGCCATCGGGGAAAACCTGGTGAGATGCGTTCGGCTGTGTTAGTATTGCATTACCGATTTGGCCGTGTCACCGATTCGGCCGTGTTAGTATTGCACTACCGATTCGGCCAAACCTTTGTAAAACTGGGAGATGTCCTTGGTGACTTGTTTACATAGGAAAAACAGAGAGAAATGAGGCAAGGTTCCCAGAACACCTCTTGGCTGAAGACTCAAGACGGTCGGGAATTATCCTGAACAAGTGATCGAGACACCGACTGAATCCAAGATTGTCAGAAATTATCCTAGGCAAAGAGTCGGGTCACCGACCGGTCCAGTTACAAGGAAGAAAAAGATCAATGAGTCCAAGATTGATCAGTTTAATGAGATACTTGATCAGTTTAATGAGATACTTGATCAGTTTAGCAACAAAAAACGATCAGTTTAAAAAAAAATACTTGATCAGATTAAAGCAATAAGATCAGAAGCACAAAAAAATCAAAAGTATTCAAATCCCCTTCGTCAAGCCGCTAAGAACTCGTCTCACGAATTTGAGGGGGTATTGTTATAGGTATTTTTTGATCGCATGACAAATCAGCATGATCACCTGAAAACACGGTGATTAGATATGCCACGTCACAAAAATCAACTGGGAAAGATCAACCCAAGGCAATTAATAGATGATCTTAACGCCTGATCGGGGATACCCAGATGGTTGGGTCTAGCCCCGGGTCGGGATCAGGTAATCGATCGGGGTAAAATGAAGTTTGGTCAAGTTTGGTAAGTGGTCAGCGTGACGACACGTGTACTGCATTGAATTCAGTACAATCACGACTCAAATATGCAGAGAAAAAGTCTTACTCAAATAAGATGTCTCGAAGCATACTCTGATAAGGAAACAAACTTCATTATAGATATCAGAGTCCAAATTAGACAAGATAACTAATCCGTTCCAAACGCAAACAATGCGGAACAGGAAAGAAGATAAAGACGATTTCAACAAGTAACAAATCCTAATTAGACACCACCACCTTTACCTACTTGTATAATAAGGATTGGGTTCTATGCACATATAAATAGACCCTAAATATAACGTTGTAAAAGAATAAAAAAATCTAAGAATATGTGAGAGCAAAAGAGTCTGGGTGTGTAACAATTTCATCATAGTGAATTCTTCTTCTCGTTGTCACCTGCAACCATGGATGTTTCCCTGATTTGGGGTTTTATCACATAAAACTTGTGTTTGCATGCTTTGCTTTTTTCTATTTCCTCACAACATCATTGACAATTTGCAATAGTTTGTTGGGCGCGTGATCGACTTTACATAGTCCCAAAAATCACCGTCGATTGTGAGCCTGGGACTGATGATACATGTATAATTTTGAGCATAGGATTTATTTTCATTTATAATGCTGATACATGTATAATGCTGATTTTGAACATTGACTTATTTTCATTTTTAATGCCGATACATGTATAATGCTGATACATGTATTTCATCTTGAGCCTAAGTTTTTTTTTTTGTTTTTTTTTTTCATTTTCTAAAAACCGAAAAATTCAAATGAAAAGTTGTGGCAGTTCCCAGACCATGAGAAATGGATTTCAAACATTTTTAAGAAGAAGACAAGCATACATGTCGCATTGACTCAATTGTTAGATTATATATTTACTGATTTATTTTATTTTATTTTTTATTTGAAGATTCGTCTAGTATTTGAGATTTGATATGTGAGGTGTTTAACATTTAAAATTGTAGAAATTACTAAACTGTTTATCTCACCTGATCAACGGTGATATACTTGAACGTGTTTTAACTTTTAAACATGCATAGAATTTTACTTTAGTGGAATTGTTTGTCCTCCTCCTGCGTGTAGACAGGGGCGGATCTATTTGCAAAGTAGCCTGGGCTACACTTTTTAAAAATAATTTCCAAGTTAATAGTTTATTTACATGTTTGCCATTGAATTAGAGTTTTTCAAAATTACCTTATATACTATACAAATCTATTTACCATCTAACCCGATTAAACACAAAATAAGAAATAAAACAGAGCATTAGATACAAACAAATAGAGTATGATACTATAGAGTATCAAAGTATCAGACAAAAAAAAAAACCTTTCAAAAGCAAAAGCTTGACCACAAGTTCCAACAAGAAGTGGGTAATTGACTAATTATTCAACATCCTTTCTAAACTTGTCTTACTCTCAAGAGATAATTCGTTATTGTATTGGAATTGCATGTTTGTTTCTTATTTAGTCATTATCTTTTTATGTATTATGTTTAGAGTATGAATTTTGAGGGGTAAGGTTCATTATATCCCCTTCTATCTAAATGTATATTTCATTTTTAATTAATATAATTTTCTTGTGTTGTCGAAGTTCATTTTAAAAAATATATATAATTAGTTTAGCCCCCCTCCTGTAACGTCATGCGCCCATGCTTATATATATATATATATATATATATATCAGTCCTTTTCCTGTCAGTGCGCACTGATAGAATTATATAAGGACATTGAATGTGAGCCACTCATTTATAAAAGAGTTTTGACAAGTGCATACATACCAGGTCAAAATATGTAAAATGAGTGGCTCACATTCAATGTCCTTATATAATTCTATCGGTGCGCACTTATTTGAAAATTATTGATATATATATATATATATATATATATATATATATATATATATATGAATGTTATATATCTAATCTGTACAAGCAACAAACATATTTCAACTAAAATCTCCACAACAATGTCTTCTATCTCTTCTTCTTCAACATCCTCGGATCTTCCGTTGAAGCCAATCCCCGGCGACTATGGCCTCCCTTTCCTCGGGGCGTTTAAAGACCGCCTAGACTATTTCTACAACCAAGGTCAGGACGAGTTCTTCCACAGCCGAATTGCCAAACACAACTCCACTGTTTTCAAAACCAACATGCCTCCTGGCCCATTCATGGCCTCAAATCCTAGAGTCATCGCTGTTCTCGACGCCGTCTCCTTCCCCGTCCTCTTCGACACCTCCAAGGTCGAGAAACGCAACGTCCTCGATGGGACATTCTTCCCCTCCGTCAAATTCACCGGCGGCCACCGCGTCTGCGCCTACCTCGACCCTTCCGAGCCCAACCACACCGCCCTCAAATCGTACTTCTTGTCGGTCCTCGCCAAAAAACATGACAACTTCGTACCTCTCTTCAGAACTTGCTTGTCAGAGCTCTTCATCAACATAGAAGACGAAATGGCCAACAATAGAGAAGCTCCTTTCAATACCCTCAGCGACCAAATGTCTTTCAACTTCTTCACTCGCTTGTTTTCCGACAAAAAAACAGTTGACTCGACTATCGGCCCCAAAATGTTTGATAAGTGGCTGTTTTTTCAACTTGCACCATTGATGACTCTAGGGTTGCCAAAGTTTGTAAATTTTCTCGAAGATTTTGTGTTGCATACATTTCCATTGCCGTCTTTCCTCGTGAAATCCGATTACAACAAGCTCTACGAAGCGTTTTACGCCTTTTCGGGTTCAGTTTTGGACGAAGCGGAGAGGTTTGGGATCAGCAGAGAAGAAGCTTGTCATAACTTGGTTTTTCTGGCTGGTTTCAACGCTTATGGTGGTTCAAAAACTCTGTTTCCGGCTCTGATCAAGTGGGTTGGACTCGCAGGAGAGAAGCTACACCGCCAGCTAGCTGATGAAATCAGGACCGTTGTTCAAGCTGAAGGTGGGGTTACATTAACAGCGTTGGATCAAATGGTGTTGACCAAATCAGTGGTCTATGAAGCGTTGAGGATCGAGCCTCCGGTACCGTACCAGTACGGTAAGGCGAAGGTTGATATGGTGGTCCACAGCCATGATGCGGCTTTTGAGATCAAGAAAGGCGATATGATCTTTGGATTTCAGCCGTTTGCTACGAAGGATCCTAGGGTTTTCGATAACCCAGAGGAGTTTGTGGGCCAGAGGTTTGTAGGAGATCAGGGAAAGAAGCTATTGAAGTATGTTTATTGGTCAAACGGGAGGGAGACGGATGATCCGATGGCTGAGAACAAGCAGTGCCCGGGAAAGAATCTGGTGGTGCTGCTGTCTAAGGTTATGTTGGTGGAGTTCTTTCTACGGTACGATACGTTCACAGTTAAGGCCGGTAAGTTGCCATTGGGTTCATCGGTGACGTTCAAGTCGTTGACCAAGGCCACAAGCACTTAATCATTCTATATGATCATCATCATCATGATAGTCCATGTTGAATACGTTGTATGTAGAATGTGTGATTCTTTTCTTAGATATACAGGTTTGAATATGTGATTGATTATTTTTTTTTCAATTTGTTTTCTGTAAAAAACTATTACAGATTCTTTAAATAAATGAATCAGAATCCGAACTCGTAATCTCATTGACGTGTACATGAGAATTTAAATTATTTCAACTTCAGTAGTGTTTGATTTGCATTTGTTTGTTCTTGTGTTATTTCAACTTCAGTAATATATCAATTTGAATATTCTAATGAATTGAAGTGACAATTAGTTTCAAGTTATTTTAGAGTACCCTGATCTATTATTCCACCATAATTTATTGTTTATGTTCATACCGCTGCCACGCAAAGTAAAATTTAAAAGGAATATAATACGATAAGATGAGGTTTACACAGTTTACTAAATGGTATATCCTTTATAGCTACCTCATAGAGTTTGTAGATTCGAGTTACATATTTTTCCCAAACTTCGAATTAACTGTAATAGTTCGAAGAAAAAAAACACATTTTGAAAACTCATAATTTATCTATCAATGATATTTACTACAATTATATGGGATATTATGAGAATGAACTATTTTATTTTTGATTTTTTTTAATTACCAAACCTTTAATTTTTATATAATTTAGATTAAAATTCTATTTTCGATTTTTTTATAAATTATCAAACTTTTAATTTTTATGGACTTTAAATTAAAATTCAATTACTAGTATTAATTCTGCAACTATATATACCGAACATATTGTAGCCAGAAAACCGACAGAGCCGTGATCAACATATCAAAATACAATTGTCTCGAGATGACTAAATAAATATCAATATTTTAACCAAACCATCCTCAATATTTTGAGGATATTAATAATATATTTACCAAAATTTCCAAAATTTTGGACTCCATGTATTTCCTTGAGGGTGACTATATTAATCATCTACAATATTTTTTTTTCTTTTTTGCATTATTTTTTTTTTGTGATAAAATTGGACTTACTTAGAGGGAAAAAGCATCACAAGCGATCATATGCTGAAAAACCCCTAGGCAGTATCCATCCATACTATAAAAAGAATAAAATGAAAAGTAACAAAAACCAGAAAAAACATAAAAACTAAGGGAAACAATCCCAACAAAAACATTGACACGCATGCCATAAAAAAACGGAAAACATCAGGAAAAATGAAAAGACTCCCGACCCATGTAATCATTGCCAACCAATAAAGAGCAGAAAGACGAGGAGGTTGCCCACCACGAATCGACCTCCAACCCCAAAGCATGCTTAGAAAGAGCGTCTGCAACCTGATTCCCTTCCCTAAAGATATGAGAAACCTGAAACTCCATTATCGATATCTGATAGATACAGCTTTGCCAAGCCTGTCGAATCCGCCAAGGAACCTGCTTGGAGCGAGAGGAGAGCAGTTGAACCACATAAGAAGAATCACTCTCAAGCCAGATTCGATGCCACCCATTCTGCCAAGCAAAATAAATGGCCATCGAAGCTGCAAGAAGTTCTGCCTCAAACGCAAACACCTGACCAAGAGGAACAGCAAAACAACCCTTCACAAAAGCTCTGCAATTACGAAAAATACCCCCATAACCCCCAACACCTGAAGAACTCAAGGCGGCACCATCAGTATTAACTTTGATCCAACCAGGAGCCGGAGGCGACCAAATCATACTCTTGATAACCGGGGCCCTAGCAGGACGACCACAGAGATCAAACCGACGAAGAATCAAAAGATCATCTACATAATTACGCATACACTCAATCCCTAACCGGTTAGCATCAGACACCGCACACCAAACCAAAGACAAAGCAGATCTGAAATCCATAGCCTTACCCTCAAAAATCTATTGGTTATGGGCAAGCCACACACTCCAAACCACGACATGAATAGTCGTCTTCCATAAAACCCGCACCTGATCGCTAAAAGAAACTGACATGGCCTGGGAGAAGAACGAGCTCCAAGAATTGGCAGAAATACGCCGCTGAAAAGCTGAAAAAACCCGCCTTCCAAAAAACAGCCACTAGGGGGCACCAAAGGAAAAGATGATCAGACGACTCACTGCTAACCCCACAAACACTACACCGGGAAGCTAAGTGCAACCCAGCCCTACACAAGCGATCCTCTGTGGGAAGCCGATTCAACAAAAGACGCCATGTCAAAGCTGATTGGGAAGAAGGGACAAAACAGCACCAAACATCCCTCCACCAAGAGACTTGCGGGGAATCACGAATCATACGGGAATAAGCCGACTTGCAAGAAACCTACCCATCTCGAGAATGAGCCCACACCAAAGAATCTGCAACTGGAGAAATAGCAATCCTACTGATACGAAAACAGAGATCTGGAAAATGGGCTCTAAAACTATCGTCAAGAACCCACCCTCATGGATAAAATCAGAGACTCGTGCCCTAAGAAAGCAAGCCAAGTAATCAGGAATCCCCAGAAGCTCAAGAATGGGAACCCCTAACCAATTGTCGCGCCAAAAATCTCGCTGAGAATTCTCACGAATGAGCCAAATGCCCTCCCTAAGAAGATCTGAATAATGAGAGCGAAAAGAATGCCAAATCGACGAAGTGACATACCCCCCCCCCCCCCCCCCCCCCCCCGAGATTTCTGAAGCTGCGTGAGATACCGTTCCATCAGAAACGAAAAAGTAAAACTGTCAGAGGTCATAAACTTCCAGGTGAGCTTTTTTAAAAGAGAATCATTCAGCAACCCAAGATCCTTCAAACCAAGACCACCTTGAGAGTAAGGCTTACAACAACGATCCCAAGCAACCTGAATCAGTTTAGTCTCCTCACAAGAACCAGTCCACAAAAAATTTCTCAATTTGCGATTAACCAACCGCAGCAAAGAAGAAGGCCATTTGCTTTGTCTTTGGTTTACGATCTTTTTTGCATTAATGAAGAATGAATTCAAAAATTTACGATAAGAATGAATAACAAGCACTAAATCAAATTTTTTCTTCTATTTCAACCAAAATCACAACAAAGTTGATGTTTTAGCTTGATCATACTATATGATCATCATCATCATCATCATAGTCGATGTTGACTACATTGTATGTAGAAAGTGTGATTCTTTTCTTAGATATATAGGTGTGAATGTGTGGTTGATTATTTATTTTCAAATTTTTTCTGTAAAAAACTATTACAGATTCTTTGAAGAAATGAATCAGAATCTGAACTTACGATCTCATTGACGTGGACTTGAGAATTTGAACGATGTCATCTTCAGTAGTGTTTGATTTGCATTTGTTTGTTCATGTGTTATGACTTATGAGTAAAATTCTTCTTGCCTACCTATATATCAATTTGAATATTATAATAAATTGAAGTCACAATTAGTTTCTCGTTATTATTGGGTACCGTGATCTATAATTCCACCGTAATTTTATGTGGACCATTCCACATTTATTGTTCAAGTTAATATTGCTGTTACGCAAGTAAAATAAATCCAAAAGGAATACAATACGATAAGATAAGATTTATAAAATGGTTTATCCCTCGTAGCTATATCATTCACTTTATTGATTTGAATCACGTATTTTTTCTAAACCTCGAATTAACTGTAATATACATATACATATATATATATATATATATATATATATATATAATGATTATGTGTAATAAGTCTATTGTAACACCATAGAACACACCAATAATGTATTGTCATGTGAGTAAAATTATGGCTTTTAGTGTTTTGATAATTATTGCCACCCTACGCGTATTTACCATTTTCATTTTCAGAATACAGCTTTCAAAATATACTACCAGATGCATTTTTCAATTTTGAAATTGAAACAAAAAATAATGTTTTCATTTTTGTTTTTATTTTTGAAAAACAGCACATGAAAACTGTTACCAGTCGCACCCTAAGTGTTTTTAGAAGAATTTAGATTATTTGCTAATCTGATATTTTTCCTAACCTCACATAATATCATGACACATAAATATTGTAATAAATGAGTGATTCAGATGTGATTGGTTTTCACAACCACTTTATTAACAACCAATCACATACTTTAAAAAGGTTAGGAAAAAAAATCAGCAAATGATCCAAATCCATTCTAGAAATGGTCAAGATTTATTTAGTTTTTTTTATTCTTATTCATTACGGTATATATCATGCATGTGGCTACAAAAATAACTCCACGTTTTTTGAAAGTCCAAATTAATCATGCACTTAAAGTTTCTATATATACGATATTTTTTTGCTTTTATGCCCGAGTTTTCTAATTTGATTTCTTGATCAGGATCAAATTTCATACCAAATTGTATTTTAGAATTTTTATCACACAAGCTCAAATAAAAGAATTCATAATTTTAGACATTTTTAAGAAGAAGACAAGCATACATGTCACACTGACTCAATTGTTAGATTATATATTTATGGGCAATTACCAATTGGGTCCTGGACTTTATTTAAAATTTCAAGTTGTTTGCGACTTTTACAAAAGTGACCAAATTGGTCCTTACATTTTTCCCAAGTGCCAAATTAGTCCCTCTAACTAAGTTCTATCCGTCAACTTTAACTGTGTAGGGGTAAAATTGTATTTTATTCCTAAACAATATAGTATTGACGCATGCACCGTTTTTTTAACACATGTCTATTTTTGTTTATTTTATTTGTGTGTTTTGATTTTTAAATAATTTTAAAAACATCACTTGTATAATATTAACAAAAAAAACAATATTATATAAAAGTGATAAAAAGACTAAACTGATAATGAACGGTAACTTTGTTTAAAAAAAATAAAGTATAATTGACATTATCTTATTAAAATATTTTTAGAATTTTTTAGAGAATTTTAATTAAAAAAAAGGTACAAATGATGTTTCATTAATAATATTTTTAGATTTTATTGTAATTATATTAGAGAATTTAATGTACAGAGACAAAATAACTTTACTATAATATGACAAATAAATGGTATTTACGTACTTTAACTAAAATTATTAAAGTCAACTGTTATATTTAATACCGTTAAGTCATTAGATGGACCAATTTGGTCACTTCTAAAAAGAGAGGGAATAATATGACACTAGAAAAAAATGTTAGAACCGATTTGGTCACTTTTATAAAAGTCGCAAACAACTTGGAATTTTTAAAAAAAAAGTCCAGGACCTAATTGGTAATTGCCTCATATTTATTGATTTATTTTATTTTATTTTTAATTTGAACTGGATTTGTCTAATAATTGAGATTTGATATGTGAGATGTTTAACCTTTAAAATTGTAGAAATTACGAAACTGTTTATCTCATCTCATAAACGGTGATACTTGAATTTTATGTTTTGGATTATGTGGCATGCGTATATTTGGTTTTCTATAGGTCAACATTAGTCAACTTATAAAGTTAACTGATTGATTTGGTAACAATGTGTGTTTATGTTGATTCATGACATCTTTTTTAAAATCTTGCTAGACTCAGTAAAATAAGGGTAAGTTAGTATAATTATCCCCCAAACTTACAACAGTAAACATAATATTGATATTACCAAAATATTCTTAAGTTAAAAAAAACAAAATTTTTTTAAACAAAATCAATTTTATTTTATTTTATCTTTTTAAAATGAAAATACAGTGGGATCCAAGTTAGATTTCCATCATCCATCAATCTATGGAGAGTGGGGATCTAGTTTGGATCTCTATCGCTTGGATCTTCATTTCAATGGAGATCTCGACGATGGGATCGCCAAAAATATAGATCCAGATTGGACAGTGGAGATATAATATTGAATTTCAGATTCTCCACCAATATTTTTTTTAATTTATATTTTCTAAATGGATTTCCAACATCCATCTCAAAGATCAAAATTGGAGATCCATTTTTTTTGTTCTTTTGTGTTTTTGAATTACAATGTTTAAATGTACACTTTTAAAAAGAAGTGAAATGATGAATACCATTATAACCATTAATTTTGAGTAAATTTGACTAACGGCTTGTGCGGTCAACATCGGTTTATGGGCAACGTTATTTCCGTTTGTAAAAAGCTATACCTCAAAGTGATTGAATGTAATTTGATACAAATATTAAAAAGTGTAATTATGGCACATCAAGAATTAAAAATTTTATATTTATCCTTTTAAAGTACAAAAAATCAGATATAAAAGATTAAATTTTTCTATTGTCAGTTCAAACTGACAAAAAATTTATCAGTTCCTTGTGTGTGAGCCACTCATTTTACATACTTTGACTTGGTATATATGTACTTGTCAAAACTCTTTCATAAATGAGTGTCTCACATTCAATGTCCTGATAAATTTTATATCAGGACGAACTGATACTAGAAAGACCGTAAAAGAACATATTTTCATCAACTTTTAAGAATATTCATTTGTGTTTTATTTATTTTTGTCAACAACTTTATTGAATCGGAACGTCAGCTGATTTTCGTAATCAGCATTACGTTAATTTGCCATCATTCAAGAAATTGTCACTATGTAATTGGAAAAAAAAAAGAGTAAAGTTTTGCTTTCTGAACTCCCTTTAATGAGAAAAGTTATGTCGAAAAACAGTATTTACTGTATCTGTTAAGGGAGGAATGGTGGTGCACATATTGATTCGGTTCTACTGTACTCACTTCAAGTTAAAAAAATCTCTTTTTCTTTTCTCTTGAATTGAAATCTCAATGTTGAATCTTTATTTGAGATTTTCATTCAACTCTGGTTTATTTTTCATTTGATCTAGAAAACGGAACAAAAGAGCTAATGTTAAACAAAATTTTTTAAAGATGTTTTGGTTTTAGGCGTAGATTTGTAAGCAGATATCCTAGTAAGATTTTTGTTTACTTTATTGTTAAAGTACGATTTCCATTATATATAAAAAAAAATATTTACATGGGATTGTCTTACCGTTTAATAGAAATATAACATTAAATTTAAAATATATTTTACGGTTTATTATACGATCTCATTACATGGCAGTAAAGTTATCCAACATAATTCTATCTTTATTTTAATAAAATATTTCATTAATGTGTTTATCCTTGTTATTTATTTATTTATTTATTTATTTGATAGAATAGAAAGGCAAACGCGTACACGTTCTTCTTTTGTACATTATTCAATCTTCCCATCCGATGGGTGGATGACGTCTGTTGCCTACGTCACTGTTGACGTACTTGGTACGGACCTTTTCTTAGATATCTGCTACTACATATACCTGTAATTCTTGAAAAGTTTACGTGTATGTTAAAACACAAGTGAGAGACTGAGAGTTGATAACTCAAAGAAACGTACTAAGACTGATTTCATATACACTTGCACAAACCTTGAGATTACATACCCAAGCTGTTTATATCTCAATATTATAAACATAAACTGTTTATCTCAAAATTGTTTAACTTTTAAACATGCATAGAATTTTACTGTAGTGGAATTGTTGGTCCTCCTCCTGCTTGTAGATATATATAAATATGAATGTTATATATCTAATCTGTACAAGCAACAAACATATTTCAACTAATATCTCCACAACAATGTCTTCTTTCTCATCTTCTTCACCATCCTCGGATCTTCCGGTAAAGCCAATCCCCGGCGACTATGGCCTACCCTTTTTCGGGCCTTTAAAGACCGCCTAGACTACTTCTACAACCAAGGTGAGGACGAGTTCTTACACAGCCCAATCGCCAAACACAACTCCACTGTATTCAAAACCAACATGCCTCCTGGCCAATTCATGGCCTCAAACCCTAGTGTCATCGCTGTTCTCGACGCTGTCTCCTTCCCCGTCCTCTTCGACACTTCCAAGGTCGAGAAACGCAATGTCCTCGATGGAACATTCTTCCCCTCCGTCAAATTCACCGGCGGCCACAGCGTCTGCGCCTACCTCGACCCTTCCGAGCCCAACCACACCGCCCTCAAATCATATTTCTTGTCGGTCCTCGCCAATAAACATGACAACTTCGTACCTCTCTTCAGAACTTGCTTGTCAGAACTCTTCAAGACGAAATGGCCAACAAGAGAGAAGCTCCTTTCAATACCCTCAGCGACCAAATGTCTTTCAACTTCTTCACTCGCTTGTTTTCCGACAAAAAAACAGTTGACTCGACTATCGGTCCCAAAATGTTTGATAAGTGGCTGTTTTTTCAACTTGCACCATTGATGACTCTAGGGTTGCCAAAGTTTGTAAATTTTCTCGAAGATTTTGTGTTGCATACATTTCCATTGCCGTCTTTCCTCGTGAAATCCGATTACAACAAGCTCTACGAAGCGTTTTACGCATTTCGGGTTCAGTTTTGGACGAAGCGGAGAGGTTTGGGATCAGCAGAGAAGAAGCTTGTCATAACTTGGTTTTTCTGGCTGGTTTCAACGCTTATGGTGGTTCAAAAACTCTGTTTCCGGCTCTGATCAAGTGGGTTGGACTCGCAGGAGAGAAGCTACACCGCCAGCTAGCTGATGAAATCAGGACCGTTGTTCAAGCTGAAGGTGGGGTTACATTAACAGCGTTGGATCAAATGGTGTTGACCAAATCAGTGGTCTATGAAGCGTTGAAGATCGAGCCTCCGGTACCGTACCAGTACGGTAAGGCCAAGGTTGATATGGTGATCCACGCCATGATGCGGCTTTTGAGATCAAGAGAGGCGATATGATCTTTGGATTTCAGCCGTTTGCTACGAAGGATCCTAGGGTTTTCGATAACCCGGAGGAGTTTGTGGGCCAGAGGTTTGTAGGAGATCAGGGAAAGAAGCTATTGAAGTATGTTTATTGGTCAAACGGGAGGGAGACGGATGATCCGATGGCTGAGAACAAGCAGTGCCCGGGAAAGAATCTGGTGCTGCTGCTGTCTAAGGTTATGGTGGAGTTCTTTCTACGGTACGATACGGTCACAGTTAAGGCCGGCAAGTTGCCATTGGGTTCATCGGTGACGTTCAAGTCGTTGACCAAGGCCACAAGCACTTAATCATTCTATATGATCATCATCATCATGATAGTCCATGTTGAATACGTTGTATGTAGAATGTGTGAATACGTTCGGATTCTTAGATATACAGGTGTGAATATGTGATTGATTATTATTTTTTTTGATTTGTTTTCTGTAAAAAACTATTACGGATTCTTTGAAGAAATGAATAAGAATCCGAACTCATAATCTTATTGACGTGTACGTGAGAATTTAAATGATTTCAACTTCAGTAGTGTTTGATATGCATTTGTTTGTTCTTCGTGTTATTTCAACTTCAGTAATATATCAATTTGAATATTCTAATGAATTGAAGTGACAATTAGTTTCAAGTTATTATTGAGTACCCTGATCTATTATTCCACCATAATTTTATGTGGACCATTCCACATTTATTGTTCATGTTCATACCGCTGCCACGCAAAGTAAAATAAATTCAAAAGGAATACAATACGATAAGATGAGGTTTATACAGTTTACTGAACGGTATATCTTCATAGCTACATCATAGAGTTTATAGATTCGAGTTATATATTTTTTTCAAACTTCGAATTAACCGTAATAGATCGAAAAAAAAAAAACCACATTTTGAAAACTCATAATTTATCTATCAATGATATTTACTACAATTATACGGGATATTATGAGAATGAACTATTTTATTTTTGATTTTTTTTTAATTACCAAACCTTTAATTTTTATATAATTTAGAATAAAATTCTATTTTCGATTTTTTGTATAAATTATCAAACTTTTAATTTTTATGGACTTTAGATTAAAATTCAATTACTAGTATTCATTCTACAACTATATATACCGAACATATTGTAGCTAGAAAACCGACAGAGCAATGATCAACATGTCAAAATACAATTGTCTCGAGACGACTAAATAAATATCAATATTTTAACCAAACCATCCTCAATATTTTGAGGATATTGATAATATATTTTCCAAAATTTTGGACCCCAGGTATTTCCTTGAGGGTGACTATATTAATCATCTACAACATTTTTTTTATCTTTTTCGCATTAATGAATTCAAAAATTTACGATAAAGAATGAAGAACAGGCACTAAATCAAAAAATTTCTTCTATTTCAACCAAAATCACAACAAAGTAGATGTTTTAGCTTGCATGAGATGATGTATACAATGGAAACAAATCAACAGTTCCTTTCCCTCTCTCGGTTCAATTGATATTCGTTCTCTTACTTGCCTTTTGGAACTCAAACCAGGTGACACCGGAAAAACCGTGCATTGATGTCATTCTTAACAAGTCATTCAGGTAGTCGACGTGAGAAGATCCTAAAAGATAGACATATCTGGAGGTGGTCCGTACACAGTCTGCCACGAAAATGGGATGACCCATTTCTCATCTTCACCACCTGAAAGGTAATCGGTCACAGTTACATGTAGGTACGATTGTTTTACCTTAATCCGTCAACTATCTCGACAAAGTCATCAGCTTTCTAGCAAATTGTAATTACAATTTAGAAAACACTACTTGATATTCTATGTAGATTAGATTGGAATAATCGATGTCAAACTATAAACTGGAAATGCAATGATAATTTGAACTCCAAGCTAACCCAATTTCAGTCCCATAAATCAGAATTTAGAAATCGCTCAACTGAAAACTATGCCAAACATATACACAACCAAATGAAGCGTGTTGTGATGAATATCTTATCGATGATTTACTTCAAATCATTTGCAAGTGCAATTAATAATATATACTCCACATTCTTAAATTAAGCTATGTAAGAAGAATGTCATGATGATAATGATGACAACGAAACCAATTGTGGAAGTTTCAAATTACGAAAATGAGTGACAGGCGATGGGGAATAGGTTATATAGGTGAATATCCGACTTGATAAATAAACTCACCTTGAAAATTATCAGGTTTCAGCTTCAAAATTTTGGATGCTGCCTCAGCCAATTGGAAAGCATCAGCTATATTATCCCCTTCCGAGCAGTAACATAATAAGCAAGTAACCTTCAAACCTCTTGCCTGATTCAATATACCAAGAATCTCTTGTTAAGTCAGATTTACTTCAGTCTATATAACTAACCATAATCTATCAGATTAGACATAAACTTTCATAATCCCTTCCTGCACTTTTGCACAATATACAAGTTTGGAGTCCTAAGAGTTATAAACTGATGTTAGACTCGTTTTGTACATTCATCATTTTCATTTACATTTATTTTTAGTTTACTGTTATTTCTTGTGGCTTATCCAGTACAATCCCTTTCCATAAGGGTGGTTCTCCTTTGTGATCTTTTTTTACTTCTTACCGATCCAAAACGAAAAAGAAATGGCATGGGACTTGTGCGTTGTTCCAACAAATGTTCAACTCATAATTTCACCATTACATAGAAGTGTGATATGTATTATAGTGAGCAGTAACAGTGCTATTGCCTGGCTATTGGTAAGTCCGACTAATTTGATGCAACAGAAATCTCCTTAAACTTTTACATATCCTAGATCCACATGATGTTCAAGAGAGACAAATAAATAAAAATAAAAATAGAGAAGTAAAAAAAGGAGAGACAAATATATAAAATCTAGCTAAAACTGCAAGAAGTTAATCCGAATGAAGCTTGAAAGTAATGAATGGTATGTATAATATGCTTGTTATAAATTTATAATTTGAAATTTTTACCTTGAAACATGAAAATAGTGCAGCAAATGGCAAACTAGGGTAATAATCTTCTTCTTCCAGTTCATCTTCAAAAAGCGAGCTGCTGTCCTGCACAGCATTTCCTTCGGCTGAAGTGGTAAGATATTTCCAACCTCTCTGCTCTGGGTTGTATTCTTGCAGTCTTTTCCATCCAAGTTGCTCACAGTATTCATCTGTCCCATCAGCATTGGTGCTAGCTAGGTAATATATCTGCAAACCACTGAAATGACCACAAAATGATTGACCAATATGAGTAAAGATAGTGTATCCATCTGATTGTTGAGGAGTTCCTAAACAAGAGAATGTGTAATCAACTTATGAGACTTAAAAGTACTCTTCGAGAAAACTACAAGTTTGATTTTTGACCAAGTTTCAATCATGATTATATTCATACATTTCCTTAAGTGCAGAGTTTATGGGAGATGTCCATTCAGAATGGTCTGTTGTGTAAGTAAAACTTCAACTGAATGAGAAAATCTTAAGAGTGACGAAAGTCTGCAGTTTATATATATATTTTGATAATAAATTTTTATATGATAGATTTTGATTGGAAGTGAACACGAATGACGTGTTATATCAATCATATAATATTGAAGACTTTTCCCAACTAAATAAAAGTGGTTTCTGTTTGTCATCCAAGGTCCTAAGCAGCCATCCAAAAACTAATCCTAATAATAGCAATTTCAAAATTGATAATCGGTTCACTAGGCCTCTTGGAATGCTTTTCCCAGAAAATTTAGGCAAAATTAATTAATATCTAAAAATAAACAACTGTACAAAATCTGTATACCTGGACATATCAATTTTTTGCCACCTCCCAAAGTCTAAGCTAGAAAGCACAACAACATGCTTCTTTCCATTAGTGGCAGCAAATTCCGCCAAGTTCTTAGCATATTCAATCATCATCCCCTGTTAAATGACCACAAAAATATTCAGATAATTGCATGCAAGGTTCAATTAACTAGCACTCACACATAAAATATAAATACATAAAACAACAAGAATAAATTAACCTGTAGAAACTGAAAAAATAAATAATAAATAAAACTAGAAAATAATATACTGAAAGCAAGAGGATTGTGTATCTATCCTCCATTTAAAATTTCAAATCACACAATAGTTTCTAGTCCCCCTTAATCTAAAAACCTCTTTGCTCGTAATTCTAATCACAGCAGTTTCTCAAAATAAACAAGTTAAATTACTATTCCAATTACTTCAACAAAGTATAACTTGGAACCATATTCTTTTCAAAATCATTAATATGATACTCAATGCTCAACAGAATTCATAAACTAAATCCCGAATGTATACATAATCCTTACACGAGCTCCGCATAAAGCAAAAACATTGCTAACCATTGCATACATTATATCAAAAAACAATAACTTTTAAACATATACATCTCAAAAATTGTAACTTTGTAACGGAATCCTCAAGCGAGCTACTACAAAGCAAGAACATTGCTAATCATTGTATACATTAAAGCCAGTTACTTGAAGTAACAATTCCAGACTTCCAGTTATGTCATCAAACAATAATTTGGAAGCATATACATCTCAAAACTCGTAACTTCGATACTCAAATATAATTCATATCCAAATCACAAATGTATACAGAATTCTCACAACATTGCTGGTGATTAAAATTCATCAAAGTCATTTTCATTGAAGTTCATAAACAGTACAGACCAAATACATCACAAAGTTTGAAAATTTACTAGAAAAAAAAAATCTTGAAAAAACTATGAAAAGCAATACCTTGACAACCGGAGATCTTTGTTGAACTAGAGTCATTCCACTAGAAGAAGACTCATAAGCTGCAAATACAAGAACACGATTGATACATAAAACCAAGCAAGTAAGCAAGCAATCACAGACACGTTTAATTTGAAAATTATCACAACAATCGAAACCTAAAGCGAACCTTGAAGAGGAAGGGCGAGGTAGCCGCGAGGAATCGGACAGTAAGCGTCGTTGCCGACGCAGGGAAGCACAAATGGATCGTCCAAGTATCCGACTGTTTCGGCTCTCGTCGACGAAACCAGTAGGTCCACCGCCAGCTGGCCGACATTTCCGATCGACAACGCCGGCTGCGATTCAAATTCGTAAAATTTATTAAAAATGAAAAGCAAAATGAAATTTTTTTTTTTAAATAATTGTAATTGAACGAACCAGAACTAGATTTTGGGATTCTTTGTTGAGGTGTTTGTTTTCATCGATAACGAATTCCATTATAAAAAGAAAAACACAAAATTATAAGAGAATACGAAGCTCTGAGTAGCTCAAGGTCACTGAACCTGTTAACAATTTAGTTTTTCTTATTCAGCTTGAAGAACAAGACAGCATTTATGGGCTTTGATTGAAAATCATGATGGGCCAAATCAGGCCCAATTAGGCTCAATCTGTCTGGAGCAAATATAGGATTGGTTGGTTTGGGCTTTTAATTACCCAAAAGACAAAATAACCAAGAAAAATTGGAACTCTATATATATAATAATAATTCTCTAATCTGGACCAGACCTGAAATTTTTCTTCAGGACCTATAATATGAGTAATTTTATGTTAAAAGATTATCACATGTGATAATTTTTAGATCCTGAAGAAAAATTCCAGGTCTGATCATAATTAGAGAAAGACCTTATATATATATATATATATATATAGTTTTTTCGTTTGGATTTCACAAAGTCGTGTAATAATGATATAACTTTGTGAAAAATATTACACAATGGTGTACAATCAATCTCATACAATTTTTTTTTTTACAGGATTCATGTACCAGATTAGGATTCTATATATATATATATATATATATATATATATATATATATATGTGTGGAGAGAATTATGTCACCTTATAAATAAAACCCAACTTCTCATCTACTTAAGAAAACCTGACCTCAATCCAATCAAAATTGAATTGTTGAATTTGTCCCCAAACTTATGCTTGAAGTATGTCAATTGAGTATGATTTCTTTTTTTCACATTGGCTACCTTTTACGATTTTAGTTGATTTTATAGGTTGAACTTATATTTTCAATTTGGCATTATATAGAGTTTGACTTTCAATCTTTTCACCAAGTCACGTGAGCAAAAAGTTAGTAGCCAAAACAAGTTTTTCTTGAATTATTAGTAGGATGATATATGTAGAGGAGATGAGATAAAGATTGAGTCGTAGTTATTGGTAGGTTTGTAGACTTAAATATGATGGTAGGTTTTAATAAGAATTAAATACTTTGATTCTAACGTTTGTAAACGTCTATTAAATAGTAAAATAAGGTCGTGTAGAGATCAAATTCATCCTCTATAGTGAGAGTTATTATTTTAAAACATGTTTGTGGAAATTAATCTTACTATGTCTTGAAAGGTTATAGCTCGATTGATCTCAAATTTCAAAATATAGAAATGAAGTTGCTCCAGACTTTCTCATAATTACAAAATGGAATTAAACATTTTAGAAGAAAAACACATGAATTCTTTTTCTTCATTTTCTATTTGGATATTAAAGTGATATATTCAAATTCTTTCACTATCTAATGAGTTTCCAATACTTGAAGGATTTGGATACTGTGATTGCCTAAGTAAATTTAGAGTGTTAACCATTTTTTTATTTAAAATTTTATTGTCTTTAAATCATTAAATTTCAATTCGATTGAAATATTGATGAACTAATTTGGTAAAGCTCATATATATTACCAGCAAAATTCCAAATATGAAATGAAGCACTCATCTTTTTTTTACTCTTATTCTTGAATGTTCAATAAATGCTCGAGTGTCCCAAAACTCTAAAATATTGTCAGGTCATGAAATCCAGAAATTCAAGATAACCAAAAATGAAATTAGTGAAAATGAGAGCTTTCTAGCTTGCCACGTACATTATAACTTGTAATAATTCATTGGATTATGAGACCTATATAAAGTTGACAGGATAAAAATCCTGGAACTTAATTAAGTCAAATCACCCAACAAACTGCTGATGATTATCAGATTTATACAGAACTGCTTTATAGATATTTCAAATTTGGGTAACCCTAGCTATGAGTCTATGACACCTCTTCTAGAGAAGGTCATGAGAACCAAAGGCAATGAAATCCACTAGTTCAAGGTGGTGTGCATCTCATCTTCAATGTTAGTGGCAGGTGGATTCCAATCAAGTGTGTAAGAATTTTTTTTTTACAATATCCTAACGGCTGAACATGTACGTGAAGAAGTGATCAATAACTCAGATGATGAAACTCAAAGTTATCGAATCCTTGACTGTTTGGAAAAAAAAAATCTGGGATGATTAAGATAAGAAATTAAATATCATCTTAAGGTGCATTTGGTATGTGGTACAGAACAGGACAACGTTGGACAATTTCCTCTTGCCTCACGTTTGGCACGATATTAGAATAGAATAGCACGGGACAAGGTGGGATAAAAATTAGAAATAACTGTCCCACTTTAGACCATAAGACTACTTGTCTTATGACATAGGACAAGTGTCAAAAAGACCGATTTACCCTTCATATATTTAAAAAATTACAGTCATACCCAAAGTAATGTATTATATATATATATATATATATGTAATATAATAAAATATATTATTATATATATAATATTATTTAATAATATATATCCTATATATAATAATATTTAATATATCATAAATATATATTATAATATTTAATATATCATAAATATATATTATAATATTTAATATATTATAATATTAATATATATTTATTATAATTTAATTTAAGAAGAACTCCCCCTGGGTCTTTCTAAACCTGGAGGAAGTTAATCCGAAGAGCTGGAGTATACTGGCCCTTTTTTAGCCCGTTAAAACTGTCATCGTGAAAGATACAGAACCCCGGGTGTATATAAGATATATTAATATATATATATATATTATAATATATAATATTTTATATATATATATAATAATATATAATATTTTATTATTATATATAATAATATATAATATTTTATTATTATATATAATAATATATATATATATATTGTATATGTAATATTATATATATATATATATCTTATATATATATAATAATATTAATATATCATATATATATTATATTATTATATATATACATATAAATATATAATATATATATATAATAATATAATATGTCATATTATTATATATAATATATAATTGTATATTAAATAATAATATATATAATATTATATATAAGGAGGACACTTTGGTCATTTGAACCTTTTATCTAATAATGTCTCAGCCATACCAAACACATAATAGTATAGTCCACAATTCTGTCCTAGGTATTTCAAACACAATACGGAATAACTGTCAAGTCCAGTCCAATCTAATCCAATATCACATTATCCTGTCATGTCCCCTTACCTAACGCACCCTAACTGTTGGATATCAGAAATTTGTGTTTTCATGAGATGGGATTTGATGGGGAAGCATACAGAGCCATATCTTGATAGTGTTAGCTATGCAGCTTTGTCTCTACTGGCACCTGTTTTAGAAGCACTTAGCCATTTAGTGAAAAAGCCAAGTGTCCAGCACTAACAGTGGCTATATTTTTTTGCTGGCTAGCCTAGCTAGCTAGAACCCCACTTATTGTGTCTGCGGTCCATGTTCATTGGTTAAGCATGACTCTGGTGTATCGACCCATTTGTGCCATGTGTCCCCACTTATATAGGACAAAAATTTAGGTGCAGCGGGATGCACCGTACATCCCCAACTCAGATGTTGCCACGTGAGCAAAGTCATTTATATGACAACATCTGAATGGAAGATACATGGTGCATCGAATACACCCAAAACCTTCTCTTCATATAGAGTTTGCATGCAGCTCCTTTATACCTTTCTGATGATAACGATGATAATCTTTCTTCTTTTTTGGTCAATAATTAATGGAAGAACCCAATTAGGGCCCCGACAGCTTTTTTTGCATCTGTTACAAAGTGTTTGGAGCAGTGTTACAATCAGCTGGTTGAAGTGTATATTGTTGACATGTATGTGCATGAAGTGTATAGTAGAAAAATTGATAGGATAAACTAGCTAATTAATTGTCTGTTTCATGTGTCTTGTACTAACAGGATAAGTACATCATCTCTTAGTTTAAACGGTGGGCAACTTCCTTCCATATGTCAGGGTTGGAGTCTCATGATCAAGCGTTTTTTCATGGGTAGGGAGTTTTTTTCTCTATTCCTGTTGTGGGAGTAGCTGAGTAATAAACATTTGAACCTTGTATGCAGCAATGTTTGATATCAGTAGTTCTAACATACTTTTGACCCGTTCGAGACAAGAAAAAGAAATATGGGATATGAACAAATTATAATTATTTTACTAAAATGATGGCCATATGTTGCACGGATACTCCATATTGGAGAGAGAACTCGTATCATGTCCGGATACACTCCTGATATACCAAGATACGTATCCGGCCGATATACCATTTAGCATATCCGTTGATTTTTTCTCAAGTTTGGCTGTGGGATACGGATAGGATACAGGCCGGGATATGCGGGGATACTGCAAGGATATAGCGAGGATACGTTTGGGGCAAAAATTTAATTATTTTAGTTTAAAACGGGGTCAAATTAAGATTTTACAAAGTTGAAGGGTCAAATTAAGATTTGAGTTTTGTAATATGTTAGGATTTATATATGTTGGATTATACTTTCATTTTGAATGGATTATTGGATTATGTTTTCATTTTAAAAGGATTATTGGATTATTTTTTTGAGAATATGTTTTGAATGGATTATTGGATTATGTTTTCATTTTGAAAGGATTATTGGATTATGTTTATTGAGAATATATTTTGAATGGATTATTGGATTATATTTTATTTTAAAAGGATTATTGGATTATGTTTCTTGAGAATATGTTTTGAATGGATTATTAGATTATGTTTATATAGAATATGTTTTGAATGAATTATTGGATTATATTTTTTTAAATGTAAAATAAAAATATATACTATTTTAATTGACATATCCTACCGTATCCATATCGTAATTTTTAAAGATTTACCGTATCTACGTATCATACCGTATTCATATCTTGTATCCGTATCCGTATCCATACAACATCATGCCATATTTCATGTAGTGTGTAACCATTCTTGAGGTTGAAATATATTGGTTTGGTTGAAGAAAAAGAGGGGGACAGATGTACGTAATGGACAAAAAAGAAGTGTCTGATTGACTGATTGATTTCAACAACAAGAAAAAAAAAAGTAGTTTTGATGGGTTGAAATTAGAGCTGTCCACGGTTCCGGTTCGGTTCAGTCCGGTTTCGGTTTGAAACCGGCGGTTTCGGTTCGGTGGAAAGCTCGAATCGTAACCGTAATAGGAAATTTTCGGTTTGGGTCGGTTTTGTAACCGCCGGTTTCGGTTCCGTCCGGTTTTTTTTTTTCAAAAAAAGTGCCACGTCGCAGCATCTAATTGGTTGGTTAGTTTTTTTTTTAATAAAACCGGCGGTATTAGGCAGTTTTTGGAGAGGTTTAACCATAACAGAACCGTCGGAAACCGGTTTCCAACCGGTTTTGTAACCTCCGGTTTCGGTTTCGGTTTCAGTTTTTTGAGTTCGGTTTCGGTTTTTTAAGTCTAGTTTCGGTTTTTAACCGTCAGTTTAACCAAACGGTGGACACCTCTAGCTGAAATGCTGAATGTTCTTTTTGGTAGTCTTCAATTTGTTTGGGAAGTGGGAAAAAATAGAAGATTCTTCCTCAAAAAATATGAGGCCAATTTCACATGATCCATATCATCATAGAAACATATATTAATTAATTTTACAATCATTATTAAAATTATGTTCTTGATCCCCTTGCTTAATTTCTAGGGTGAATTTTGTTTAGTCCCTCTAGTTTGACTTATTACACACTGATCCCTCAGTTTTCAGTAGTATGTTGATAGGATCCACTATTTCTAAAAATATGTATTTTAGTCCCTGCCGTTTAATTCCGTTAGGGTTTGTAAAGATTCCGTCCAATCTGAGAGTGTAAAATCGTAAACTTACATGGTTTGCTTCTAGAAACTGTTTTATGAAGGGTAATTACGTAATTAGATTTATAAATAAAACAATTAACAAATAAAAAAATTAATACCCACTAAAATAACTCATTCAACTCATCAACCCATCAAAAACTCAAATCCAACCCAGAAAAAAATTAACTTCAAAAAAAAAATCACAAACCAAAAACCGCCACCACCTAAATCACCTCCACCACCTAAAATCATCACCACACCAACCAAAAACCAGATTATATCAGCTTCCTCTTCTTCAAACCCAGACTCATATCAGCTTTTTCATCATCATCATCAATTCAACCTACCACCACAACCTCATGACCATATCTCTCTCTCACTCATTCACCAACATCAACATCATTATCACCACCTCTAAACAACCCAAACCACTGCCACCGCCACCACCACCACCAAACCCTCTCTCGAGATCTCATCTATCTCTCTCTCTCTCTCTCTCTCTCTCTCTCTCTCTCTCTCTCTTTCTCGATCGATCTCATTTACCCAAAATCCCAAACTCAATCACAAACCCAATAGAACCCAATCAACGCTGGTGAGAGAGATCGTGAAAGAAAGAAGTCATGAAACTGAAACTTTTCTGTTCGGCCGTCAATGGTGCTGGATCTGGACATCGGACATTTGGGGTTTGGTCTCCGGCACCTCCTGAAGATTTTGCTTAGCGTGGAGACAACCAACTCGCCGGCCGCAGCGACGGTGGCGAATGGAAAATGAACTTACGGAGGCGATTTGATGACGAGGAAGGTGGTGGTGACGGCGAACCCAACCCAACCACTCTTTTAATTTTTTTTCGTTTTTTTAATCTGGTTCAGGAAGACTTTGTGGGTTTGATTGATGTTTGAAAATCTAGGTTGGGTGTTGTTTGAATCTAGGTTAGGTGTTGTTTGAAGATTTGGGTTATCGGTTGTTTGAAAATCGGTTCGAGAGAGAGAGAGAGAGAGAGAGAGAGAGAGAGAGAGAGAAGAGAAGGATCGAGAAAGAAGCGAAAGAATGATGTGGTGGTGTTTGGGCGGCGGCGGTGGATATTAGGGTTAAGGTTAGAGTTTGGTGGGTTTGGTGGGTTGAAGAAGATGAAGGAGAAGAGAGAGAGAGGGAAAGAATGGAGATTACGGTTTGGTTAATATTTTTAATTATTTATTTTATTTTTAAATTGTTATGAATTTTAATTATTTAATTTAATTATAGAGGGCATTTTGGTCATTTAATTCATTTCAATTGCTATAAGGGGCAGCAGGGTCATTTGACCCTCTGACCCTGTCAGATTCCACTTTTTCAATGGAAATCTTGACAGAAGGACTAAACGAGATAATTCTTAAAATTGGAGGATCAGTTTGTGTAATAGATCAAACTAGAGGGACTAAAATGAAATTAACCCCAATTTCTATATATGTCTAGTTTTGCTAGCTAGCCACCACCACAGTTTCTAAAACAACATCATTGACAGACTTTTGGTTCGGCTCTCTGAAGATTCATCATGCAAATTCAATTCAATTCAAACAAAAGAAAATGTATACTTTCTTTTTGCCTTCTGCAGAAAGCTGCAAGGATGATGATGAAGAAAATCTATGCATGCTAATTAATATCACATATTCAAATCATTAATAATCTGCTGCTGCTCCTCCAGACCAATTCTCATGCATATGTAATCATAAAAATTATAATAATAAGATAAGTACAAACTAAAGATTTTCTTTGTTAAACAGCTGGAACTTGTTTTGTTAAAATCAAACAAGTAATGATCCATTAATTCAACATTATCTCCATAATCAGACACCTGCCCTAATCCTTTTCACTTAAACTATTCCATTAAGTCAACATTTTCTCCATAATCAGACAGTCAGACACCTGCCCTAATCCTTTTCACGCCCTAATCCTTTTCACTTAAACTAATCTTTAACATAACTTGTTTGATGATTAGCAGACAGGATTAGTTTAGTAATATCATGAGAGGCTGCCCCAATGTCGCACTTACACAGTCTTCGACACCTTCGATTTCACTGAGATTAGTCTCAAGTGACGGTACTGCATATAGAAATCTAGTAATGTTATTGAGTCGGTTCATATCTAATGTTTCAAAGAATTATTTTTTTTAAAAAAAGAGTGCAATCACACGTCAATATATAGGAAATAAATATTACGCTTTCAGATTTGTGGTTTAGTTTGGTGATTAGGAGACAAACCCTGAAGTAAACCGAGAAGTTTCAATCCAGAAAATTAAATTAAAAAATAAACTGTTGACTTCAATGGTATTTGTATTACAAATACTATTTTAAAATGTTAATTTAATATATATTAAGGATCCATGAAGATGAGTTTGGCTCTTATAGTTGATCAAGAGCTATATATAAATAAAGCTGAGATAGTTTTGGTAGAGTATTGGCCGCTCTATGGTTACACGTGTACAACCATATCTTAGATATGGGGACACACGTATCAGTTGTTGTGATGATAGCTTCGTGTCGATGAATGATGATGATTTGTTTGATTGACCTTTGTAAGTGTAAGTCCCACGCGAGTTAAGTATATGATTTTGATCAAGTAACCATTTTATGTTGCCACGTACGTAATTCCATTAACTTTTTTAGGTTTTTAGTTCCAAGTTTCCAACCACATAAAAGAAAAATAATAATAAACTATTAGTTAAAAAATATCTTTTATTAACTATGAAAGTACGTGAATATAAACCACATAAAAGAAAAATAATAATAAACTATTATTGTTGATAAAAAGTTTTTAAAAAATATCCTTTATTAACTATGAAAGTGAGTATAAACCACATAAAAGAAAAATAATAATAAACTATTATTATTGATAAAACGTTTTTTAAAAATATCTTTTATTAACTATGAAAGTAAATTAGTGTATATATATGAAAAATTTCAATTGAGTGCGCACCGATAAATATTTATTAGTGCGTTGCTTGTAGACCATTAGATTTAATTGGTTTGATTAAATCTGTATATATTTGTCAGTATTTATCCATAATCTATGGCTCATATATAATGTATTGATCCATAATTTATGGCCCATATATAATATATTGATGATATTTATATCAGTGCGTACCGAAAAAAAAAATCAATATATATGTTATAAATAATAAGAATAATATATGAAGTTATTGATGAAGAACGATCGAAGAACAGATGAAGTAAGAAAGATTAAAGTGAATGAGAGGTGAGAGAGATTTAAGAAAATAATTGACTTTTATGTTTATCTATTGATATTGTGATAAGCCCTTTACAAATAAATGAAACATATATATATATATATATATATATATATACCCAGTTTTTCTATTATCAGTTCGTCCTGATAAAAAATTTATCAGAACATTGAATATGAGCCACTTATTTATAAAAGAGCTTTGACAAGTGCATACATACCAAGTCAAAGTATGTAAAAAATGGCTCACACATAATGAATTGATAAATCTTTTGTCAGTTCGAACTGACAATAGAAAAATTGTATATATATATATATATAGGCAATAGATAGGCGGTGGGAAGATATTTATGGAAAGGGAAGATATTTGTGGAAATTACACACGTGGTAAAATCCACTTATTACAACACTCTCACTTAGATTTATACCACTTGTATTAATATTCTAAGAAAAATCCAATGGGATAAAATCTAAAAATATATATATATATATATATATATATACAATGATCTCTCTGAATCTAGTGGGGTTGAATATTAAAAACTATCTCATTAAAAACCTTGTCAGGAAAATCCAGTGGGATAAAACCCGATCGAAGGGAAAAAGAGTATAACGTACATATGTCTATAATTTATTTATTTTTTTTAAACATTTCTCATATTTATACTTTGCTAGAGAAAACCCAGTGAGATAAAAATATGAGTAAATATATTCATTGATCTGTCGGATCAAAGTAATATTTATAATAATTTTCTGGATCAAAGTAACATTTATACGATGATTAGCAAGATCAAAGTAATATTTACAATGATCTTTTTGATCAAGTCACCATATATACGATGATCAACTAGATAAATGTAATATTTATGATGATCTTTATGGATCAAATAATTTTTGGGTGTGTTTATAGAACTGCCTCATTAAAACATTATCAGAAAAACCCAGTGGGATAAAAACTTGATTGAAAGGAAAAATAGTACAATGCACATATATCCCAAATAATCAATATACTTCATTTGATATACTCCCCTTGATGAGACGCTCCCCTTGATGGGACGCTCCCCCTAATAAAAGTTCTTTTGAAACAATCTTCTAAATTGTTGAACTGAAGTACATTGATGTTTATTTCATGAATTGCAATAACATCCTAAAAGATTGGAGGGAGTATGAGCAAAGACTTGCTTTATGGAGTAATATCCATATGGAATCTTTTCAACATATTCTGATTGATGGACAAACATTCCATTTTGATTTATGTTCGATCTTCAAGTCGAAACAATATTTTTTTTCTCATTTCTTTATGAAGGCACATGAGTATATAATATGATTTATTATATCCTTATCTTATCGGATATTAACTGAAATGGTTATACAACATCCGCTCATATTGTTTTTAATCTATATAAGAATTTTTTGTATGTTCATCAAATACAGATTACGAGATCTCAATTTACATGCTTCTAGCATTTTAAATCCTTCAGGATTTATAAATTTCTGCATTTAGTGAATCATATATATAAATGATTACTAGGTCTAGAAGACGTATTTCAAGCCTTTAAAGGCAGCCAAATTTATCAACAACGTAATCGTATTCATCAGTAGTGAATACCAAGTTTCTGTAAGAAACCTCGCACTACGAGTCGTGCCTCATATCTCACAATCTCGTTGTTCTTATTATGTTTCCGTATAAAGATCCATTAGTATCCAACTAGTTTGACATCTCCAGGTGTCTGGAGTACTATTGATCTAAACACTTTATTTTGGGTTTATGAAGTCAATTCTTATTGAATTGCTTCTTTCATCTAGGCCAATCATGTCTTTTATCTACAATCATTTGATATTATGAATATCATAATTATCATTTATAATTTCAGTAGCACTTCTGTTTATAAAAATACATCATCAATGATTGTTTCCTTATGATTCCACATTTCTCTTATATGACTTATAGAAAATTTTCTCAATTTCTATACTTTTGTATCTCTGTTGAGATTACTTCCATTTCAATGGATTTAGTCATTTCATAGACTCCGTATAATTTATAGAATTTCTCTCAATTTCTATATTCTTGTATCTCTGTTGAGATTTCTTCTATTTCAATAGATTTAGTTATTTCATAGACTCTGTATGATTTATATAATTACTCTCAATTTCTATATTCTTGTATCTATGTTTGAATGATATAAAGTATCATCGATACACAATTTAATACCATATGGTAAAAAGATTATGGCTCTTTTAGAGCCTTTGATCAGATTCGCTGAATCTGATCTGGTAATAACTTTATATGCTTTTGAAATTAGCATATTATTTTATGTTCTGCTTGAATAATATCAAGTATCACTGATATATGATTTAGTATTGTTTGATAATAATATCATGGCTCTTCCAGAGCTTTCTATCAGATCCGTTGGACCTGATACATTATTAATATTTGCTCAGATCAAAGTCAAATTCATAAAATATATTTGACTCCGCAGGTCAAATTCATAAAATATATATAACTCCGCAGAATTGTATGAGTCGTTGTACTATAGGCAAGACATGTATTTCCCTTCTGTGAATTTTATGGATATTATATGTAATGCCATCTTATATCGCATCTGAAATGATAATAATATTTTCAATAGGTTTATTTTATAAACCTTTTCTCTTGTCATTCACAAACATCCACTTCTGGAGTATGTTTTGATATCTTATGAATATAAATATATCCAAATTTACTCTTTTGATACTGCTCATTCAGGAGCAAGTATAAAATGGATAAAATATCATTTACAATCTCATTATACGTGATATTAGGATCTTAGATCATTTTACGATACTCACAACATCCTACTGGATGTGTAGATCTTTTTTTCTCAATTGAATGGATACGTTATGATCTTAAATCTCTTTTATCATACTCACAACATCATACTGGATGTGTAGATCTTTTTTTTTTCTCAAATGAATGATACGTTAGGATCTTAAATCTCTTTTATGATACTCACAGCATCCTACTGGATGTGTAGATCATTCTTTCAAATAAATGACATGTAAATATATCACTTGATATATATGAGATAACGTCATATTCTGAATGTGTCTGAAACCTCAGGTTCCAAATAATGAAGTATGACATTCATTTATATAACACTGGATCCAGAACTCCAGGTTCTCATCGGTTTTCAAAACTGTACCAACTTAAATATCATAATTCCAAGAACTTTAAATTCTGGTTAGTCGGTCTAGTCGATCTCATTTATTGCGTATAAATAATACGAATATTTTAACAATTTATTTGTAGACACATCATAAGCCAGTCCTGAGACACTGCATAAGCCAGTCCCGAGACATGGCATAAGCCAGTCTCATATATTGCATAAAAATAAATACTGAATATTTAAACAATTTATTTGGAGACACTGCATAAACCAGTCCCGAGACATAACATAAGCCAGTCCCGAGACATAGCATAAGCCAGCCTCATATATTTCATAAAAATAACAATATTTCAGGGTCATAAGATCACCTTAGACACATCATAAGCCAGTCCAGAGACACATCATAAGTCAGTCTCATATATTACATAAAAATAACAATTTCAGGGTCATGAGATCACCTTAGACACAGCATAAGCCAGTCTAGAGACACAGCATAAGCCTGTCTCATAGATTACATAAAAATAACAATTTCAGTGTCATGAGATCACCTTAGATACAACAAAAGCCAGTCCAGAGACATAACATAAGACAGTCTCATATATTTATAAAAATAAATAAGTATAAATAAATAAATCCATAATTATAATATATATATATATATATATATAGGTTCCGTTGACGGCATAAACTATCTTGTTATACGGAACTGTATATAGACCTAGAATGTTGAGATGTAAGTAAATCACTCATTAGGGAATCATCTCTACTTACTTACAATCGTGCTGATAACGTGTTATAAATAATAAGAAGTGAGTATATATTGTACTCTTCAAACAAAATTACTTAAATAGATTTTATGAAAATGATGAGAGAGGTTATAATTTGGAAAATAAGACACGAATTGAAAAGCAGGACCTTTTATTGAACAATACAAATTTAATTGAATTTCTCTATGTTTTTTTTTTTAACTGAAACTTCATTAACCAAAACAAAGCAAACATTACACAGGCCAATCAGCAATGACCAAACTCTCCACACAAGGAGGGTAGGTCTAGAGATAAAAACGATCCTCCGAAGACAAGGAAGACAATGCGCGACCATATTTACGGATCTATGAGCAAAAGAAACCTGAAAATTAAAACAATTAACCCCAGGCGGAGAATATCCGCAATAATAGTTCCAATGTCATCGAGAGGCACCTTTCCAGAATTTATGAGCTCAACCACGGTCTTGGCATCAGATTCGATCACAGCAGGGACAAGGCCCGAGTCCATTGCGAAAACGATACCACGGAAGATGGCTGTAGCTTCGGCAACCTGAGGGGAAAAGCAAGCCTCCAAAACCTGGGTAGAACAGCCCATAACACTACCCACATTGTCACAAATCACAATTCCAATGCCTATTCGATTCTGGTCACACCGGATTGCCACATCCGTAATGACCTTATACACTCACTTAACCACAGGTTTCCCAATCTGCAAAGACATATTCGTATATCATTTTCATTCAAATCCCCTCGTATCGAATATCGATTGATTGCTAATCATATTTACTCTCTTCCGACATAAGGTGTTTATAATAGATGTATAGTGTATTAGATCCACCGTTGTTACATCACCTTATCGATAATCATTTGAAATCTAATCATAAATGTAAACAAAAATAAAATTAAAAAACCTAAGTTGACAAAGTTTCTTAAATGTTAAGCCTATAGAAATTACTCAATTAGGTTAACATTTGCATGTGTGTGCATGCACTCCCTCGTTAAAATCCCTATCAACCGTCCCATTCCCACCATTAAATGTCTATCAAATGAATATTGTAGTTGTAGACAATACGACACATATTGTAATAAATTGTTTTTGCATTTTAAGAAGAAGAAACAAATGTATTTATTATATGTAGAAATACGTACTGTAGATAGCTACCATACAAAGAAAGTTGAATAAATACATGTTGCATATTTTCCTTACCTATCGACAGTGATATATAATAATATTTTCATTGAATAAAATGCGTGTAATTAACGTAGTTGATCTTCTCTACACATTTAATATATGTTTTGTTTCCCACGAATATACGACACTTGTTGTAAACGGTGGCTCTCCACTATATTGGTTTAGTCACATTGATACGTGTCATCAAATTGAATTTGGATGGACGGGTGGCAAGCCTATGTGTGAGGCATCAAAGCTATGCTTTTGACACTAACGCATACACCATCTCATTCAGGTTCAAATTTTAGTTCATATTCTGTGTTCAGAAAAATTCATAACTGTTCAGTTCTCAGACAAAAAAATAAACGACCCTTAAGTATTTTAATGAATATTTTTTCATTGGAAATTAAAATTAAAAAAGAAAAATAGATTGATTTTATCTCATAATTTCACGGACAATAAAATAGGGAAGATATTTATTAATTAATTTATACTAATAATATCATAATATATTGCCTACATACTATAATATAAGAATTTATGTATAATTAAAATTTATTTAGAAATTTCATTTGTTGGGGGAGGCCATGGCCCCTATGTGAGTATCATTTCCTATTTGATGCCTTTGAATTCCCCAGAGATCTTGTAAGGGAAGAAGGCGAATTAAGCACACGTTTTCATGGTCTGGCCGTGCGTTCATTCCAAATTTCGGTCTTTCCTTTATGTCTTTCAGAGGTTAGAGGGTGGGCAAAAAAGGGCTAGTTCAGTTTGAAATCGATGATTTCTTTTTTGTTTGACGAGTGCTCAAGATTGGAAAGTATGGGAATCCCTTCGATGGGTAGCTCATTATATATATATATATATATATATATATATATATAGATATAGTTTTTCTCATTTTTGAAATTTTAAGTTTAGGACGAGACTTGTGAGTAATTGATTAAGTTTAACAAGACTTTGATTTAGCTGAAGTATGTGAATCTAATGATTGATAATTGTGAAACTGATATAAATAAAATCAGTTCGTCATGAGGAGAAAATATATATATATATATATATATGTATATATATATATATATATATATGTCTTATGTGAAGCAATAAAAAGTTAGTGATTCTCTCCATCTATTAGTGTATATTATTCTCTCATTTGTGCTTTGTTATATATTTTCATTTCATTATACAATACATTATCAACACGATTGCAGTATGTAAAAAGGATTTCTAAAAGGCTGATTTACTTACAGCTTAATACTGTATTGATTGCAACCTAAAGCTTGTATTAAAATAAAAGAGCTAGAAGCTCTGAATAATAAGATTTTTAATCCAGTCAGAACTTGAATTTCTGAATTTCAATCTAGTCAGAACTTGAAGTTCTGAATTTCAACCTAAAGTTTTGGATTTATTTATGGTTATTCAATTTATTTATTATTACATATTTATTTTATGAAATTTATTTATTATTAAAATTTGAAGTTCTGAATTTCAATCCAATCAGAATTGGAAGTTCTGAATTTCAACATGAAGTTCTAGATTGATTTATTATTATACATTTATTTACTTTTATACAATTTATTTATTATTACTTGTTTATTTATTTTTATGCAACTTATGAAATTGGCTAGGCCAACCTATCAGAACTTGCAGTTCTTGATTTATTTATTCACAATTATTTATTTATACGCAATTTATGCGATTTGTATAGTAAGCCAACCTACTAGAACATGTAGTTCTAAATTTATTTACTATGTTATTTATTTATTCGCATTTATTTATTTGTATGCAATTTATGAGATTGGCATAGTAGACTAACCTACCAGAACTTGCAGTTCTGGATTTATTTATTATGCAATTTATTTATCTACATTGATTTATTTATTGTAATTTATGAGATTGGCTAGGCCAATTTATCAGAACCTATAGTTTCTGAATTTATTTATTTGCATTTATTTATTTATTATGCCAACCTACCAAAACCTGCACTGATTTATTTTCAGCGCTGCATGCTCTTGTCTTGTCAAAGTATCTTTTATCAGTTGTATTTTGGACCGTGCTTGTAGATCTCAATCTCTTTAATGTGCCAATGACCCACAATGTCAACTTAAAAAAATGAGTAATGTTACAGTACCCAAATTTGGTATCCAAATGATGTTGCAACATTCTATTCTATTCATTTAAATCATGCAAATCTAATACATGAATAGATCAGAGTGTTGCCACCAGTGGTGGACCCAGAAATCTTAACGAGATGGGACACTTGAACAAAATAACAATTATATAAAAAAATAATAAAAATTTAAAATCATAATAAAATGAGTTTTTTATAAAGTTATCAAAACGTGCCGGTTCCTTAGTGTGATGTGTCGTGTCGGCACGCAAAGGAGACCGTGTCGTGCTAGGCACAAGGCGTTAAGGAAACGGGTGGCACGGCACGACCCCAATGAGACGTGCCATGCCGGCTTGGAAGGCAAGCCCACTTCATTTTTTAAAAGTTTTTTTTTTTAAATTTGAAATGTGGGTAAAAATATAAAATATAAGAGATGGGGGGTTTGTAATTGTTTTTCAAATTTTTGGCTAACGGTTAAATTAAAAAAAAAAATTGGCAGGCCAACCGTTGGGCCCTCTATACCGGCACGCCGTGCCAACTGTTGGCCATGACACAGGGGCCTAGAGTGCCGTGCCAACACCCCTGACCCTGTATGGCATGTGCCAGCCCAGACACACCACAGTGGCGTGTCGTGCAGCGCCGTGCCAGGCCGGCTAGCCTCCTTGCCAGCTTCAGCTTTTTATATAAAAGAATTGATGGTATAATGAATTTTAAAAAAATAATAAAAATAATCAGAACACTTATTTGAGATAAATTAAATAATCTTACATTCAAAAGAACTAAAAACAAGAAACAATATACTAAAAATATTAAAAGTATATATTAACAAGAAAAAAAAATGAACAATAAAAAATTATAATATTTATTCTTAAAAAAATTAAAATTATTTTATTAAAAAAAATTGTATTTATAATGAATTCTTTAAATTTATAAAAAAATAATTGATTAATAAATATTATTATATATGTTTTTGAATTTTTTATTATTCTAATTATGGGGTATTATCATTAAAGTCTCAACTTTTTCATGTATTGTCACATTTTTAAACGTCTTTACTAGATTAGTCACTTATTTTTTTTCAAATACATCACTAAAGTTCATTTGACCAAAAACTAACGGTCAACTATAACGTAATATGTAAAAATACAATTTTACCCTTTATTGTTATTTTTTAAAAAAATTCCTTTTAGTCTCTTTAGTTTCAATAATAGCCGATCAAACCCTGAAAAAATTAAATGCTTCCATCAGAGATTGAACTTTCAACCTTGAGATTAAAGCTACAAGCTCTAACCAGCTGAGCTACTCTAACTCATTGTTGAAGATTTATTGATTTAAATGTGTGTGTGTGTGTGTGTGTGTGTATATATATATATATATATATATATATATATATATAAAATTTAAAATAAACTCATATATATATATATTAAAATAAACTCATATTTAATAATAATAGTAATAATAATATATAAAAATATATTTATGAAAATGAAAAAGAAAATAACAAAACAAAAGGAAACCCAGAAAATCCGAAAAATCAAAGCCCGTAATTTTTTTTTCTTTTTTCTTTTTGTATTTTTTTCCTTTTAAAAAAATATTTTATTTTAATTTGATAAAAAATAAAAAATTTTAGGGTTGACCGACTATTATTGAAACTAGAGCGACTATAATGAAAAATTTTAAAATAACACTATAGGGTAAAATTTTATTTTTATATATTCTGTTATAGTTTTTTTTCAAAGGCAATTTATTGATAAGAGCCATCGAAGGTTGAAGGCAAAGAACAAAACGGAGCCGACCACTCGGCCAGAGCAAAGACCCAAAAACAAGCTACAACAAGCAACTCAACCCACCACAACCTGCCCAACAAGCCCAAACAACACCAACACCCAATAGAAAACGCAACACAACAGAACAACAACCTAAAAACCCAACAAAAAAACCCCAAAAATAAAAGCAAGGAGGCAAACATGTCACTCCGTAGACTTGTGTTTGAGCACCAATCTTCTCACCAAATCCCGAAACCTATTATCGTTCACCTCCCCCCTACTGGTGATAATCTCTAATAACTCCTTTTTTTTACCGTAGAAGTTAAAACCCAAAGCCATACCCTTTTCAAGCACCTTAACGACTTCGTCCTCAAGATTCCAAGCCACAATATTAATACGCTTATGATTTTGCTGCTTCATTTTTTCACAAGCCTTGGAGCTTCTTAGAATCATGTTGTGCCTTTTCACTGTCATGAAGCACTCCTTTTCCTCCCTCTTATATTTTCCGAGACACCTTCTGAACCGAAAATGAGCTCGGTTCTATCAGCCTGAAAAAGGCCTGGAGAGCAACCTAAAACATCCTTAACACCAACTTGAGCACTTTCTATAACATCCGAAGAAATTTCAGAACATGGGCCATCAATGACCACTACATCCCTTGACTTCACCTCAGATGGGCCTTCATCCCTTAATTTCTCCTCTTGGCCCAAATCAACTTCAAAAGAGTTGACTGAAATAACATCCCTCTTTCTGAAGACAGCCTTCCCATGCTCAGCTTTCTCTGCCCCATTTTCAAAATTTAACGTAAAAGGGATGAGGTTGGCTGACACCACAGCTCTCTCATAGCTGTCAATTTGTAAAGCATTGTCTCCATCATCTGTCACCTTCCTTTCTTCTTCACAGTGCTCCATGACAGTGAGAGGACACACACCCCCACCATCAGATCTTGGGACTTCCTTAGCCGGAGAGAGGTCTTTCCCATTTCTACCACCCGTCGGAATCATCCCCAGAATTTTCTCCAGCCAACAACTATCAATCGAAGAAAGCTCCTCTGAAATCTTGACAACAAAACACTTTTCTCCCATCACAACATTAATCTGATCGGGGCAATGCCATTCTTGAGGAACTAGCATTAACAGCCTTCCTTTGTCCAGCCTTCCTCTGTTTTGGGTGTCCTCTTCTACATAAACTTGTTCACCAATCTTCCAGCCCAACTTCATGAAGAAACTCGAGTTCCAGCACGGTAAAGGAACCCCTCAACATTTGATCCAAACCAACCTGGATTTCGGAATGAACTCGTCGGACCACTCATTTATGGAGACAAAATAATCATCCCACAAATACCTGCTACTCACGAATCCAAAAATGGGTGGTACGATGTTGGTAGTATTATAGTTGCTTTGTTTTTTATTGTCATTATTTCTGCTGTGAGCAATTTCAGGCAAAATAGACAATTTGAGAGAATCTCTAGTGTGAGCAGCAGTGGCAGACTTAGAAATCTTAACGAGGTGGGGCACTTGAACAAAATAACAATTATATAAAAAAATAATGAAAATTTAAACTCATAATAAAATTAGTTTTTTTATAAAGCTGTCAAAATATGCCGGCACGGCCCCCTAAGGCCTGAATGTCTTATCGTGTTGTGTCGTGTCGTGCCAGCACGCGTTTGAGGCTGTGCCGTGCCAAGCACGATCAGTTAAGAAAATTGGTGGCACGGCACATCCCCAAAGGGTCGTGCCGTGTTGACACGCGGGGGCGACCCTCTTTATTTGTTTTTAAGTTTTTTTTTATTAATTGGAAATGTGGGTAAAAATATAAATATAATATATTGGGGGGGGGGGGGGGGGAGGTGAGGTTTGTAATTGTTTTTCAAAATTTTGGCTAACGATTAGATAAAAAAATTGCATGCCAACTGTTGGGCCCTTTGTGTCGGCCCGCCGTTACCTATACCTATTTTGCTGACTAATATTATGTTTCAAGGTGTATTATTTGAGATATATATATATATATATATATATATATGCATAAAATCATTTTTTTTTAAATTTGAGATATGGCACGAACTGTACCTGGTCTCCACATGGGTCTGCCGCTGGATGTTTCCCTGTCAAAAATCTGGCAAAAGAGATGGCGGATAGCTTTCAGTGTCATATATTTTACCAAGGTTTTTGTTTCCTTGACCTCGAAGGTACTTGATCACAACAATAGGCTACTGTGTCACTCTCTATCCTACCTTGCCATCGACATAAACCCATGTATTAAAGCCTTGGAAACAAAATATTTTTCTAAAGCTGATAAGAAGATGATAAGTGGGATGGTAAAGGAGAAGAAATTTGAGTCTCTAAGTGAACTTGGAGGAGTGAAACAAGTCCTTCGGGTTCTTTAAAGCCATCCGAAAGGTGGTGTCAACAAAAATGAAGTTGATCTTGCGCGGAGAAAGTTTTTTCTTGAGTTTTATTTTAGAAGCATTGAAGGATACAACGATTATCATACTTTTGGTTTGTGTGCTTTCTCTCGGGTTCAGCATCAAATAAGAAGGCATAAATTATGGGTGGTAATTTGGTGGTAGTATTATAGTTGCTTTGTTTTTTGTTGTCATTGTCTCTACTGTGAGCAATTTCAGACAAAATAGAAAATTTGAGAGACTCTCTAGTGTGAGCAGTAGTGGCGGACCTAGAAATCTTAATGAGGTGGGGCACTTAAACAAAATAACAGTTATATAAAAAAGTAATGAAAGTTTAAAATCATAATAAAATGAGTTTTTTATAAAGCTGTCAAAACATGCAGGCACGGCAAGGCCCCTTAAGGCCTGGTCGTCTTAGCGTGCTGTGCCAGCACGCAAAGGAGGCCGTGCAATGCCAAGCACGGCGCGTTAAGAAAACTGATGGTTCGGTACAGTCCCCAATGGGTCGTGCCGTGTCGGCATGCGGTGGCGGCCCACTTCATTTTTTTTTAAGTTTTTTTTTTTTTTAATTTGAAGTGTGGGGAATATATAAAATGTAAGATATATGGGGGAGGTTTGTAATTGTTTTTCAAAATTTTGGCTAATGGTTAGATTAAAAAAAAATTGGCAGACCAACCGTTGGGACCTTTGTTCCGGCCCGCCTTGCCCTATACCTATTTTTCTGACTAATAATATGTTTCAAGGTTTATTATTTGAGATATATATATATATATATATATATATACATAAAATATATATTTTTTAAATTTGAGGTGGGGCACGGAACCCACCTAGTCTCCACGTGGGTCTGCCACTAGATGTTTCCCTGTCGAAAATCGGGCAAAGGAGGTAGCGAATAGCTTTTAGGGTCATATTTTACTAGGGTTCTTGTTTTCTTGACATGGAAGTTACTTGATCACAACAACAGGCTACCGCGCCACTCTCTATCCTACCATGCCATTGACGTAAACCCAGGTACTATAGCCCTGGAAACAAAATATTTTCCTAAAGCTGATAAGTGAGATGGTGAAGAAGAAGAAACTTGAGTGTCTGAGTGAACCTGGAGGAGTGAAACAAGTCATTCGGGTTCGTGAAAGCCGTCTGAAAGGTGGTGTCAACGACAATGAAGCTGATCTTGCCGGAGAAGGGTCTTTTTCGGAGACAACAGGTATGCATAACCGCCATTGAAAAGCTTTTTGAGTTTTGTTTTAGAGGCATTGAAGGATACAACGATTATTATACTTCTGGGTTGTGATGTGCTTGCTCTCGGGTTTGGTATCAAATAAGAAGGCATAAAAAATGGATAGTACGATAGTGGTAGTATTATAGTTGCTTTGTTTTGGTTGTCATTGTCTCTATTGTGAGCAATTTCAGGCAAAATAGACAATTTGAGAGACTCTATAATGTGAGTAGTGGTGGCAGACCTAGAAATCTTAATGAGGTGGGGCACTTGAACAAAATAACAATTATATAAAAAATAATAAAAAAAATTTAAAATCATAATGAAATGAGTTTTTTATAAAACTGTCAAAACATGCCGGCATAGCCTCTTAAGGCCTAGCTGTCTTAGCATATTGTGTCGTGCCAGCACGCGAAATAGGCAGTGCCGTGCCAGGCATGGCCCATTAAGAAAACTGGTGGCACGGCACAGCCCCAATTGGCCGTGCCTTGTCGGCTCGTGGGGCGGTTCACTTCATTTGTTTTTAAGTTTTTTGTTTTTAATTTGAAATGTGGGTAAAAATATAAAATATAAGATATGGGGGAGGGGGTTTGTAATCGTTTTTCAAAATTTGGCTAACGGTTAGATTAAAAAAAAATTGGCAGGCCAACCGTTGGGCCCTCTATGCCGGCCAGCCGTGCCATATACCTACTTTGCTCACTAATAATATGTTTCAAGGTGTATTATTTGATATATATATATATATATATATATATATATAATATATACATAAAATCATTTTTTTTTAATTTGACGTGGGGCACGGACCCCACCTAGTCTCCACGTGGGTCTGCCTCTGGATGTTTCCCTGTCGAAAATCTGGCAAAAGAGGTGGAGGATAGCCTTCGGGGTCATATATCTTACCTTGGTTCTTGTTTCCTTGACCTAGAAGGTACTTGATCACAACTACAGGCTACTGCGCCACTCTCTATCCTACCTTGCCATCGATGTAAACCCCGGTACTGAAGCCCTGGAAACAAAATATTTTCCTAAAGCTGATAAGAAGATGATAAGTGAGATGGTGAAGGAGAAGAAATTTGAGTCTCTGAGTGAACTTGGAGGAGTGAAACAAGTCGTTCGGGTTCTTGAAAGCCATTCGAAAGGTGGTGTCAACGACAGTGAAGCTGATCTTGCGCGGAGAAAGGTCTTTTTTGAAGCCTACATGTATGCAAAACTACCATTGAAAAGCTTTTTGAGTTTTATTTTAGAGGCATTGAAGGATACAACGATTATTATACTTCTGGTTTGTGATGTGTTTGCTCTCGAGTTCAGTATCAAATAACAAGGCGTAAAAAATGGGTGGTACGATGAAGGTAGTATTATAGTTGTTTTGTTTTTGGTTGTCATTGTCTCTGCTGTGAGCAATTTCAGGAAAAATAGACAATTTGAGAGACTCTCTAGTGTGAGTAGCAGTGGCGGACCTAGAAATCTTAACGAGGTGGGGCACTTGAACAAAATACAATTATATAAAACAAATAATGAAAATTTAAAATCATAATAAAATGAATTTTTTAAAGTTGTCAAAACATGCCAGCACGACCCCTAAGGCCTGGCCGTCTTAACATGTCGTGTCAGCACGAGAATGAGGCCGTGCCGTGCCAAGCACGGTCCATTAAGAAAACTGGTGGCTCGGCACAGGGCCAATGGGTCGTGTTGTGTCGGCACGCGGGGGCGGCCCACTTCATTTGTTTTTAAGTTTTTTTTTTAATTTGAAATGTGGGTAAAAATATAAAATATAATATATGGATGGAAGAGGGGTTTGTAATTGTTTTTCAAAATTTTGGCCAACGGTTTGACTAAAAAAAAATTGGCAGGCCAACCGTTGAGCCCTCTGTGCCGATCGTCGGGCCTGGCTCGAGGGCTTAAGGTGTCATGCTGGCACAGGGGCCCGACACCCTCGACCCCGCACGGCATGTGCCACTGTGATGTGCCAGCCCAAGCATACCACAGTGATGTGTCGTGCCAAGCCCGACCCGTCTTCTTAGCGGGCCTTAAAGGGCCGGACACGCTAAGCCTGACCCCAATTGACAGCTTTAGTTTTTTATATAAAAAAATTGATGGTATAATGAATTTTAAAAAAATAGTAAAAGTAATTAGAACACTTACTCGAGATGAACTAAATAATCTTACATTCAAAAGAACTAAAAATAAGAAACAAAATACTAAAAAAAATAAAAATAATAATAACAAACATGAACAATAAAAAATTATAATATTTATTCTTAAAAAAAATTAAAATATAATTTATAATATTTTTATTTATTTATAATGAATTCACTCTAAATTTATAAAAAAATAATTGGTTGATAAATATTACTAGATAAGTTTTTGAATTTTTGATTACTCTTATTATTAATTTTAAATAAATTAAAATAATAAATAAAGAAAAATCTGAAGGATAAAATAAAATGAATCATAATAATAGATGAACTATTTTAATACAATAAATTTAAATTTGAGATTTTAGAGTTTATTGATTGGATGTGTTAGGTATGTCAAATTAAAAATAGTAGAAATAAGAAAAATTCAAAAATAATAGATAATTTACTATACAATAAAATTAAATTAATTAAACCATAAATTAAAGGTTGCTAAGAATTTGACAACGACGGGAAAAAAGAATGTAAATTATTTTGTGGTAGAAGAAGAAGAAAATTTAAGATTGGAATGGGAAAAGAGTGTAAAATAAAAAAGGTAATAAAAATAAAATTTTGTTTTGCTTAAGTAAGAATTGAACCCTTGACTATCATGGATGAAATGAAGAAACTCTACCTATTTTGCTGACTAATAACATGTTTTAATGTGTATTATTTGAGATACATATACATATAAAATCATTTTTTTTTTGAAATTTGAGATGGAGTACAGACCTCACCTAGTCTCCATGTTGGTCCGTTTTTAGTTGTCATATTTAGACATTAAATTTAGGTAAAATAGTATTATTAAAATATATAAAATGTTTGGTGGATCCCATATTCCCATGTTCTCCATAAAATTAGGTACTAATTATGTGGCATCGTCCTAGGATTCCAAGTGTCACTCTTTGAAATTGTTCAATTTTGATGTTTTAGCATTATATGACAATATGACAACATGCTAACGTACTAGATAAATTTGAATTTTTCTAATCTTTACGACTTTATTGGCTACGAAACTATCACTTTCACAGGGTTTAAAATTAACAAAAATGTGCACTTTTTATCAAAAAAATAGTTCTAGTATTCAGTGTTTCACTATAGACAAATAAAATCAAGTGATTATAAACATGAAAATTAACATCGCTAATTACCATCTAATATTGTTTAATAATAAAAGATATTCATTCAATTCGACAATATCTTAAATCTAAGTTTTCGTAAAAAAATAAAACTCTAACATATTTAATTCACATATGCCGGACAATGTCTACAAACATAATGAAAATGATATTAAAATTCAGAAGATCAACAAAATTTAAAATTAAAATTAAAAAAAAAACCATCTCTCTCAATAAATTATTCATTAACTAGATACGGTGATGTAGTTAAACTATTTTGATTTAATAATTTCATGGTAATTTTGTGTCAATACGAATCTTACATGCATGAATCAAACAAAGCATAGGTGGGCAAAACGACAAAACATGTTTCCGTTTGGTATCAGAACTAACATAACCGTTACGTGGCAGTTAATTAGGCCGCGCGTGCATCGTTGTCTGAACCCAATCAGAGATAATAGTGTAGGTGGCAGACATTTGAGAATCGTTGACAATTTCTGGCGCGTCAAAATATCCAAAACATGTGAAACCAAAATATAAAAATAAAATAAAATAATAGCAGCTGTTTGCCTGTTTAGAGTAGCCACGTCAAATTTAAAGACTTTTTTTCATGAAAAATACGAAATTGTATGGTTCACCAACTTTGTGACTTGTGTACAATTTTATGTATACATATTAATACATATATGTGAATGTGATGATATAATATATCCGCTTCACATTATCACCTGAAGTTAATAAGTATTACAATAAACGGCTGATAAGTCAGGAGTCTGTCGGATGTATTTACCTCATAACATCTAAACGGATCAAGGGTTTGTCAGAAAGTATATGAAGGTATGAGGTATCTATCATACAATATCAAAGAAAGAACTCTTTACACCTATGTAAAATGCATCTAATGAGATTCGAACCTTCAATAACTAATGTGAAAATGGGTGTGCGCTACCATATATGTTGAGAGAATAATGCACGTCAGCTTGCCAAACTAAGGTCACATTTTTTGTTTAAGTAATTTACTACTAATGCTATTCTTAATTATCACGTTTGTGCACATCACCTTTTAATATAGGTGGTAGTACAACTTTCTTTCATATTGGTGGTGAGGAGGGGTTCGAGATCCATTATACGTATATTCAAAGTATTTGTGAGAATATATATAACTGGATCGTATATGTATTGTCTGATATTGACATGTCAGTGACGTGCGATCCTATACTCCTATTGTAATACTTTATATATATATATATACAATTTTTCTATTGTCAGTTCGAACTGATATAAGATATATCAGTTTCTTATATGTGGACCATTGAATTTAAATATTTTAATTTGATTGCATGCATTTGTCAAAACATCTTTTAAATCCAATAACTCACATACAAGAAACTGATATATTTTTTATCAGTTTGAACCGACAATAAAAAGTTTGTGATTGAGTTTAACAGCTCATTAAAGAGATAAGAGTTGCAATAAGAAAAAAGGGAGGTTAATAGTTGACTCAAGTAGATTATATATATCTAGATTTTGCTTTTTAACTGTAATGATTAATTATGATGTGAATATAAATTGTCTGACGTCTTAATTCTGATAGAAGACAATTTGGAAAGCAATTAGGTGTAAAGGTACTTTTGAGTTTTGATATTATCTACAACTACAAGTGCTTTCAAACAGTTGAAAAAACATGTCAAATTGTAAACATTACATTTGGTCATTTGGATATACACAAGAATCATTTATAGTTAAAGAAAGACTTTGATTTTTTCTTAAATATACACCTATCATGTACTTATTTTAAAAACCATTACTAATAGGATAAAAAAAAGGGGTTTGATCAAAGAAACATCTTCAAGTACTATATGCAGAATTGCAGATGATCTTTGGTCATTTTACAAGGAAGTAAGTTATTGATTTATAAATTTTTTTAATCCCATGTAATATATGTTATGAATGAAGTAATTATCGATATTACTTTCTATATATCATTGATATATATTTTTCATATTTTGGATTTACCAATATCTAAAATATCTTGAATATTCTCGATACTTTAATAATATTAATAATATTGATAATATTTCTAATATTTCTACCAGTATTGCCACACTTATTAAAAAATAATTACTAGATTGGTAATGGCCCAACAAAACTTAAGTGTTGTTTTCACTTTGTTTTCATCTTGGTTGCCTCTATTATTGTAAAGAGTGCACTAATTATGAATTAGATTAATATTTGCTTTAATGGGTTTAGTCGTCAGCATGATAATAATATTGAAAATAACCTTTTGCCCAATCAACCTTAAAACAATCTAATTTCAAGTCATGACAAGAAAAGCTTGAATAGAACGTTTAATTGGTAAATCCCTACAATAAAAATAAAATAAAAAACAAAATATAGTTTTCATGTTAGAAATTTAATTCTATTTGTAATAGTTGCAGACTTGCAGACAGATTGTTAATTCTGTCATGAATTTAGTTGTTGAAATAGTATGTTTGATAAAAAACTCGATCATTTTAACATGAAATTCTTAATATAAAATATATTTATAGAATTAAAACAGGCTAATTTTTTTTGTTGATGTACAATGACGACGGATGATTACCTAAGTATCGAATAATTTTTAAAAGAAAAAACTATAGAAAATTTCAATACGGCGTCGTTTTTCAACGCTGCAAAAATGGAAAGAAAAATATAAGAAGCATTTGAAAGAAAAATTCAAAGGTCCAAAACAACTGGTCAATCAATAAATATTCACATGCAAACTTGCAACCGTTCTAGAAATATAAATATTTTAACGTGTGAAGCTCAAACGCCGCAAAAGGCAACCTTTTAAAATAATTTAATTATCCGACTCTTGCACTAATTTTCCAGTTTCCATGTTACCGGCAATCCCGGTTTCCGGGTACTAAACGATCACGTATCACCAATCCCAACACGTGTCGCAAACCCAGATTGCTTCCTCACTTAGATATCCGACCAGTCAACTACTGTTTTCTATAATTTCTATATATATACTCCAATACTCCATCAACTCTCCTGAAATCTTTCGAAATTCTTCTATCGAACGAAAATAACAAACAAGATTTTCTCTTCTCCATTCATTATCCGTCAAAATCTCTACTCTTTCTCAACCTCTCTCGTTTTTCTTTCTCTTCAATCTTTGTATTTTCTCTCTCTCTCTCTATCTCTTCTTTTTTAGTAATAAATCATGACAAATGAAAGAGGTGGTCTCGGTGGTGGTGGTGGTGAGGTTGTTGACCACCAGCAGCGTAGCAACAACAACAATAAAAACGGTACTCTCCACAGACCCAAATTGGCTTCTTTCTTGAACAGCTCCGACCCGAATCCGATTCTCCACAACGTCTTCCAAGAAGACGACGACGTCGTTCTTCATCAACCTTCACCCACTAACAACGTCCGTAAAAGCAGCGCCTCCTCAGCCGCGACAAGTCCCAGATACTACCACACCACCACCACCACCAGTACTCCTACTACTGGTTGCAATACTCCGACGAGCGGCGAGGCTTCTCCGTATCTTTTATCACCTTGGAATAATAACAACGTCATCAACCACCCTTCACCGTACACTAAATCTCCCTGGATCACGATGCCGCCGCCGTACTCCGTCAACGACAACCTAGCTTCCAACGGTCTCATCGGCTCCCTAGTACGTGAAGAAGGTCACATATATTCATTAGCTGCCTCCGGGGATTTGTTGTATACGGGTTCAGATAGTAAAAATATCCGGGTCTGGAAAGACTTGAAAGAGTTTTCGGGTTTTAAATCCAACAGTGGGTTGGTTAAAGCCATTGTTATATCAAATAACAGAATCTTTACTGGTCATCAAGATGGTAAAATCCGGGTCTGGAGGATTTCGACTAAAAACCCGAGTATTCACAAACGGGTCGGTAGTTTACCAACTTTGAAAGATTATCTTAGAAGCTCTGTAAATCCCAAGAACTACGTTGAAGTGAGAAGGAAGAAGAATGTTTTAAGAATCAAACACTTCGATACGGTGTCGTGTTTGAGCTTAAACGAAGAACAAGGGCTTTTGTATTCCGGGTCATGGGACAAGACCCTAAAAGTCTGGAGAATATCAGATTTAAAATGCTTGGAATCGTTCAAAGCTCACGACGATGCCATAAACGCCGTCGTTTCAGGTTTCGACAGTTTTGTTTTTACAGGTTCGGCTGACGGGACCGTTAAAATTTGGAGACGGGAGTTGCAAGGGAAACGGACTCAGCATTTTCTTGTTCAGGTTCTGTTAAAACAGGAGAATGCGGTGACGGCGTTAGCCGTTAACAGTGAAGCTGACGTGGTGTATTGTGGGTCGTCCGATGGGCTTGTGAATTTCTGGGAACGTGCAAAGCATTTGTCACATGGTGGGATCCTCCGGGGCCACAAAATGGCTGTGCTTTGTTTGGCTTCTGCTGGGAGCTTGGTTTTTAGTGGTTCCGCTGATAAAAATATTTGCGTGTGGAGAAAGGAAGGGAATGGGGTTCACAATTGCTTGGCCGTTTTAACAGGCCACACCGGTCCCGTTAAATGCCTTGCCGTTACTCAGGATCATGAGTCTGATCAACGGTGGATAGTCTATAGTGGAAGCTTGGACAAGTCCGTTAAAGTTTGGCGCGTCTCTGACCACGCTCCTGACATGCGTTGCTTTAACTCTCCGGCCCATGGCGGAAGCAGCATTCAAAGTTAAAAGTTAGAACATAGCGGAGGAAGTGAAAAAGGTTACGCGAGTCTAACGGGTCGTGTAGAGCACGCGGATGGAGGTGGTCGGTGGTCCCCAGAAAAACGCGATTGCACTGGAAGACGGGCACAGTTAAAGTGAGTGGTCTGGAGTGTATCTGATTAGAACTTGTCGAAAGGACTGTTTTGTTGGCTGTCCTGCTGACGGTGACCATAGAATCTAACAGCCAATAGAAAATTGCCACGTCATACAAAAGTATGTCTAATTAATGTCACTTTATCATTCTTTTTTTCTTTTCTTTTTCCTAGCCTTTTGTGGCAAATTAATTTATATGGGTTTTGCATTGAATGCACAATTTTTGCCCCCCAAGAAATCGCTTTGGGATTTACAAAGGTCAAATATTTTAAGGGTTTTTTTTTACAATATAATAGGAGGTGGAGCTGAAAATGTTGACAATTGTTGGTTTAAGGGTTGTAAAAATGATGTAGTGTATTGTGTACATATTGTTGTTTGTGGATGTCGATGAGTTGTATCAATAATCAATATTCTTGAGAGAAGTGTACAAATTTGTGGTTGATTGTTCATAATGTAATTACTAACAAGGATCTTTTTCAAGAGTAAATGGAGAAATATCATAACATGATTTGTGATGTGTGCTTTGAATTACTATAATTTTATGTTGTTATGTTTTTTTTATAATCATTTTAACCAAAGGTTTGGAATCCTAATTGAATAATCATCTCAAAAGTGTTTCATACTACACATACGTTAAAGTTGTTAATCCAAATCAAGTAACTTAATTAAAAAATATGTGAAAGGTGGGAGTTATTCAAAAATTCTATAAACAAGCATATGATCATAACTTTTACCAAGCCTCTCTTCAAGAAATACTCCACTTTTAGTTATTAGTATATTCTAAAAAATATATAATAAAGCCCTGTAAATCTGTTATGAAACTGTCTCAAAATAAAACAGGAGTCCTCTCCTGAATAAAATAAAAAACACTAATGTATTAGTTTAGTAATATTACAAATTCAGGTTTCATAATCCAACATATAAGATGTATTGAAAAGCATCAGCAAAGACTTCAACAAGATGTTCTACTTGTCAATAAAATAGATTCACTCAAGGACACAAGAAGATGTTGATCATAAATGAGAAGATTGGTTACCGAGAAAAAAAAAAGGAAGGCATGGAAAGGTAGGTCGATGAAAGCCATGAAAATCATTGTGGCTTGAATTCAGACATGAAAACTTTACTGCTTGTGTAGAGGCTATTTTGTTCAAATTGTATGGTTTTCTGCACAAACTAAATTAGTCCTTTTTTGGAACCCAAAGTAAAATTTTTCAAATTTTCAAGAGTACACCTTATAATATCATTCCACCATTAATATAATTGAATAATTATTGGATTTTTCCATGGATCCAACTTTCAACATTTCCATCATCTGTTTATCTTCTTCGAAAAAAAAAAAAACAGGACTGAACGTACATACAACCATACAAGTATAAGAGGTTTGTAATCAAATAATGGTGATTGACTTCTTATATAATGGGTTTCTGTTTGAATTCAATAACTAATGTCTTTCAATGGTCTTCTGTTTTGATTGAAACACAAAAAATATAGATTTATTTTGTTCAAAAATAATGAGTTTAGAACGAAAAATATTTATTTAATTAGAGCGACTAATATTGATTAAGGTTAGTTTTGGGAAAATTAAAGGATCAGGAATTCAGGATCCTCTCCTTGGTTCTTGTTTTTTTTTTTGTATTTTTTAAGTGTAATTAAAACATCAAGTTGCATGAGAGAGAAAAAAGTGATCAAATCTTAAAGATTTGAACATATATTTTTTATTTTACATAGATATCATTAGATTATGAAAAGTCAAAGAAAAAACAAGATATTGAGAGGATCCTTATCAAAAATTAAAACTCTGTCCACAAATAACGGTAAACCTTGTTGAGAAAATATATAGAAAAAATGGTCAATTTTCGAAATCTTTGACTAGGATATAAGAAATGTTGAAGCAAGAAAAAAGTTGTGATATATGTTCTATAATGGTGCAATTTCTAGTTGAGCTAATGGTCGTCATTAGTGGGATACTGGGATTTTGTGGTGAGAATGTCCCAAAAGTCTCACCATTTATTATTTGATAAGAAAAAGTGATTAAGGTTCAAATGGAAATGCAATTATATTGTCTTGTATATAATATAATTCAAGAATCAATTCGTTTCCTTTGAAATGACTCAAAAAGAATCCATCAATAGACTCAATGAATTATTTAAAAATATATATATAGAGATCATAACCTACCAAAGTAACTGTAAAAGAAAAAAACAGTACTAAAGTAGGCACATAAAAGATCACATTTAAGCAAAACATAAAACGAATGAAATGCAAATTATTCGCGTTTATAACTCACTCTCAATTTCACAGTTTATAATTAAATCTGAGTAGTGTTATTGGCACCCATACTATTCAATTATTTAAGCCCCATTTTTTAAATTTTGATTTAATTATAAAAAATTAAATAACATTATTAATTTTTTGATTTATTTTCAGGATTACCCTTTTACTTATTTTTTAAACTTAATACACCCCATATCTTTTTTTTAAATAAAAATAAAAATACACTTCATCTATAATATTTATATATAGTTTTCTCACATCCATTCGTAAGATTTATTTTTTCTTCTTATTTTATGGTGAAACTATCTTTATTAGATGCGATTTTTTTTCTTTAGTGATTAGATTGATAGTGGTAGATTGTGAGTGTGATTTTGATCTTCTGATGATTTTTTTGAACGATTAAGTTAGGGTTTTAATGTGGTTTCGTTTCGTCAGAAATTATGTTCTTTTGGTTGCGAATTTTGGTGCGATTTCGTTGTTTTTTTTCGTAAATAACATTAAACTAACTTTGGAAGATCCAGAATAAAATCTTCAAAATAATTGATGTAAATCATAATATGCTTGGAAGATCTGAAAGAAAATGAACCGAGATGATAAAAATAACGAATATAGATATGGAATTTGAAAAGAAAAACAAAACAAACATGTAAAACAATAAAATAAATAAATACTAAACATGAGAAACATGAGATTGAGATCTGAAAGAAAATATAAACAAAAATTGTAGACATTTAGTGATTTGAAATAATCTATATCATTAGGGTTTTGAAATAAGGAAAGTGAGGTTTTATTAGTTTTACTTTGTACAAGATTTTTTTTTTTATAACAAAAATGATATGCTCTTTAAGTAATTTGATAAAAGGAAAAAGAGAATACTAAATAATTTAAAAAGTGGGTATAAATAGTTCAGTAGTTGGTGTGCCAATAACACCAGTCTTAAATTGTTTTCAAATTAATCGTGCTCCATTTCATTATTTAATTAAATTAATAAAATAGTTGATTAATCATACAGACAAGATAAGGTTTGCTGAATGATTTGCTCATCACACCTACATCATGAGGCTATGGTTCGGGTTTGTCCTCCTTCCCGAATCCTGAATTATTGTAATATTTTAAATAATAATACTAATATGTGGAGACTTAGCATAGCAAATTGATGTGAAAATCAATAATAATTATTTGATTTTGATAATTAAAATAAATAAATAAACAAACGATTTCATTACGCAATCAAAGGGGTTTCAATAGAATCACTTGAATGCAACTTAGAACAAGGTTAATTATAATATCCATTCAACAACCTACACAGGTTGCACACCATTTTTTTTGGTATACAAGTTAGTATATCTTATTAGAATATAAATCCATTAAGAATTCTACTGTATGATAAATATTTCTTTATATTCAGTTTCTTCCAATATCTCACTTCACCAAAATCCATTAATATAAAATAAACAAATAAATTTCATTTACCATCCAACCCGAATACAACAAACATACAAAGATCGTAAATTTGTCTCAAATTACAAATAACATCCTTTATTGTATTTATTTATTTTTAAATCTTGACTATAAACTCACTGTAGAATCACTTATAAGAAGATACAAAACTCCAATAATTAGAATTGGATTTTTATATCTGCTGACACTGAGTATATATAGTGCTATATCAGTAAGTGGCAGGTAAAAGCAAGGAAATTGTATGATCTCTGTTTAGTTGATAAATAATGTGAAGTTTGTGTGATACATGTATGTAAGTAGCTTATATAAAACAAGCAGCATGCTTTTTGCACCATTCATTGTTATAAAATGTTCTTGATTCATTATTCTTATTGTTATTTCTTATGCTTTTAATTTTTCAGTTTTTAAAATAGTTGTGATATATATATATATATATATATATATATGATTGGCATTATTATTATCATTTTTTTAATGGGAGTATTATCGATATTTTTAAAAGTTATGAATTGAAATAACATTGCCCATAAATAAATTTGAAAACCCTGACTAACTTATCAAAATCTGATCATAGATAAAATAAATGATGAATCAAACACTTTTTCTCCAAACTTTTGTAACATGTGATCATTTTTCAAACTACAACAACTCCAAATGCACCCTATAAATATGCATACAAAAGTCAAGCATTTTGTATATGTGTGTGTTGGCAATATAAATAAAATCCTTTTAATTTTGCATTTTCTGTAACCTTGCTGAGAAAATACAAAATTTTATCTATAATAATATATTCATCAAATCTAGTTCTTTTGAACCACCTCGTCCAGATTCGAGAAATTACCACATAAGTGATATATAAAAAAATAAAAATAAAAAATTAGTTATTTTGAAGCCAGAATGGATTTTTCTTAATATCTAACATACTGCATGAAAAAAGGATCCTTGAACAACCATAAGATGTCCTCATAAAAATCATTAGCTTAAATATTCTACTTGTCAATAAAAATAGATTCGTTCAAGAAGGACACTAGAAGATGGTGATCATAAATGAGAAGTTTGGTTACAGAGGAAAAAAAAAAGAGGGCATGGAAAGGTAGTTAGGTCAATATTGAAAGCCATGAAAATCTTTGTGGATATGAAAACTTTACTGGTTGTAGTGAGACTATTTTGTTCAAATTGTATGGCTTTATGCACAAACTATATTAGTCTTTTGTTGAAACCAAAAGTTGAATTTTCTAAATTTTAAAAAGTATTTACTTTTTAATATTATTCCACCATTAATGAAATCGAATCATTGTTGAGTTTTTCTTGGATTCAACTTTCAACATTGCCATCTGTTTATCTTCTTTGAAAAGAAAAAAATAATTGAATTCTTGTATTATAACTGATGTCTTTCAATGGTATATCTGATTGAGAAACGAAAATCGAAAAATGAATTAGAGAGGCTAATATTTAAGGTTAGTTTTGGGAATATAGAGAGTCTGAAGAGAGGAGAAATGACTGACTTTAATGAGGAGTACATAAATGGGTGTCGTGAGATTTTAAATGATTTTGTAATTAATCTGTTGATAGTTATAACTATTAGACCGAAAAGCTTAAGAATAAGAAGCTATCAAAGGAACAATACTTGGGTGCTGATCGGTCAGCACTTAAAATACTGACCCAATGATGTGGTCCAATAGAATTGTAACACATGTTCTTTTTTCTTTTACCCATTCCTAACAATTAAATCTCTTCTCTTCACCCGTTTAAACACAGAAATTGAACAATTAGACAAGTATTCAAACACATATGTATGTGTTACAATTCAATTGGACCACATCACTGGAGTGTGTTGGGCATGAGATTTTATGTGATTTGATGATCAATGTGATCCCTACATCTGCAGAACGAACCAATAGTCAATTTTTACCGTCAAATTGTTTACAATGTAAAGCACACAGTTTCGACTCTTTATCACATAAACACTAAGAATATAAAAGGTCAAATACTAAAATCCATGGTGTAAAATTTGAACATATGTTGTGTCGGTGCAGCGCAACATAATTAAGTCGGGCTTCACAATCCAACGATTAAAAAGTCACAAAATGTTTTAATAGAATAGCAGAAATATTGAAGCAAGAAAAAGGTTGTGATGTTCAATAATGGTACAATTTCTAGTTGAGCTAATGGTCGTCATTGGTGGGAATTTATGGTGAGAATGTCTCAAAAGTCTCACCATTTATTAATTGGTAACATAAAGTAAATAGATGCATGTGGAAATGGAATGGCCTTTTGCTTAAATGTTATATAATAATTATAATAATCAAGAATCAATTCGTTCCTTCGAAATTACTCATGGTGGTAGGCAAAAAGAATCCATTAATACACTATGAAATTGAAAAAAAGAAGTGATTAAAGTAGGCATATATATATAAAGATCACTTCTAAGCAATGCATAAAACGACACTTAAAATAGTGAAAAAAAGGTGGTTTTTTTTAGAATCAGGAGAGAATCCTGACTCCTTTTTTTAATGATTAATCAAATCTATATAGAAATTCGTATATCAGTTAAATTTCGATTTTCGAGTGGATAGTGTTTTGTCCGAATGAAATACAAAATACTCAAGTTTATAACTTACTTTACATTCATCATTTACAATTAAATGGTGGATTTGGAAGTAATTGTGTTTCAATTCATTATTTAATTAAATAAAATAGTTGATTACGAAGTTGTTGCACCAGTCGCATTCATAATTCGAATATAAATCTAGAAAGAATTCTAATCAACGATAAACATTTACTGCGTTATAATTTTGTTGGCCAAATTATATTTAGTTTCTACCGGTACCATCTCAATTCACCAAAATCCATTTGTAAATAAACCTATAATTTCGTCCACCATCTCAACACAAATCCTAAAAAACCTACAAATATTTAAAATAACAATCCATTGTATATATAGAGTTGTGTCAAATGTCAATTAGTGACAGGTAAAAAAACTGTAAGGAAATTGCATGATATGTTTAGTTGATAAGGAAGGTGAAGTTTTTGTGTGATGTATGTAAGCGAGTAGGTTTTTAAACCACAGCTTGCATCATACATTGTTCATTAATATTCAGTTTATATTCGAAGAAACACATAATAAAATGGCCACGTTTAAGGTTTAAGTGGTTACAGAAGAATTATAATACATGCGCAATGTATATGAGTCATTGTGGATGTTGTTTTAGTAAAAGTATGCAGTTGAATTCATTAGTTTTTTTTTTTTTGAAGATAAATTCATTAGTTAATAGATGGAACATGCTAATATATATATATATATATATATATATATATATGTGTGTGTGTGTGTGTGTAAGTATTTAAAATTTACATAATATTAGCTTGAAAGATTTTCATTATATATTTTAAATACAAACTATAAAACTTATAAAGATTAAATAATTTGATGAAAATTAGGTAAAAAATAATTAAACTATATTTTTTTTAAAGTATATTTGTTCTCAATTTATCTAACTTATAAAGAAAGCACATTAGTATATCTGTTAAATTAAATGCAAAATATTTTTGAGTTTATAATTTTAACTCACCTTACATTGGCCATTTACAATTAAATTGCGGGTTTTCAAATTAAGTGCTTCATTTCATTATTTAATTAAATAAAATAGTGTATTAGTCATTAGTGGGGAATTCACATAGCAATTGAATCTTATTGAGCTGCATGAGAATAAAAGTTATGAAAATCAATAATAATAATAATAATAATAATTAAAATGGGGTTTCATTACACAATTAGAGTGGTGCAAATAGAATCATGAATATACAAATGGAAATGGGCCTATAATCTAAGTCCAGCATATCAATCCACTAGGAAATTTTTTACCATAGGTGAATTTTTATTTTTAAGTCTCAAAATTGATTTCGAAAGTCACAAAATATCCAAGGGAATATTACAAATTTTTTTAATAATAAATTACAATTTTTTTTAAATATTACATTATTACATAAATTCAGATTTTTTTTGGGAGGGGGAGAATTTGAACCCGCAACCTCATGGTATATGTGTGAGGAGTTTTACCACTGTACCAACCTCATCTTGTCATAAATTATAATTTTTTTGATAAGAGTATATTAGTCTTTTGTTCAAACCAAAAGTAAAATTTTCCAAATTTTCAAGAGTGCATTTTAATATTATTCCACCAATAATGAAATGTTCCAAATTTTCAAGAGTGCCTTTCGAATTTTTCTTGGATGTCCAAACTTTCAACAACATTGGGGTTAATTACACTAACTTACCCTTAGTTTATTAAATCTAGCAAGATTTTAAAAAGATGTCCTAAATTAACATAAACACCCTTAGTTTATATTTACTATGACTATATATAGAGAGAGATCAATAAATGGCAGGTTAGGTTAGAAGATCTCAAGATCATATTGAGAGAAAATTGTATGATCTGTTTAGTTGATAAATAAGGTGAAGTTTGTGTGATATTTGTATGTGAGTAGCTTATACAATTAATATAATGGGCCAGCCAAGCCCAAATCTGCTCATCAGGCCATGATTATGCCTTTGTATGTGCCCTCATCCATGAAACCATATACTATGTCATTATGATATGAAAATGATGTATAACTCTTTATTCACATACTACGTGATAAAGAATTAAAGATACTATTGGTGTAACACCCCAAATCCGGGACTCATCGGACCGGGATATTACGTGATACGGACCTTACAAAAAACCTTAATTCACATATAATCAGAATTACAATCTTCAACAATATATCCTCACAATACAATACCCAAACCTAATAACACACATTTTAATGAAATCTCCACGACAAACATAATTACAACAATAAAATAAATTGAATCCTTACAACACCTACACACATGGAATTTAATCCTCTCACAATACGTATCTCCAATATTGCTAACACAAACTCCATCACTTCCATATCTAAGAACTTAATCTGTAAAATGTTGATGACGATGGGTGAGCCGTCAACTCGGTAAGTAAATTCATGCAAAACATATAAAATAAAATAGTTTTCGTAAATTCTTTACGTTCAAAACCTTGCTCATAAACTTTTCATAAAACTGTATAAATAATATGAAATCAAAAGCATTTAATAGTCATGATTTAAATCAATGTATTTTTTTACGGAAGTAAACAATAAGGAATAATCACTCTATAAAGCTGAAAACATATAGCTTTACAGTAAAAACGATATACGTTAAGCATTTTTTTAAAGTAGAAAACATAAAGCTTATGTCTCATAGTGTCACAAATTCCGAATAGTGTCACCCGTAGCCCTGTGACCCGGCCCAAATAATTTGAACACTACAGTTAATGAGCCAAAATAGAAACAATTATTCTCTTCGCATATTAAAACATAAATTTGAGAATCAGAATATCAACTAATAAATTTATCGTATCTTTTAAATATTTAGAAACAATATATCAAAACGTTTCAAATACTTTTAATACCACATGAAGTTATAAATCAAATTTCTGACAAAATGAACACTTGGAAAACTATAACACTAATTAGTCAATTTAAAACATAAGTCAATATTTCGAAAACTCATTAAATATGTAATATATAAATGTTTAAAAAGTCATAGATGAGTTTATTTACTTCGAACCCTTACGAATCCGCTTTATTTCTAAAAGCTGAAGAATTACTCAAACCTCATTGTCGAAGCTTACAAACCGATCTTTCTTTGTATTTAGGGCAAACGGCCATCTCTCCACTTAATCTTTATTTTTTTCTTTGTAAATATAATATATATATATATATATATATATAATCCAATCAGTTTCTAATCCTAAAACCATTAAACAGGAAACTAATAAAAGCTTTTATTACAGGTCTAACTCCTTATAATTATTTATAATTGCCTTTAATATTCCATAGACTTTTATTTCTATTTTTTTTTTCCAAAGGCAATTTCGTGTACTACAATTGGAGTGAGTTGAATATTTCTCCCATTCATGTCATTGTCTTTAAGTGAGATGTAAACATAATTAGTCAAAATATGAATTAATTTGGAAGGACATGAATGTTGCTGAAATTCAATGAATTTTGGATATCGTTATCACCCGTACATATCAAACACTATATGTACAGTCTGAATATCTATTTATATAACTATAAGATAATAGTAGATATCTATTATCGCAAATCGCAATAATTGAAAAAAAACTTCTCATATGTGTTTATAAAAAGTACATGGTGCTAGGATGTGATATCCATCGATATTAATTTGTTAGAATGGAATTACGAGAACACCCCAAGATTTTTCCAAAAAAAATAAAAATCTAGATATCGTCTATTCCAGAAGTAAACATTCTTCGCCTCTGAATTGGGGATGTCAAAGTCTTATTATTATTATTATTTGAAAAGATGGTTCATAAAATTATCTAAAACAAACTGACCGAGAGATGGTAGCTAATTAAGTAGCTATTGGTAGAAAAATTTCTGTTTGTTATATTTCATGAAGTAAAACCATGTTGGACTGGTTTTAGAGGATATTTTCTCTAGGCTGCTGCGTATGGATTGAGGCTCAATTGTGTTTGTTCCAAGGAAGAAGAATTTTGTCACCCACACTCTTTCAAAAATGACTTTATATATTGATGATGGCTTTTTGTTTGGATTGAGGAGTATCCTCCGTGTATGAAGAGGTACATACCGAAGGATTCTCTAGAGTAGTTTGTGTTTCTCTGGTTTTGATTTTAATAAAGTTTCGTTGTTTAGAAAAAAAAACATAAATATCTTAGATAAGATGAGTTTAGCACGGTGGTATTCCCCTCAGAGTTACACCACTTACGAGATTGTGGGTTCGAGTTTCTTCCCCTCCTCTAAATCCCCAAATTATTGTAATATTTTAAAAAAGAAAAAGAAAAATCATATTTAGATATCATATTGTGGTCCACGGTTTGGTTAAACCGTCGGTTAAAAACCGAAACCGGTCTCAAAAAACCAAAACCGAAACCGACAGTTACAAAACCGGTTGGAAACCGGTTTCCGACGGTTCGGTTACGGTTAAACCTTTCCAAAAACCGGCGGTTTAACCGCCGGTTTTATCAAAAAAACAAACAGACAAACCAACCAATTAGATGCTGCCACGTGACACTTAAAAAAAAACCGGACGAAACCGAAACCAGCGGTTACAAAACCGACCCAAACCGAAAATTTTCGGTTACGGTTTCGGTTCGAGCTTTCCACGGAACCGAAACTGCCAGTTTCAAACCGAAACCAGACCGAACCGGAACCGTGGATAGCTTTAGGTGCATGTGCTATTTATCGGCAGAGCATTCTTTTATATCATTTTTTTTTGAGAAAATTTTATCGTCTTCTTATTCTAATGTTGTCATTAAATAAAATTAAGCTCTCCTTTTTAACATAAGTGGGATACCTTAATAGATTGAACTTATTTGATAGCATGCTCATGCTCAAGGTCTCAATTGTTTTAAAAGCGTATTTCAAAATTAAATTCTTAAAATAAACCCTAAAAAAAAATAATAAATCATATATTTTAATTTTCTTATTATTTTGGGCTTGCTGACCAAACACTAGTTTTACACTTTTACTTGATATAAATGTTATGGATTTACTATTTTAGTTACTCTATAAGATTTGTATAGTTATAAAAGTAGTTACAAGAGTGATATGTTTTCATATAGTTTTAATTTTTTAGTAGACTTTGGAATTAGAATTTAGTAACTAAACATGCGGGTTGTATCAAAACGTCTGCAAAAATCTGTTAGAGAAATAAAGAAACGTGGGGGGTTTTGTAGTCCCCTCCCCTACAAATTCACAAAGGTAGCTACGGGATGGTCCAAAGGTTGAGTACAAACTACCTCAAACCACCCCTACCGAATCCATTCCTACCTACCCATCTCATTTCACACCATTTAATAATTCGTTCACATCAGTCGTCGACCCTGATACCTCATATTGTTCAAGCAAAACCTTAATCAATTCTATTATTCATTTGAATTTGTTAATAATTACTTAATGTTTAAATATAAACTATAGATGTTATTAATTTTTATTGATTATTTTTAAATTAAAATTTTATTTCCAATAATATAAAATTTATTTTACATGATAGACAAATTAACATTTATTTTAGCATTTAATTAAAAAAAATTATATCATATATTGTTGGATCAAAGGATATTCGTTAATCATATCCAAGATAGAGAGATGTTTCTCTACATTTTACAATTTAATAGATAAATGTAAGACTTGAATCCCTATTACAAAATAGAGGAGGAAAGGTAAATAGGACTTTTCTAAAAAGTGGTTTTGTATTTTAGATTATTATTATTATATTTATAAATGAAAATAATATATTTTTTCATAATTTTTTGAATTAATCTATAATAATTAATATACAAAATTGAAGAAAATTTAATTATAAACCTGTCTCTTAGGAAAAACTAAAAAAAATATAGTCCCTAAAATTATTATCATCAACGAATATTAATTTTGTCCCAAAACACCCGCCTAAAAAAAATTAAGTTTTAGCATTAGTGTTCCTTTTAGGAGCCAAAAAGCTTGTTTTTGAAAAATGTATACATGACATGAGTTGTATGTCTTAAAAGACTCTCAAATAAAACACGCAACAGGTAAGTCATAAATAATCCTCTTTTACGACGTTCCTCAAATGCACACCATCTTTGAGAAATTATGTATCACTATTACGACTTGCACTGAATGCAGCAAATAGTCATTCACTTGTTTATAAAAATGTATATAAGACGTGAGTTATATGTCTTAAAAGACTCTCAAATAAGATACGCAATATGTAAGCCGTAAATAATCCATTTTTACGGTGTTCGTCAAATGTGCACCGTCTTTAAGAAATTATACATCACTATTACGACCTGCACTGAACGTAAATCGTAAAATAATAACATTTACGATGCGCCGTAAAAATCAAACCGTAAATGACTCAATCTGTTGCAGTGATATATGCATTTTTTATTTACATAAAGGCAGCTTTTTGTAAGGTTTAAGAGGATCGCCTATTTGTGAAAAGCAACCGAATATCAGATAACATGTTTGAGAGATCTGTACAATTGAAGGTGGAGGCCTTTCCGGTATATAGAAGCAGGACATGCTCACATGCTTCTGCACCATTATCAATCTATCAGCACTTCAGCAGATCCCCTGTTCTCAGATTCTTTTGACTAGCACCAAACCAAAAGAAAAAAAAATATTTATATAAAAAAAATATAAGGTCCACTCATGGCATTAGAAAAAGTCCTATTTCCATGATAAATTCTATTTTGATCTTTGAAGTATCTGTTTATTACAACTCGTATACATAGACTCCATTTTTATTACTTTGAACAATGAATATCACCCTGCATATTTTGTACATCAGACAACAAGTAAAATTCACAATAATGTTATTCTGAAAGTTAAAAAATTTTGTTAAAAAATAATGTTAAAATTATACTAAAAGTTGCTACTAAATCATAGATATCTTTCTACATTAAGAATAGACTTTCCAGATGCTTGGCTATGTTAAAGACAAAACAATAATATGAATAATTGACTTGGTGTTGCTGGAAATTACTTACTCCGCATATTTGGTACATGAGATGACAGGTAAGTTTCACATCGAGTTGACAGTTGAAGTACAAGAAACACCAGCATCCCAAAAACACAAAGTCCACAAAAGAGACAGACAAGGAAAATCCAACAGTAGAAGAGCCATAAGCCAACTTTGTCACACGAAATCCGAAAAAATAGAACAACTTTGGTGTTAATTAAGAGTGTGAATTTCTTTTCTGGAATTGTCTGAGGGTCTGGTACCAAATCTTGATTGGTGGAATCAAATTTCTCATCGGAAATGCTGGTTTGGATTATTTCGGGCTCTCCATATATTGGACATACCCCACAATATTTCAGTCTGCATATATTGGACCCTTGAACAGGTTTTTCAAACATAACTGTACAAGTTATGAAGTCATCCATACAAAACTTACCATGTGAATATTCACAATACGCTAAAATGATGTGATCTGAGTTAATGAATATGCTGTCTTCATGATAGTTTCCGTCAGCACGAAAAGTCAATGTGCCTTCGTATGTAACCCGATCACCACAGTCAGTTTGAAAACAGCACACATAAGGGATCCCACCAAGATAATATCCAGTGTAACAATATCCCTCAAATGCATTAACAGCGCATAATGCAAGTCCCAGGAACTTACGATTAGAGCAGTTATGTGGAGACAATTGAATATTTACTGAAGATGTGTGACTTTGATAGCAGAACCACTCAGGAATTTTACTTCCAGGATAACAAATGCTAACACGAACCTCTTTTTGATACTTCTGCAACATGGTAACAAACAATAAACATTTTAAATGAGAGAGATTAAAAGACAGAGAAAGGGGTGGAGTATGCGAGAAAATTACCTTTCTTGCCGTTCCCATTCGCTTAATCATTTGTAGTGACTCTGCAAAAACATTGCTGAATGCTTCCTCATTAAGTTTTGGGCTATTTGTAAATGTGAAGTCTAACTTTATACGATCAATAATCCACTTGCGTTCAGATGTTATGAATTCTACAAATTCGGATGTATTTGGCAATGACTGGAGATGCTTGCAATTCATTGCTTCGAAAATGACTAGATTTAATGGAAGCACTGTTATGGATCGAAGCATATTGCAATCGTTTAGTAAAAGCTTTTCTAATTTAGATAGTTGTTTGACGCTTGTTGGCAGACTCTCAAAATCATTCCTGCATAGCTCTAAAGTTTTCAATGAGGATAAACAACCGATATCTTCTGGGATTTCTGTCAGGTTGCAATTGTTTAAACGTAGATCTTCCAAAGAGAATGATAAACCTGATGAAGGACGAAATGCCAAACACTCTATAAGCGATCTCAAACATGTTGTAGAGGATGGTAGTTGACTTTCAACACCTCTGCCTGCTGAAAGATTATCTAAGGGCTTTAAATTCCCCATGTTCACTGCCAACTTGTCCAGTTTTGAGCAATCAGAAAGATCGAGCTTAATTAGAGATGCTAAATTAGAGATGCTACTTGGAAGCATCTCGAGATTTTTGCAACCCTTAAGAAATAAGTTCAAATGACCATTCAGATGTTCAATCGAAAGGGGAAGCTCCTTAATTGCTGTTCTCGATAAATCAAGAGTTTCCAGACATTCCATTGTCTCCAAAATTTCTGGGAAACACTTAAGTTTGGAGCAGTTCTTAAGAAGTAAAGAACGAAGAGATTTCAATTTACAAATATTGATGGAAATATGTTTGAGTCTTGAACAATCTGAAACATCTAACGAAATGAGGTTAGTTAGACTCTCAACTGATGAAGGAACTTCTTCAATTTCAGACCCCTTTAAAGTCAACACATATATAATCCCCGAAATTTGTGGAAACTTCATGAGATTAATGCACAAAGTGAGATCCAGAATTTCAATAGATTCAAAATGAACGTCTCTTGAAAAGCTTCTAAGGCTTTTACAGCCCCCGAGGCGCAAGTAAATAAGGTTGTTGAGATGTTTAATAGAAGAGCTAATTTCAAGCAAGCTTCTGCAATCTATGAGATCTATAACCTCAAGATATGGGGAACCTGAGAGGTCTGGGATCCTAGTCAATTGCTGAGAGTGTCCAAGAAGAAGCCTTTTCAACATCGGGACATTCTGTAACAAAATTTAGTTAAAATGATAATTAGGTGATTAACTATATGTAAACTAAACAAAATATATTAAAAGAATGAAGAGTATACTTATATCTAAACCATACCTGTTTGCCTTCCCAAAGTTGTTCAACATTGCTATCAAAAAGATCAAGTTCAACAAGATGATCCAGACTTAATTTTGATGGCAGTACTTTCAAAGGATACCCGCGCCAATGGAAATAACTCAATTTATCCGGAAGATAATTTAGACCATAGGGAAGATTCACTTTGGATATATTTGTGTGTTCTTCGGTACTTCGAGTCCAATCATACAGCTTGAGAAATCGAAGATTGCACATATTCTCAAAGGCTTGAGAACTCAGATCTATATTCTTTATTTTTGACATATCTAGGAGTAGGCCTTTAACTGCTTCAGTTCCCTTACAACCAGAAAGTATTGAATAAGTTCCGACATAGAGACGCACAAAAGTTTTCTAAAATTAATACATGTTGAACCATTTAATTAAAGACAATATGTGCAGGTTTATTTATTAGCAAACATCGATCTAATATAAATAACAAAACCAAATATATCAGGAACTTACGGTATTTCTCTTTAGTACTTGACAAACATCCTCATGACAATGCAACCTACTACGTTCCCCAGGCTTGTTGATGGATTCTTGACGAACAATTTCCCAACACATTTCTTGCAATAAATCATGCATATTTATCTCATTGGCTGGTATTGTTATCAGAGACTTGTCAACAAGGACACTAACTCCAGCTTCTACAGAGGAGTAACAACTATTTAGTTGATCTATCACATGATTTCTACTCCCTCCTTTAAAGAAACACGCAATGTCAAGAAATATGTTCTTCTCCTCGCGATCTAGTGCATCATAACCGATTCTCAATATATTATGAATTTCAAGGTTAGAAATCTTATTTAGCTTATGCAATGCACTTTCCCAATCTTGTTTGCTTTTTTGATACAAGGAGGGACCCAACACTTTTAGTGCTAAAGGATTGCCTTTGGCATAATCAACTGCCCTGTGAGCAAACACCATAAATTCTTCGGGAACATGGTCTTCTTTGAAGGCACAATTACAAAAAAGCTGAAGAGCTTCACACTTGTCCAACGCCTCAACCTGATATATGTTATATGCTGCCACAAAATTAAGAAGCAGTTGCTTATCTCTAGTTGTTATGATAACTCTACTTCCAGGACCAAATCGATCAAGCCCTCCTGCCAAGATTTCTAATTGTTTCAAACTATTCACATCATCAAGAACAATGAAAACCTTTTTGCTTTGGAGCCTTTGCTTAACTATTGGGGGTATATTGTGAGTGCCTAAATTTAGATTTTCCCCTAATATCTTAGAAAGAACTTTATCTCTTAGATGAACTAATCCACCACAATTTTCTGATTCTTCCCTAACAGTTGCAACGAAACAACAACCACCTTCAAAATGACAAGAAATTTGGTTGAAAATAGCTTCAGCAATGGTTGTTTTCCCTATACCACCCATGCCCCAAATTCCTACAACTCGGAAGTCCAACGTTTCCATGCATAATAACGATTTAACTGTCTCAATACGTGAATCTATTCCCACTAGACCTCTAAAATCTGTTGAAGCAAACATAACATTCAATTTCTTCAAAACATCTTTGACAATTTCATCTACAAGTCTGGATTCAGGCCTAAAAATTGCAAACAACAAACAATCTATAGTGAGTTAAATTGAATCACACCCCAATAAAAATATCATAATACAAACATATACCATCCTGAAAAGCAAGCTAGCAAGTGAAATGATCACATTACATGAACAGAGTTGGATTTACCTAGTTACAGAGGAATCAAATCCAGATAGATTGGATGCTTCAGTCAAAGCTTCTCTCCATGTCTGCAACTCTTCTCCAGAAACTTGTTTATGCTTAGCAAAAGCATCCTTAAAGCTCCCAGTTTGCTTACGTACATCGGATGGATTAACTTGGTAGAAAACAGGTATGACAATCTGCTTGTTCATTTTCTTGAACCTGATAATCTCTGCAAGCTCACGCAAACACCCTTTTGAAGAAGAATAGTCTTTGGAGAAAATGACAACCGAAATCTTTGATTCTTCGATTGCTTTGAAAAGGGCTGGTGAGGTTTCGTCTCCTCTCTTGAGTTTGTCAACATCAACGAAGGTCTCAATGTGTTTTTGAGACAAAGCACCACACAGATGGCTTTTGAAACTCTCACTGATACTGTCTTCACCTCTGAAACTGAGGAACACATCATACTTTCTTTCATGGTCGGTGGTGGTGGTGGAAGATGAACAAGTAGAAGATGAAGCACCCATTGATCAGACCAAATAAAAGACTTGATTTGTGCAGCAAAATCACAGGACTCAACTAAAGTTTATTTTTTTTATTTTTTTTACACTGTTTGATGATAGACTTCTACTAGGTCTCAACTAAAGTTTCATATGTAAAATTGATTTTTTTTTTTCTCAAGCTCTTTTTATGTGAAGCTAGCTAGAAGAAACTCAATAGTCTATTTTGATATATCTGCTTCGAAAATTTGAGAGAACAAAAATTTTGTGGTTAGTAGTTCTCAGGGCGGACTAGATATTTTGCATGAAAAAAAAAAATTAATAAAATATTATTTTACATTATTCTTATTTTATTTGCTTAGACTTAGAGGTCTCCACGGTTTGGTTAAACTGACGGTTAAAAACCGAAACCAGACTTAAAAAACCGAAACCGAAACCGAAACCGAAACCGGCGGTTACAAAACCGGTTGGGAACCGGTTTCCGACGGTTCGGTTACGATTAAACCTTTCCAAAAACCGGCTAAAACCGGCGGCCGGTTTAACCGCAGGTTTTATTAAAACAAACAAACAAACAAACCAACAAATTAGATGCTGCCACGTGGCACTTAAAAAAAAACCGGACAAAACCGAAACCGGCGGTTACAAAACAGACCTAAACCGAAAATTTTCGGTTACGGTTTCTGTTCGAGCTTTCCATGGAACCGAAACCGCCGGTTTCAAACCGAAACCGGACCGAACTGGAACCGTGGACAGCTCTACTTAGAGTAGAGTAATATGTGAGTCAAGAGAATGATTATCTCTCTTCTCTTTTCTCTAGGGAGGGCAATGGATCGGGTTCAGGCGGATTTGTAAAATCCTAACCCACACACGCGAAATTTTCTGTCACCCACACCCGCCCGTGAACCCGCTTATTTTCGCGAGTTCGCGGGCCGGGTTTCACCCGCGGGTTTTGGGGTCACCCACACCCACATCCGCGAACCCGTAAACCCGTAAAAATTCTTTTTAATAATATTTTTATATTATTTAAATAGATGAAATATTATGATTTTAAAAATTAAAAACACTTAATAAAGTAAAAAGTTCAACTCATTTCATGTGTGTTTCTTAGTTGAGACAAGAGGCAAGACACATTTTATATATATAGCAAATGGTGGAAACTTGCTCTATTGTTTTTTTAATGTGAGACTTTCAAAAGTCCCACATTGAAAAAAAAAAGTGTAAGGTTCCACCATTAGTTATATATAAATGAAAGTTGAGAATCGTAATTTTTAAATTTAGAATGAGTGAAGTTTGTATATTTTCCTCTTTATATAGTTAAAATGTTTCCATTGGAGTTTAAATTTATAATATGTTAAATAATAAATATTAAATCAATTTTATTTATACGGGCTCGCGGGTTCACCCGCGGGTTCATTTTTCCAACCCACACCCTCACCTGAACCCACCGGGTTTTTCTTTAAACGGGTTCACGGGTTTGTAGGTCATAAATTCACCACCCAAACCCGACCCTACAGGGTCGGGTTCGGGCGGGTGCCCACGGGTGCGGGTCAAATTGCCATCCCTACTTTTCTCCTCCAAATATTGCAATAAGTCAGACACCGGTCGTCTCAATTCTCAAACATCAAAATCCATTCTCTCAGATCCCAATTTCTCTATCTCTCGTCTCTCTGCGGAATTCGCTCTCTTTATCTCGTCGGAATTCTCTCTCTTAATAATTCTTATTCTTTCCCTTAAAATTCATGATTATAAAAAAAAAAAAATCATTAACGCTAAACAATAAAAACAATTATGATTTATGTGGTAATAAATCAATGCAAATTAAATTCATCATCTTATGATTTATGTGGTAATAACAATTCATTTGCCACATTATTTTGATTAAATTTTGAATTAATAATTTTGGTTATATAGTATTACTCTAAAACAAAAAATATTCATCTTAGATTATTCAATTCACGTATTTTTCTTAGTTAAATTTTTTTTTTCTAATTAACATGTTAATTTTTTGGGTTTATTACTCATAATTGTAATGTACTGTGTTTAATATATGTCATTTTAATGGTAAAATTCATTATGTCCATCTAGCTTGGTGTATTTTTGTTTTTCAATTAATGAAATCTTATTTAGATTGTTTCATTCGTTCAGTTCCCCTTTTTTTGACTTCGTTTAAGGCATGTGTGCTTATTTAGTTTATTATTTTAGGATATGCGCGTCCCTCTACTTTCGCAGTAGTTAGTTTTGCTTTTCTTTTATCTCTCATTTCTTTTTTATTTATCTATATATGGTTATGTCTGGGGGTTTTCGACAAATGATCATATATGATTTTTTTTTCATCAGTCCGATTTTATCTTATATATATATATATCTCATTTTTTATTTATTTATCTATATATGGTTATGTCTGGGGGTTTTCGACGAATGATCATATATGATGTTTTTTTCATCAGTCCGATTTTATCATATATATATATATATATATATATATATATAGTTTTGTTTTAGTCCACCATAACAAAAAATCATGGGTACACCTCTGATAGTTCTTATGAGATTTAGAGCTTTGAAAACTGGATATTTTTTTTCTTGGAACCAAATACAACTTTGAACATTATTTGTGTTAAAAAGTAAAACCTGCTTTTAAGGAAATTAGACGAGGTCGAGCATGTCTTGTTCGAGGAATCACTTGGCGTAAATGTGGAAGAAGATGCCCATGAGGGATTCTCAAAAAGGAGTTGTTAGGTAGACATCGCTTTAAAGACTGTGGACCACCGCACCGCAAGCAGACTGGCTCGGCAGCTGCCACAAGTGGTCAAGCCCGCCGGCTGACATTGGTCAGTCAAACTCACTCAACTTGGTTAACAAAAGCTGTACGCAATTGCTATATCTTAGGAGACTGTCACATGAAATTACGCTAATTATCTTGAGGATAAAAAATAAATTATAAAATTCTAATTTGATACAATTTTATTGGATGGTCTTACGGTCTCATTACGTTGCAGTCTCATGTAAGATTTTCTCTTTCAATACACTTTGTCGCTGTATTAACAATAAATATTGCCTAGTGACGTAGTTCAATTAATAGATGAATGAGCTAAAGATTTAGACAAATGACTCCCAAATAGTGGTTTGAATCCTATCGATGACAAAAAAGAATATCTGGTCTATGACAGGTGGATATATAATTTTTTTTTAAAATTAAACATTGCATGACCTCAACATTCTAATGTTTAGTTATACTATATATATGACATGGATGTGAGGTTAATCACGCTAACGTATTAATACAATTCGTTTAAATTTCTAGTTGGATGCAAGTATTTATTTATTTGTGGACAATTACCAATTAGGTTTTAGATTTTTTTTTAAAATTCTAAGTTGTTTGTGACTTTTACAAAAGTAATCAAATTAGTCCTCACATTTTTTCCAAGTACCAAATAAGTTCCTCTCTTTTAAAAATGACTAAATTGATCACTCTAACGGTTTAATGGTGTTAAATATAACAGTTGACTTTAACAATTTAAGTTAAAGTACGTAAATACCATTTATTTATCATATTAAAACACAATTGTTTTTTTTTTTACATTAAATTCACCATCATAATTACAACAAAATCTAAAAATATTATTAATGAAACACTATTTGTACAATTTTCAATTAACGTTTTCTAAATAAATCTAAAAATATTTGATAAGCCAATGTCGATTATTCCCTTATTTTATAAACAAAGTTACCATTTATTCACAGTTTAGCATTTTACTTTTTATATAATTGTTTTTTTATAAATATTATACAAGCACTGTTGTTAAAATTATTAAAAATCAAAACCCACAATATATATATATATATATATATATATACATGTGTTAAAAAAAACTGTGCATGTGTCATTATTATATTGTTTAGGAGTAAAAAACAAATTGACCCCCTACATAGTTAAAGTTGACTGATGAAACTTAGTTAGAGAGACTAATTTGACATTTGGAAAAAATGTAAGGATCAATTTAACCATTTATATAAAAGTCGCAAACAACTTTGAATTTAAAAAAAAGTCCAGAACCTAATTGGTAATTGCACTTTTTTAACGTGTTGTGACTTGTGAGTCTAATTATTTTTCATCTCTCAAACATTCAAATAATATAAGAGTAACGATGTGGCATATGAGGTGTCAACATCACACCACTCACCACATAATCTTATGCTTTATAAGATGTTGACACCTCATGTGTCACATCATTCGAGATATAATTTGGGAAAAAAAAATTGGAAAGTCCAGCATTACTCGTAATATAAATGGGTTAATATCTGTTAGGTCGATAACTGTTCGTATTTAAGACCCCTAATTCGCATGTTTTATATTATGTTCTTGAGTGTAATTGAATATTTTAACGTGTTTGTTGAGATTGTATGGAAGATAGCTCTTGAAGTGAATTTGAAGACAAAAAAGTGATTTTGGAGAAAGATCAGAGAAATGCCTTTACAACACGTCCAACTTGTGAAGACCATATCTCCATCTTCAGATTGGACCAGGTTTACATCTACATGTTTTCGGATAGCCCCGAAAGTCTAGTTTTCGGCAAACTGTATGATTTGTAAATTCGAGTTTTCTAAAGGAAGTTATGACAGTTTAGTAACTGAAGGTCAGAGCCGAAAAGTCTTTCGCAGGTCCTGAGGGGGAAGAATTCCGAATTTGTTTAAAATTAAAAGAAAACTTCTCAAATCAAATCCTAATGACGCTAGAAGATCAAGACATATTTGGGAAACTTCTTAAACTTAAATTAGGAATCAATCATCAAAAGAGGAAATCCAAGTTAGGAAAGAATTATCATTCCTTGTTTCATTCTACTTTCCTACTTGATGAATTTCCTACAAGTCTACAACAAAACAAATTGGGAGTCCATAAGGAGAAGTTATCTATAAATACCAAGAGTTTTCTACAAGAGAAAAAGTGTAAGGAGTTGAAGATTGAAGATTAAAGACTCCATCAACATTCTCTTATTTTACCTTTCTTTAGATTAGATGTTTTTATTTATTTTTCTAGTTTTTATTTCTAGCTAATTTTCTTATTAGTTAGGGTTAACTTGAAGCCGTAAACATGATTTCAATTACATAGACAAGTTTTGTGTTTTAATGAAGTATTATTTTTCTTATATGATGATTTCAATTTCTCCATAAGAATTATTTTTCTATTATCTTTGTTTTTTTGATTGGCCATCTTAAGAGCATGATTTTAGGATCTATGTAGTATGATAGAGTTGGAATACCTGACGAACATAGTTTTGCATGCAACAATTAATTGGAATAAGACCTAACTAAGGGAAATTGATTCATGAATAACTGAGAATAAATACCATGTTTTAGGGTTCATGTGATATTCATATTCTCTTGGTTCTTAATGAGTTCCAATTATTAAATATAGTAAATACCCATGCTAGGTTATAATTTGAAATACAAGTATTTATGCAAATACCATACAATCTACATACTAACAAAAAGAGAATCGATACAACTTGTGTGTAATACTCATCACCTTGTTGTGAATATCTTCATCATATTTGATATCTTTAATTTCATTATTGTCTGTAAATTGGATGATTGTTTAGGGGTGGATAGGAGGTCCTAAATAGTGTTTTTCCATATATTTTTCCTAATTAATTTTCTGCTACGTTTTAGTTAGTTGTTTATTTGATTTTCTGCGGTTTTAATAATCAATTCAAACTTCCTCATTCGTGTGTGTGCGTCAAGTGTCTTTGTTTTTAATAATTTTAGTTAGATTAGAGTTCTAGAGTGTCATAGACATAAACTCATTATTTAAGTAGGTAATTAATTCTCTGTGGGAACGATCCTTGCTTTTCCGATGTGCTATCGTTTACGATTTGTGCATTTGTAAGGTTTTTATTATTTTTGTTTGCCTATTTGGCAACCAACAATATCACATGTTTTGTACAAATTTATATTGGTACATTTTTTGCTTCACTTTTGTTAATGGACTATTTTGGTGTACCAAATCAAGTAATTAATATGATTTGATTAGTGTGATCCTCTTGTGGTTTATATATTAACACTAATGATAGACAACTTAAATGATAGACAACCTAAAAAAAATTAGTCCAAAAATCAACTCAAATAATGTGGCAAATGGTTTATTCATTACCACGTCATCTCATGATTTGTGTAGTAATGACAGCTCATTTTGGATTAATTATTTGGATCGTACAATATTACTCTTATTTTAAACCTGTTGAATCAATTTGCATTCGACTTGAGGAAGATTTTGCATTCGACCAAATATATTTGAGGTTGACCTATTGAGTTCCATAACTTCATGATAATGGGATGACCGAACATAGTTCATCCATCTCTCCCTCCTTTCTTCCATGACAAATCAAGCAACTCTTTCACTGCCGACGCTAGCTCTAATACCGGTTTCGAGTCTTTTGACCCAACCACGAAGCTATGAAAAGGTCTGGCGGTAGAGGCGAAACTATGAAGTACTTAGTACCTGACCCTTCTAGCCTCTTTAAAAAATTCATTTTAGTTCTTATATTTTATTTATATCTGTTATATTTACTTCCTATAAAATGAAAATTTTAGTGGTTTACACCCCCAATCAATTACACTAACTCACCCCGATTATATGTATAATTGCATTAAAGCCTGTGAAAATATCAAAATAACACAAACATGCATTTTGATCCGTTGACTAACGTTGACCACCGTTATTTATTCACAAATGAGAAGAATTGTTGATTTTGCCCTTATAAAAATAATACTTAATATAAAATCAGTTAATTAATTAAAAATATAAATATTAGAAAATATAACTATATAAAAAATGTGTTGATGTGGATATTTGGAAGGATGATGATGTTAATTATTATTATTACTTATTTATTTTTAATGATGATAATTTTTTAAATTAATATTTATTTTCCTTTTAATTAGTTGTTTATTTTTAAATTTTAATTAATTTAAAATCCGACCTGAACGTGGTGGGGTGCCCCAAACCTGCCCCCGAACTAACCTGTTTCATTTAACAAATTTTTTTTTAAAGCAACTAAATATACAAATTCATGGACAACGTTCATGATGGCAATGCAAAAAGCTTCCTTACTGTGACAAAAACATTGTCCATGAATTCCTCAGCTATTTCATTATCCCTGAGATGGAAAATTCCATAATCAAAGCAAGCCTGAATCAAATGATTATATTTGAGTAATTTATCATCAAATTAAGAGCATTAATTGCATTAAATTCAACATATATGCATTCTTTATTTACATAAAGACAGCTTTTTGTAGGGTTGAAGAGGATCACCTATTTGTGAAAAGCAACCGAATATCAGATAACTTCGAGGTTTGACAGATCTGTACAGTTGAAGGTGGAGACCTTTCCGGATATAGAAGCAGGACATGCTCACAGCTCACATGCTTCTGCACCATTATCAATCTATCAGCACTTCAGCAGATCCTCCTGTTCTCAGACTCTTTTGACTAGCACCAAACCAAAAGAAAAAAAAAAATTCAAAAAAAAATTTATGTATAAAAAAAAAATACAAGGTCCACTGACGGCATCAGAAAAAGTCTATTTCTATGATAAATTCTATTTTGATCTTTAAAGTATCTGTACATTACAACTCATATGTATACAAAGACTTCATTTTTATAACTTTGAACAATGAATATCATCCTGCATATTTTGTACATCAGACAACACGTAAAATTCATAGTATTGATATTCTAAAAGTTGAAAAATAATGTTAAAATTGTACTAAAAGTTACTACTAAATCATAGATATCTTTCTACATTAAGAATAGACTTTCCAGATGCTTGGCTATGTTAAAGACAGAACACTAATATGAATAATTGACTTGGGTGTTGCTGGAAATTACTTACCCCCGCGTATTTTGTACATGAGATGACAGGTAAGTTTCACATCGTGTTGACAGTTGAAGCACAAGAAACACCAGCATCCCAAAAACACATAGTCCACAAAAGAGACAGACAAGGAAAAATCCAACAGTAGAAAAGCCACAATCTAACTTTGTCACACGAAATCTGAAAAAATGGAACAACTTTGTTGTTAATGAACAGTGTCAATTTCTTTTCTGGAATTGTCATAGGATCTGGTACCAAATCTTGATTGGTGGAATCAAATCTGTCATCGGAAATGCTGGTTTGGATTATTTCGGGCTCTGCATATATTGGACATACCCCGCAATATTGGATATTTTAAGAGAGAGTAATGAGCAAAGAAACAATTGAAGGAGAAAGTTTCTTGTGTTATCTTTTTCATTCAAACAACATGGCTTTATATAGCCTTTACAAGAGTGCTTTGGAAACTTACAACTTAATGAACAACATTAATTCTCTATCAACTTAAAACTTAACTGAACAAACATTAAACTAACCATTACATATTCAAGACACTTTATTTCAATCTAAAACGGTATCGGTTATCCTTCAAGAGTTAATCTAGTGCATGGTAAAGTTAATTTCTTGATTAAGACAATTTGGTTTAGAGTTCCAACAATGCCCCTTGTAAACCAAACTTGCTCTTCATTCTCAGACTTACTGCATTTCTTTTACAAACTGGTCCTCCAAGTGGTTTAGTAAAGATATCAGCTTTCTGTTCTTTGGTCATGCAATATTCAACATGAACAATACCTTCATTCACAAGCTCTCTCAAGAAATGGTATCGAAGCTGAATATGTTTTGTTCTTCCATGAAGAACCGGATCCTTCGATACTGAAATAGTTGAACTGTTGTCACAAAATAAGGTTGTTGGACCGGTTTGGGCATGATTGAGCTTCTCCAAAATTCCACGTAACCAGAGTAGATGACATCCTGCAAAAGAAGCAGAGATGTACTCGGCTTCCGTGGTCGAAAATGCAACAATAGGTTGCTTCTTTGAACACCATGCTATTACTTCACTTTCGAGATCAAAAACATAGCTCGAAGTGCTTTTGCTATCATCAACACTTCTTGCTAAGTCACTATCAGTATAGCCAACAAGGTTAGCTTGCACATTTGCTTGATAGAAAATGCCATAATCAAGAGTTCCTTTTACATATCTCAAGATTCGTTTTGCTGCCTCCCAGTGATTAGAAAAAGGCTTCTCCATGAATCTGCTTATCAAACTTACAGCATACATAATATCAGGCCTAGTAGCTGTCAAATACATTAAATTTCCAACCAAACTTCGAAACATAGTTGAGTCAACCAGTTTCCCTTCACCATTTTTGCTTAATTTCAAACCTGTAATGCAAGGAGTTGAAACAGGATTTGCATTCTCCATTTTGAATTTTTTCAAAATCTCTTTTGCATAGCTCTCTTAAGTGATAAAAATTTCATTCTTGGATTGAAGAACTTCAATACCAAGAAAATGATGCAATTCACCCAAATTAGTCATTTCAATTCTTTCTTCATAGAGAGCTTAAAATCTTTCAATAGTTCTAAATCATTTCCAGTAAAAATAAGATCATCAACATAAAGACTTGCAACCATGAAGCTTCCATGTGGACTGATTTTGGTGTAGAGAGTATGCTCAAATGGACATTTCTGGAAACCATTCATCTCGAAGTGATACGGCTGTACCAAGCTCTTGGTGATTGTTTCAGCCCGTATAACGCCTTTTTCAACTTGTAGACTTTATTTTCTTCTCCTTTCTTCACAAAACCAAGAGGTTGTTCAAGATATACTTCTTCATTGAGTACACCATTTAGGAAGGCTGATTTCACATCCATTTGGAAAATCTTCCAATTGTTTTGAGCTGCAAGAGAAATCAACAAACGAACTGTATCGAGCCTTGATACAAGAGCAAATACTTCTGTAAAATCTTCCCCCTCCGTTTGCTAGTATCCCTTGGCTACAAGTCTTGCTTTATGCTTGTTGATGGAGCCATCCACATTCTTCTTTGGCTTGTACACCCATTTAACACCAATGGGTTTTTTGTGTGGAGGAAGATTGGTGAGCTCCCATGTTCCGTTTTTCTCGATGGTTGTTATCTCCTCTTTCATTGCTTTTTTCCATAATTCTTCTTTATTTGCATCATCAAATGAAATTGGTTCTTCACCTGCAAAGAAAGCAAAAAATACATAATCATCACGTTCCACTGGCTTGGTGGAATCAAGAAGTTCTTGCACACTTCTCATTTTTCTTTGAGGATGACTTGGAGAAGATTCTTCACTTGATGAATATCTAGGTGAAGAAGGATGGCTTTCTTCATCTGAAACATTTTCTTCATTTGGAAAAATTGGCAATTAAATGGCTTTGTCATTCTTATCTTTAAAGTTTGAATTTTCATCAATTCGGACATCTCGTCTGATTACAATTTTTTTAGTCTTTGGATTATACAGCTTGTAAGCTTTGCTTCTCTCGTTGTATCCAACAAAGATGCATTTTTCAGACTTGTCATCAAACTTGTTCCTTTTTGCCTCAGGAATGAGTGAATAACCAACACTGCCAAACACATTCAGATGTTGAATATCAAGCTTTCTTCCGTACCAGGTAGGGGTGGGCACTAAGTTCAGAATCGAACCGAATCTAACCGAACCGAACCGAAAAAAGGGTGTTCGGTTCGGTTCGTATAATTAATTCGGTTTAAACCGGTTTAAAAATTGAAAACCGAAAAAGTTTTTGGTTCAAACAGGTTTTCTTTTCTGAAAACCGATTTGAACCGATTAAACCCCCTAAAAAAACCCTAACATTTATAGTGTTCTTTCTCTTACACAACCACACAACATCTCAATTCTATTTATGGGGTCAAAAAATAAATAGCACTATTTGAGGTGGGTGTTGTGCAAATATCACCACATTACTAATTCATGTTTAAAAGACACCAATATAGGTGTTCAGACAAAAATACCCCTTCCAAGTGAGTTTTTGTCGTTTTCAAACCTAGTGAGAAAAACCAAAGAGAGAAAACATCTCTTGGAAAAAGAACCGGCGTTGGAAGATCAGTGGTTTTCCGTCTGAAAAAGACGTCGAAGTAACCGGCGGTAGGACAACAGTGTTTATCGGGTGTTCAGACGAGAGCATCTTCAATCGACGGTAAGTTGAGTCAGATTATGTTGTTGATTTTGTTTTTAATAAGTTCATGTTTGATGTTGGTTGTTGATTAAACTTGTAGATTAAGTTTGTTTGTTGATCTGAGAATGGTTGTGGGTTAGGTTAGGGTTTGTAAATCCGTTGAAGATCTGGGTTCCCGAGGTTTTTCAAGGTGATTCAGAGCTTTTTTCAAGCTTTTTCGAGCTTTTTAAGAGGTTTTTCCGAGCTTTTTAAAACGTTTTCCGAGCTTTTTCTGGGTTTTCGAGCTTTTTCAAACTGGTTCCGAGCTATTTGAAAATGCCCGAGCTTTTTGAAACTGTTCTCGAGCTATTTTAAAATGTGGCCAAGCTTTTTAAAACAATTTCCGAGCTTTTTGAAACAGTGCCCGAGATTTTTTAAACAGCCCGAGCTTTTTTAAACAGTGTCCGAGCTTTTTGAAACAGTTTCCGAGCTTTTTGAAACTGAGTCCGAGCTTTTTGAAACTGAGTCCGAGCTTTTTCAAACGGTTGCCTAGCTTTTTTAGACAGTCCGAGCTTGTTAAAACTGAGTCCGATCTTTTTGAACAGTCCGAGCATTTTCAACACGTGTCCGAGCTTTTTGAAATAGTTTCCGAGTGTTTTGAAACATTTTCCGAGCTTTTTTAAACTGAGTCCGAGCTTTTTGAACAGTCCGAGCATTTTCAACACGTGTCCGAGCTTTTTGAAACAGTTTCCGAGCTTTTTGAAACATTTTCCGAGCTTGTTAAAACCGAGTCCGAGCTTGTTAAAACCGAGTCCGAGCTTTTTAAACAGTCCGAGCATTTTCAACACGTGTCCGAGCTTTTTGAAACAGTGTCCGAGCTTTGTAAAGCTGAGTCCGAGCTTTTTCAACAGTATGAGCTTTTTCAAACTGGTCCCTAGCGTTTTCAAACTGGTCCCGAGCTTTTTCAAACTGTGCCCGAGCTTTTTTTATATGAGTCCGAGCATTTTCCAACTGTGTCCGAGCTTTTTTCACATTGTCCGAGCGTTTTCAATATGAGTCCGAGCTTTTTGAAACTGCTTCTCTGCTATTTTATATTATTATGTCCTAGCCTTTTACAGTTTACTGATGCATTCTTTCTTTGAAAATGCAGATGAGTAGTGAACTAAAGGATTTGCTTAAAACTCCAGAGGATGAATGGTACGATGGAAAAATCACTCGGCATGACCATTTTAGCGACCTTAAAGATATCGACGTCGCACTAGACAGTGTACCAGAACAATTCAAGGTCGAAGACCGACGTCAGTATACAGAGTTTTGTTTTGGTCATTTCCTTAGGATGGATCGGGGGATGAAGTTTTCGGGTAGCGTAGTCCATCGACTGCTATTGCGCGAGCTACATCACGATGGGCCAAAAGATGAGATGAGATTTATGTTAGGTACTCGTTCGGTCCGGTTCTCCAAGGTTGAATTCTGTCTGATCACCGGATTGAAGTTTGGAGTGATTCCCGACACGACGAGGTATGAGATGGTTCAGAACGGGATACAACAACGGTATTTCAATGGTGCAGCTGATGTGGATTATGAACAGCTGAAAGCTGTTCTACGGATCGGTGTATTTGAGGAGCAGTACGATGCTGTGAAGCTGTGCCTCCTTTATATGCTAAACTGGATATTGATGGGGTTGGACGAGAGAGAGAAAGTTCCATTATGGCAGATCCTGCTAGTCGAGGACTTGGACGCTTTTGATGCATTCTCGTGGGGTGCCCACGTGTATAGGCAGTCCATTATTGGATTCAAGAATGCCTTAAACGGTCAACGTGTGCGGTATGAGAGACGACAGCAGGAAAAGGGCGTTGACGTTCACACGGTGGAGACGTACAACATTTACGGTCTAGCTCACGCACTATTGGTGAGAATTTAGAATTTGTATCGTTTGAAAACCTGAAATTTTTTTTCCATGAGTTACGGAATAAATGATTGGATTCTTAATAACTTGTTCTTTTACATAGGTATTTGCGTATGAGGTTATCCCCGAGCTTGGGACCCGATTTGGGACTCGTAGGGAGATTGAGTTGTCCCCCCGTATTCTGAAATGGCAGTTGCAAAAGCAACCAAGGTCGGACAAGCTGGACAAAAAAATTTTCTTAGCCAGGGTAAGGATCTATTGTGTTAAAGTGTTTACATATTACGATTATACAAATAGAATGGTCTAACCACGATTTCAGATGTTTGCGAGGACTGCACTGGTGCCGACAGCAGCTGAGAGGGTTGCACGGTACTACGAGGGCATAAATGAGGGAGGCAGTCTATATATGGCTGCCGATGGACACGACGGCTCGGTACCGGATCCCTTACATCATACGACTGCCGGACCCAGTCATACGGAGGGTTCAGACCATGAGTTTGGCGGTGGGAGTCCCCTCAGGCACAGGCCAGATACGGAGGGTTCGGACCCGGAGTTTGTCACTGGGAGTCCTCTTAGGCGCAGACAGGTTCGCTTTGCGATGCCCGGTGGAGTACATTCACGAGAAGACGTTGGAGGGCATCGCCAGGTATGTAAAAAATGGTGTAATGCATTATTTATGTTGAAACAAGTGTTGGGTTTTAGTACTGACAATAATGATTTTGTTTCAGGATCGTTTGGAACAAAAAATCCAAGATGTGATGGATGCAGTCGCTGCATTACGGGAGGATATCCGAAAGAGTGATAGGGAACGGGATAGGCAGCATAGCGAGGTGATGGACTTTCTCCGGGGGCGGTGGGGTTCGACATCACAGTCTGGCAGGGATGGTCCACCCTCCCATGATCAAGACTTTCCCCGTACAGACAGAGACGGAGGGACAGACCCAGCCACAGGACCTACGACGGAGGCTGATGGACCTCAGACGCAGGGTCCAACAGCTGGAGATACAGTACGAGACCAGCAGATGCAAGTCCCTGGTGGCACAGATACATGAGTATTTGGGGAGACAGTTACCCAGTCGATATTAGAGTATCCGCTGCTTATGGAGGTACAGGATGTGGATCCTCCTGTTTATATCCGGGACCACACAGCGGACCCGTTCAGTCCACTGGGTCAGAGTTCCTCCTCCCGTACAGTCCACACTCCTGACCTGACCAGGCGATCCATAGGGAGCACCCCTGCGGTCCATCCGACACCGCTCTCCTCTACTCGATCCCGTCACACCTCACCCCCTAGTGACACTGCCGGTCCATCCCGACACAACCCATCCCACCGGAGCCCTCGACGTGATCAACGGGGACAGAGTTCCTCCTCCCAACACCCCCCAGTCCACAGTCAGCATAGGCAGCAGCGGATGCGCAAACGAGGCTGGCAGTTGATGAGCCCATACACTGACCCCTGTCGGCCGAAGAGGCCAAGGACACTGCCCATGTCATCAGCACATACATTCAGGCCCAATGGATTGGTAGACGCTGACCAGCTTGCGGCTTACAAAGCCTACAAGAGGAACGTGACGGGGGAATTGTAAGTATTAAAATATTGTAAATTTATTTTGAAATACCTAAGTTAAATTAGTTGTTTTCCTAAATAATTGAAAATTACACAGACGTGATGTGGATCTGATGACCCCCGTGCCTGTGACTTGGTTCCACCGGTTGCAAACCAATTTTATGGAGTTGGAGGACACGGTACTTTCCTTACTTTGATTGTCTTTTAAGTTTGTTTAACTTATGGAAGAATACTAACAATGTATAATGTTTATATTGTCAGCATATGGACGCGTACCTGCATATTTTACGGAAGCGTCAGCGAGCATTCCCCACTGTCTACATTCAGAGGATGAACCTATTAGATTCTCAGTTCTATGTAAGTGTTTCAAATGTACTTTTGTCACACGTCTGTTTGTTGTGTTTCATCCTGTTTCTAACGTTTCAGTTTGTTGTCTATTTTAAGTCAATGATGGAGTTTCAGTGGCGGAGAATCATGCCTCGCGATGCTGTGGGCAAAGCCCCAAAAAACTGGTCTGTGTTGAAGTACAGGTGGTCCCCTGAAGATCTGATGACGGTACGTGGATTGCTCCCGGTAGGGAACCGACCATGGCACGAGGTTGACGCGGTGAGCAAAATACAGTTATGGTTTCAATGTGTTTAATTAAAAATTCTTATTTTGACCATAACAATATCTTGAACACTTGGTACAGGTCCTTATTCCGTGCAACATTGGTGGCCAGCATTGGCTCGTGGCCAGCGTTGACCTTACTGTCTGGAAGATCCACCTGCTAGACCCGTTCAGACAGGAAGTCCCCCTACAGATCAGGAAAGAGCAGGTCGCTCCATTGCGGTAGTTTCTACCCTCGATGTTGCATCAGGTGGGGTTTCACGATGCCAGACCAACGGGCGAGGTGAAGTACGAGAAGCGGAATAGGCCCTTTGGGGTAAGCATGGTGTCTACAACACATGTGCCACAACAGACTAGAGGGTATGACTGTACGAACATCATTTAAACTTTAAGTTTGTTTTATTCAACTTCTATTGTAACGGTTGTTCATGTGTTGAGTCGCAGGGGTAACTGTGGTGCTCATACCTTGAGATTGATGGAGTACGTACTGGCGAACAGGATGACGTTCGACTGGTCAGAAGAAGATATGTGCACCATACGAGAGAAGATGGTTGTGGAGATTTTTTGTAACTCCAAGCCACATTAGATGTTGTAGTTGTCGATGTACAAACAATTATAGTAATGAATTTTCAAATTATAAATTTTTTGTTTAAAATTTAAAGTGTTTTCATTTACAAGTACAACACACGCATTTCATATCATACAATAACACAAGTAATAATTAACACCCCAACTTAATTAAACAATAAGTATGAACGGCTCGGTTCACTCCTCGGTAGATTCCTTGTGTGGGCACGTCTGTTTGTTATGTCCAACTTGATGACAAACGCTACACTTGCGACGGTATTCCTCGGGAACAATTCTGCTCGGACCTTCATTAATCAAGGGCCGATTAGAACACCTCATGCTATTATGACCTGATTGTCCACATCTTCTACACGATTGGGTGGTTATCCTCTCGGAGGACGATGCATGTCGACCCTCCATCGGGCGACCTGATTGTCTCTTGGTCTTTGGATTTAAAACCACCCACTCAGCGATGTCGGACGGCACTACCCATGAAGAAGGATGGCCAACATGCATAATAGGAACTGAGTATGCATCAATAAGTGTCTGTCTCTTGTAGTAGTCCGAACACAGCGATGTGAAATCCAAATTCCGCTCCCTGCAAAACCAATGAAAAAAGTGACAATCACGCTTGCTTAATATAGGGTATAATTGTATACTGTTAATGTACCTTGCCGCTGCGAGTGCGTGAGAACACGGAAAATGATCCATTTGGAATTTGTTGCATGTGCATGTCTTCCTGGCTAAGTCAACAGTCCACTGTTTTTCGGACCGTTTGACCGAGAAAATGTTCCAGTCCACTGGATTGACGGTCATATAACCGCACTTCTCGACCCGTTGTAGCATCACAAGATGTGATGCGTCGGTCAACTGATGACGCATGGACTGTGCAGCTCGATGTCGATCGTGAAACCAACGCTGTAACATATTCCTAATGAACTCTGCCAATGTCAACATATGGAGTTGTCGTGCGAATTTAAGGCATGAGTTTATGCACTCTGCAACATTTGTTGTCATCACCCTGAACCTTCGTTGGGGACAGTGTACACGAGACCATTTGTGTGGACCGGCAGATTCAACATAATCGAAAGCATTCTTGTGCAGGTTACGTAACTCACCCATGTACCGGTTATATTTGAATTCAGTGTACGCTCTAGCGGCTTTGCCCATTAAGCTGGCAACATCTTTTCTGTGAAATCGCTTCTTCACATTTTCAGCAAAGTGCCAACAACATATGGTATGGGTTGCATAAGGGAACACTTTAGAAATCCCTGCTTCAATGCTTGCATGTATATCGGAAATAAAAACCAGATCATCTATATGACCAAGGGCACCCTTCAAGCAATCCAAAAACCATTCCCATGAAAGGTTGTTTTCGGAGTCGCCGTACCCAAAAGCAATTGCATACACCTGTTCGTTTCCATCTTGGGCAGTTGTAACAAACATTGTACCCCCGAATCTTCCCTTCAAATGGGTACCATCAACTGCAATAACCGGACGCATGCACCTCTGAAAACCTCTAACTGAGGCCCCTAATGACATGAAAAAGTAAAGGAATTTACCGTCGTCAGCGCACTGTAAGTCAGTGATTGTGCCGGGATTTTGTTGTTCCAGCACGTAACCAAAAGACGACAGTAGTTGGAAGGTTTCTTCATGTGTCCCATAGGTCAGTGACAATGCATAATGCAAGGCTTGATATGCCTTACTGTACATGATTTGGATGCCATACTTTGTTTTCATATCGGCGATTATATCCTTGGGACGCATGAGACGACCATCTTGTTGTTGAAGTCTAGGTGCAACCACTTCTCCATTTATAACTGCACTAGCTTGTCGGTGGCGACGGTGAATCTCCTCCAATGGACAACTGTGTTCATTGACAAAACTTCTTACTTGGAAGTACGTCCCTTCATCTCTTCTCACCGCTCTTAATTTCCATGTACAGTTGTCAATCAAACAAACAAGATGTAACGTTGTCTTATTGGACCTTTTCACCTTCCATTCGAAGTTTCGCCGCATTGCAAAAAGGCCAACTAGTCTCTTCAGATCCTTTTTTGTCGGAAAGAACTGACCTTTATAAATCATGCATGTAGGTTCTTCTGCTACCAAGGTTGTGCTTCAACCAATCCCAAACGAGTATGAATCTGCTCCGGGAATAACCCACGTTGTGGTATTATCAGAATCATCTGTAGATACATTATGCCGGACCTCGGAAGTACTAGACATATCTGCTCCAGTGCAACTAACTCCTTCTACACGTCTTCCACGTCTTTGAATTTGGACATGATCTTCATCAGTGTTCTCTACATGATCTACCAGATCAATATTTGCCTCATTATCCACCTCCTGGTTAGGCCCAAAGTTCGGTTCAGTGTTCTCCTCATTGTACATCTCATTGTATTGCTCATTGTACCGCCCATCATTCATCTCAAATCGAAAACCAAACACATCGTCGAATTGAGGTTCACAAACATCTGCATGGTCGACCACTACCGGTTGGACAGCACATATGTTTTCCCCACCTTCAGTGGCACTCCTTTGTGTGAACACTTGGTTGCTACCGCTAGCGGATCCAAATGGTTGGGTATTTTCAGGAGCAGGAATATCATTCCGTATCACATCTCCAGTTGCCCTCTCAATTAGACTAACACATACTTGAGGGATCACCCGATCTTCCCCTAGCATAAACTGAACATCATCGTCATTTCTTACAAATGTGCGACATGTAGCACCAGGAACGATTGATATTGACTGTAGATCAACATTGTATTTGTTTACATCATACTTCACAACGGTATGCACGATCGACACCAATTCTTCGTAACTCATATTCTTTGACACATACATTCCTTGGTTGTCGGATCCAACAAACCTCTGACTTCCGTCGGGTAACTGCTCCCATCGACCGTTGTAAGATATTACTATTCTCACCCGATTCATTCTCCTGTAACATTCATCACCACAAACCATTATGACAAACATAAAAGCTATGGAAAAGGCTCAGAGCCTTTTAAAATAGTTTCCGAGGTTTTTACTATGATCTCCGAGCTTTTAATAAAGGTTCCAACCTTTTTTCCAAAGATCCCAAAAGAGCCGAGCTTTTTTACAAAGTACAGAGCTTTTTTACAAAGTCCCGAGTTTTTTCACAAAGTCCCGAGCTTTTTTACAAAATCCCGAGCTTTTTTACAAAATCCCGAGCTTTTTCACAAAAGTCCCGAGCTTTTTCACAAAAGTCCCGAGCTTTTTCACAAAAGTCCCGAGCTCTTTCACAAAGTCCCGAGCTTTTTCACAAAGTCCCGAGCTTTTTCACAAAAGTCCCGAACGTTTTTACAAAGTCCCGAGCTTGTTTTCTAAAAGCTCGAGCTGTTTTACAAAGTCTCGAGCTTTTTTCAAGTCTCCGAGCTTGTTTTCTAAAGGCTCGAGCCTTTTGTCCAAAGGCTCGAGCTTTTTCAAACAGGCTTTGAGTTTTTTCAAACAGTGTCCGAGCTTTTTAAAACAGGCTCCGAGCATTTTCAAACAGGCTCCGAGCTTTTTATTAACAGGTTCGGAGATTCAAATTTCACAGATTCAATATTCACAAAACCAGTTTCATGTTTACAAAAGGAACGTTTTTAAAAAATGAAGGATAAAAAACAGTATTTCAGACAAATATATTACCTTGTTGTGCTTACTGAAGAATGTTGAGTAGAGTAGTTTTGAAATTTATTGTAGAGAGAGAAAGAGAGGAGTTTCTGCCTTCAGTGTTTCAAGTGTGGAGATGGAAGTACAGAGACAATTAAAAATTGATTATTTAAGGGCAATTTTGGTAGTTCACCAAAATAGGTGCCTTTTAAACATAAGTTATTAAACCGGTGACGTTGGTGCAACAGCGAGACAAAAAGGTGACATTTCTCACCATTTCCACTTCTATTTATTTGTGGGGGGGTATTATTATGTAGTGTACTATTATTAACATATTTTGAACTTTTATTTATGAGTTCGGATTTTGGAATGTATTAGTATGTTTTTATATTTTGGAACGGATTTGTTATTAACTTATTATTATGTATTAGTATGTTTTGGAATGTATTAATATGTTTTTTATATTATGTAATATGTTGTTTTGGCTTTGGGTTATTCAAATGGTCAAAATTAGGCCCATTAAGCTATTCATTAATTTTAAAACAAATTCAAAAGACTCATTATGCTATCCGGCCCATTAGGCCCAAAACCAAATTGAACCGAACCGAACCGAACCGAACCAATTAAAATTAGTTCAGTTCAGTTCGGTTCCCATTTCTTATTCGGTTTAAACCGGTTTAATTTTGGATGAACCGAAATATTTTCGGTTCAATTCGGTTTTACCCAAAACCGAACCGAACCGAACCGTGCCCACCCCTAGTACCAGGTCTCATGTGGTGTGCAATCTTTCAAGCACTTTGTTGGAGATCGATTAATTAGATAACCTGCACAAGAAACAACCTTTGCCCAAAATTCATTTGGTAAATTCTTTCTTTTAAGCATGCATCTCATCATTTCGACAAAAGTTCTATTTTTTCTTTCACTTACACCATTTTGTTGTGGTGTAAAACGAATTGTCAACTCATGCCTTATGCCTTGATCTCTGAAATATTTTTCAGAATTGTTTGAGATATATTCGCCACCACGATCAGTTCTTAAGGTTTTAATACGAAGATCGGTGAAGTTTTCAACTTCAGCTTTAAAATCTTTGAAAGCTTGAAAAGCCTCCGATTTTTCTTTAAGAAATTAGATCCATACCTTTCTTGAGAAATAATCAATGAAAGTGATGAAATACCTGCTACCTCGAAGAGATTCAGTTGGCATATTTCCACAAAGGTCTGAATGAATAAGTTCAAGTGGCCTATTTGCTATCCAAGATGATTACTGTGGGAATGGATCTCTATGTTGCTTTCCAAGTTAACAAGCTTCACAAATCTCTTCAACTTGGTCAATTTTAGGCAGCCCTTTAACCATCTCCTTTGTTGATAACAACTTCAAGCTTCCATAATTCAAGTGCCGAAACCTCTCATGCCATAGTTTAGAAACACTTTTATCAATAGTAGCAAAACAAGATAAATTTGTGGTTTCAAGCCTGAGAGGAAACATGTTATGTGAAGCCACACCAATCTTTACAATAACTTGTCTTTCTTTTGAAATGGTGCAAACTTCACCATGCATATGCAAATCATACCCTTTCTTCATGAGATGACCAGCACTAAGCAAATTACTTTTCAAACTAGGAACAAAATAAACTTCAGCCATTTTCTCAATATTTCCATATTTTGTTTTAAAAGAAATCTCACCAACACTTTCAATTTTATGAGTACTAGCATCACCAATTGTTACTTCACCATGATCTATTCTAGACAAACTAGAAAATAGATTTTTGTTACTAGTCATATGCTTGCTAGCACCACTGTCAAGGTACCACACTTCATCATTGTTTTTGCCATGAGAAGCAAGCAACAATGTTTCTTCATTCTGGTTTTGATGGATAATGCATGTTTCAGTTTTCTTCTCATCTTCTTGTCTGTGCCATCAATCCATATCTCTATGTCCAGGATTGTGACAATAGCTGAACTCAATATAACCTCGTCATCTGCCTCTTTGAGAACCACAACCTCTTCCTCTTTGTTGAAACCTAGAATTTTGATTTTCATTGCTATCATTTTGATAATTATCATTACTTTGATAATTCCTGCCTCTTCCACGAGAACTAGAACCACCACGTCCTCGAAAATTTCTGCCTCTGTCACGGTTGAATGAACCACGGCCTCCCGTAGTTATAACTTGGGATTTGAGAGCTTTGTCAGGTTGATGAGGTGGAGGAAACAACAAGTTAATCTTCACCTCGTGAGCTTTCAAGGTTCCTTGCAAATCTTCCAAAGTCAAGCTCTTGAGATCTTTTGTTTGCTCAAGAACTGTAACAAGACTAAAATATTTTTCGGGTAAAGAACGAAGAACCTTTTGAACAACCCTAAGAACTTCCAAAACTTCTCCATTCGAGGACATTTGATTCACAACAGAAGTTACTTTTGTAAAATATTCTGCAACACTTTCATTCTCCTTCATCTGCAGTTTTTCAAACTCTGATCTCAAAGTTTGAAGCCGAATGTTTCTTACTTGTTCATCACCTTTGTAGGCTTTTTCTAGGATCTCCCAAGCCTGCTTCAAAATTGTTGCTTTACAGATTCTTTCGTACACCAATTTTTCTATTTCTAGATTAATTTGGTTACGAGCATCTGTATTCTTCTTTTGATTTTCTTCCAAAACTTTATTATCCACAACACTTAACGCTCCTTCATTTTCAGACTCAATGAACCCTATATCGACTATTTTCCATAAGTCGAATGCTTTCAGCCAGACTTCAAATCTGCTATTCCAATACTCATAATCTTCTTTGTTGAAGGTATGAGGGAACAGAGTGGCAATGTTTCTGCTTGCCAATTTTTTTAATTTATAAATTGGTTTTGATACTGTTAGTTTTAATTGGGCTCACCCAAGATGGGTATTGGGTACACCCAAGATGGGTCCAAAACCCAATCACATGGCCTTGACCCATGAAGCCCAAACCAATACTTAATAATAACTGTTGTAAACAGTTATTGTAGATAACTGCCTATGCAGTTATTCTACTGACTCCACTAACACACTATGTGAGAAAATATATGACAGATAGTCATATATAAGACAAGTGTGTGCAAGTGGATTAGTGTGTGTGAATCAGTCTGTATTACGTATAATACAGAAAAGAGAGAAACAGTAAGAGAGGATTCTTATACTGTGATCAGAGTTTGAGTTCCATTAATTTGGTGGCTCTTTCCTGACCTGTAAAACAATCTGTATTCGTTCCAGACCCGAAGAAAGGTAAACAATTCGTGATTCTTTCTTCTTATGTTTATGATTTATATATAATCATCATTGGTATCAGAGCATGGTTGATTGTTTTCTGGTCTAAGTGGTTGCAAACGCAAAAACAAAAAATGCTATAGATTTGTTTTTGTTTAAAATCTATTTTTGTTTACTGCATATGGATTATATTCTTTTCTCGTATGGTAGTATATATATTTGTTTGAATAATTATGTTTTACTGTTGATTATGAGACAACATGTGAAACTTGTAAACCATCGTTCGAATTCTTCATATGAACAAATGTATATGCTTATATTACCATATGATTTGTGCATTTGTGATTAAAATGCTATGAAATTTTTTTTATTAATAAATTCATATACACATGTTTTACTGCAATTACAAGTTTTAATATGTGTAGATTATGTTATTACATTTTCGAATTCATTAAAATCATATGATATATGCTTATGATTAAGTATGAATTGTTTTATTTGTGTTATATGCCATGAAATTTAAAATTTTGCATATGAACACTAAGAAATAGAGCCCTAAAACCGAAACTTTGAGTAAGTGGTAGATGGTCAAAATTGTCGTTATAGGTTGCGATTCTGGTATCATTGGAAACTAGAGATCCCAATCTTTCCAAAGACACTTCGATCGCAAAATTTGATTAAGAAACGAGTGAGAACGAGTCGATTGAAAACTGGGTTGGGGACAAAAAATTTTTCCAGATTTTTGTTTGGAGGTTGATGATGATGAATAGTACCACACACCATTAGGGCGGCGAGTGTACTCCACCCCAAATCCAATTTTTAAAATCAAGGGCATTAATGGAATAATAAAGTAATTTGGAGTCGAACGGTGATATTCCGGTGATCATGGGAATCCGGGAAGGCGGCGCGTGGACTACACTCTCCTCTAATGTGAGTGAGATGATTACAATAGCTATGTGCTGTTGAAATGTGGTCAAGCCAGAGAGTGACACGTGTCAATAAACTACCAGCAGTGACATGTGTACCAATCCCATGATGCCACGTGTCTAAGACGTGTCACACCCGAAACCGTCCACCGTTTCCGGCGATCAGAGCGGTTTCCATTGACGGTTACCAGCCATCAGAACAGTACCGGCACTGGTTCACCACCAGCAAATTTTCTCGACGCCGTTTCCGGGGACCGATAAGATTTTCCGGCGCCGTTTCCGACGAACAACAAATTTTCTGGAGATTTTTCCTACGATCTATTGACAGTTTTTCGACCATCAAAAAACGGTTTTCCGGTGACCAATGGCTGTTTTCCGGTAATTTTTTTTAAAAAATTTTGTTCCATTAATTGTTTTCACTCCAATGGGAGTTGAATTTAAGCCTGAATAAATTTTTAAGTTCTCATACATATTTTCTTTACTAACAAATTAATTGATAAGTGTCTATTTTTCATTTCTCTAAAGATAGAGGAAATGTGTAACCATAGCTCATCTGATTCCGATCCTGAAGAGGAGTACTCACCAATGTCGGTGGAGGAATATTTACCAAAATTGGTAGAAGATCATTCATCATCATCGGATGACTTCGATCCTCAGGAGAAAAATTCACAACTCTCCATGGAGGAATTTTCATCACAATCGGTAGAAGATGATCCACCATTGTTGGATAATTCTAATCCTCAAGAAGAGTACTCACCACTATCGGTTGAGGAATATTCACCATAATCGGTAGAAGATTATTCACCATTGATGGATGAAATGTCCACATAGGAAAATACCATTGAAGAGTATATACCTGGGACGCTTGAGGACGATAAAAGTCCACATTCTCCAAGGATTGAGATGGATGAGACTTATATTGAAGAGTACAAGAATTTCGAAAAGCTTTTAGCTGAGTTCATAAACAAACTAGAAAGTTATAAAATGGATTTGAACACTAGTCTTTATGGGCGGTTATTAAATTTTGGGGATCTTATCGTTTCTGAATGGCCTTGGGGTGATGGTGGGTTAGAATCAATTTGGAAAGAAATTAATCATGCCCTACTTAAGGTTTTACCAGAAGAGCTACGACGACATAATTATGTAACACTTACATTGCTAGAAGCAGATGTAGTTACCACTTTTAATGAAGCATTAGAAATCATATTAGATTATGATGATCATCGAGTGCGTAGAAATCTCAGAAAGCATGCGGCTTTGAGTATGGGTTCTAGTTTGAGAACACAAAAACGTTATGATTCTAAGGCAGTGTGGTACATAAATAGTGCTTATAAAAACTATTTGGTAGATGAGAAATACTACCTATCTCAGGATGACAAGCATAGTCTCTATGCACTTTTTGAGAGAATCCTGCATGATATCCCAGAGAGTTTTAGAATTACTGATTAAGAATGTAATTCTTAGGTAGTATGTTGTTTTGTAAATACTCATAGTTTGTAAATACAACTCTTTATTATTAATGAAATGAGATGCTCTGTGCACATAATTATGCAAAGTTTTAAATACTTATGCTTATTTTGGGTGTTCTAAATTGTAAGAAACAATGTTAGAACTGTGCCGCGCAAAAGACACTAATAAATATAAACTTGTGAATGTTAAGGACTTGGATGGTGAATGTGAGCTTTGACTCTCATTTGGATTCCTATCCTAAATATTCCTCTTATTATATTCTTTATGTGTAAGTTTGCTGCATAGCGTTGTGCTAAGTATGAAATTGTGAGAAAAACATGCTAGAATAACTATTAATTACACTATGTGTTAAATAAATATTTCAGGAAATGGCTTCTGCATCTAAGTCAATTGTTGCTGAGTTGAACAAAGGAGAAAAGCTGAATGGTGATAACTTTGAGATGTGGCACCGAAAGGTTCAACTGATCCTTGAAGAGCAAGAGGCTCTTGAAACTCTAACAAACACCATCGTTGAACCACCAAATGGTATCACTGCCCAACACAGGAGAGATATGGAAACATATCAAACCTGGAAAAGGAAAAACAGTCTGGCTCGCATAACAATGCTGAGTAGTATGACTGATGCTCTCATGTGTGAAAATGAGGGGTTTGACACTGCGCAAGACATGAGGATTGCATTGAAAGACAAGTTTGGTGGTACTTCTACTACCAAACTTAGGAAACTTACAATTAAGTTTGACACCTATAGGAAGTGCCAGAATCAAGATATGAGGCAGCACTTGAGAGAGATGTCAAACATGATTCGTGAATTGAAGTCTGCAGGTCATACCTTAACTGATGAGCAACAAATCCAAGCAGTGATCCGGTCTCTTCTTAAAAGCTGAGAAAATATGAAGATCAATATGACTCATAATGATAATATCAAAACTTTTGATGATATATCACGTCATGTTGAACTGGAAGATGAGCACCTAGAGGCAGCTAAGGCTTCAGGTCAGCTTGACATGGCTGAAACCAGTAAGCGCAAAACCAAGGGTTTTAAGCGCAAAGGAAAGAAGAGGAACTTCCAGAAGGGTAATTCCCAGAAGGGAAAATGGAAGGGCCCTGCAGAGAACTCTAAGAAAAATGAGACTAAATTCCAGACAAGGGGCAAGAGTGCTGGATTCAAGAAGGACAAAACCAAATTGAAGTGTTACAATTGTGGCAAACATGGTCATTTTGCTCGTGAGTGCACTGAGCCGAAAAAGGTACGACCTAATTCAATAACTGATAACTATGTTTTGGTTTCTAGTTATGTTTTACTCACTGAATCTCGTCCTTGTGGACTGTAGACTAAGGAGCCACAGACCATGTAGCTAGAGACAGAGCAACATTTGTAGAATATCGTCGAATCAGTCAGGGGACTAGATGTATTTACGTGGGGAACAACTCTAGAGTTGAAGTGAAAGGTATTGGCACTTGCAAATTGATGATGCATGATGGTCAAGTACTTTATCTCCATGATGTTCTATATGCTCCTGGAATCCGACGAAATTTAGTTTCAATTATTGTCCTTCTAGGTTTAGGTTATGAACTAAACTTTTATGGTTTTTGTATGGATATTATTCTAAATTCTGTTTGTGTTGGTACTGGATATTTGTTAAATGGTTTTATTGTATTAAATACCGAGTTAGACGGTTTTAATTGCAGTGATAGGTTGTTTTTCATTAATGACTTCCGCTAATAATGTCAATGTTGATGTGAATACTTGGCATGCTAGACTGGGTCATATTGGCCAAGATAGAATGAACAGATTGGCTAGATAAGGTCTTTTAGGTTCATTTAATAAGATAGAATTACCAATCTGTGAAAATTGTCTAGCTGGAAAAGCAACTAGAAAACCATTTGGAAAAGGAACTAGGGCTGAAAATCCATTACAGTTAATTCACTCTGATACTTGTGGTCCAATGAGTGTAAAGGCAAGGCATGGTGCCTCATATTTTATTACATTCATAGATGACTTTACCCGTTTTGGTCACGTCTATTTGATTTCTCATAAGTCTGAAGCATTGGATTGTTTCAAATTATACTTGAACTTAGTAGAGAATCAATTAGATAAAAGGGTTAAAGCATTACGTACTGACAGGGACGAGAATACCTTTCAGATCAATTCAAGGAATTGTGTGATTAACAGGGTATACATAGACAGTTAACTGCTCCTAGAACTCCACAACAAAATGGTGTGGCGGAAAAGAGGAATAGAACATTACTTGAAATGGTTAGATCTATGATGGTGTTAGGGTTTTTGCCCTAAAGTTTGTAATTTGTAAATGTGAAATGAACATAAATAAAAGAAGTAGTTTATTCATTCAAATTGTTTCATACTTTTATATAACATATGTATTTAACATCTAAGATTGCCGGATGTAATTCAAACTGAGTATCTGATTGTCATATACAGATGGATTCATTTTTGAAACAAGCAATCTAAAGAGTCCGTAGATAGCAAATAAAGCTAGGTACTTTATTTGTGGTTAATCTACAGCTGTGGTCCTTTCCGTAATGTACGGTGATCTTATCCTGGATCATTCATATGGTGATATGAGAATGGAGGCACCTTATGTGATGTGATCATATAGGACTGGGCCACGATCTATATGAATCTCTCAATAAGATCCGTTACATGATACGATTCATATATATCGACAAATGATGGCTATAAATGGGTGATTTTAATCCTGAGTGTCTTATCGACTCCTTTAGGTTAGATCGTGATTTTTGATGTACCATGGGTGAGGTCAGGAGTTGCATTCCCGATCAATATGCTCTCTATGTTGGGATCATGGTTTGGCTTGTGGCTGGGAAGGTTTGTACACAATAGTGGAATCCACTCCTTCTTGCGAGAAGTAGATAGTAATTCCCTTAAGGGTTGATTCGGGGCTTGAACAATATGAGCGCTCTCCTAATCCCGTGAGGTCTTGCGAGAAGTAGATAGTAATTCCCTTAAGGGTTGATTCGGGGCTTGAACAATATGAGCGCTCTCCTAATTCCGTGAGGAATGTAGGATTTATTGTTCATTAGAGAATCAATGGTACTTAATGAAAAATATATAATTAGAGGGGTATAACAGACATTATAACCCAGCTCTAATTATGAACTACTTATGGAGGATTATACCATATGTAATAGTTATATCTATGGACACCGAAAGTTATTGATTTGTGTAAAAACATCTACAGTTGAGAGAATGCAGCTTCGGGTTTTTAGTGGAATAACACCGAAGGTAATAATCATGAAATATTAATTAAAGAGTTTAATTAATTATTTCTAAGGATTATTGGAGCTCGAAATACTGTGGGTCCATTAAGTCCCCTTGCTAGCCCGATTGATTAAAGGTAACAAGAATCACGGTTGATTAATTGGATTGTCCAATTAATTGTGTTACGAAAGTGACACGTATCTATTTGGGAATTAATTAAATAATGAAATTATTTAATTAAAGAATATTAGTGATTAAATTGATTATTTAATTATACGATTAATCATTAGTTGGAGGGTGTTGATTGATAACTGTGTTTGAATGAAGATAAGATAATTTGATTATTTTATTTTTGTATTCAAAGTTGTTAATTATCCTTATAAATATTAGATATTTTAACGGATTAATTAATGAAAGTTATCAGTTAAAAAATGAATAAATATAAGATATTTATTTTGAGAACTGATACAAGCATAGAAGAGAATAGATCAACTCTTTCGATTCAATTGCATTGAATGGATTAATTGCATTGAATGGATTAAATTGCATTGAATCGATTAAATGCATTAAATGGTTTAATTGTATTGAATCGATTAAATTGCATTGAATTGATTAAATGCAGTAAATGGATTAATTGCGTGAATTAAACAGAAGGAAACCGAGAGGTGTGCGGCAAAATATAAATATAAATATATATATATATATACATTTATGATTTTGATGAGAGTGTGGCCGAATTACACACCTAGAAAACAAGAGTTGTTTTCGTTAGTTTCTTCTACCTCCACTTAAGTTCTTGAAACCCGTGACGCGCCCACACACTGTTGCCAATCGCGGGACATAACCGGGAAGATCTTGTGGTTCAAATCAGGAAGCAGATCGGAAAAGAAAGAAGGAGCCTTCAAACGCTAGTATGAAATAGTTTTTTCTCCTTCTTATTGTTTTCGATTATTACTGTACAAATAGGTTTACTTGATGATTGCATAAAAAATTTAAAACACCATTCCGCTGCGCAATCCAAAACCTGGAACTAACAAATGGTATCAGAGCCCTTTTTGTACAGTATAATCAAATTCGATCGCTTCTGATTGCATGTATGAATGTGTAGGCACTGTCTTTATGATTGTATGAATGTTTATAATTAAATTGTTTAATTTAAACATGGTTGATCGTAAATTTTTATGGTACATGGGTTTTAGGATTTTAAATGTAATATTAATTCCGGGTTGTATTTTTTTATGCTGTTATTTTATTTTTATTGATGTAAATCGATGAAGATGATGATCCGGTAGACATACCACGACCACACAATTATAATAGATATGTTGCACAATAAATGGTGCGCATAACAATTTACACATGTCATGTTGCAGCTGTGCACAATTGTTGTGCATGTGTGTGCTGCGCACGATTGTTGTGTGTATTTGCAACATGCTGCAGCTATGCACAATTGTTGTGTATGTGTGTAGCAAGAGCGCGTGGAGTGCAGCAGTCAATCATGTTTGGGCCAATTTTTTTTGGAAAATCTCGGGCCTCCGAAAAGTGTTAGAGTAACACTTGGGCTTTAGGGATTTAATCTATGTGATGGATCCAATGAAATAAATCAAGTTGGACTTGATTTTGGGCTTGGAAGACACAAAAGATATTATAAATGGACTTGAAGATTTTTGGAATTACAAGAAGACCAAGGAATACCTTGGATATTATTGTAATTAGAAAATTTTTAAGTTAGATAAACCCATCGTACTCGGTCAATTCATGTATGATTTTATTATGTTATAATTAAAGCATTCCATGCATATACATATCATTTAGATTAGATGTGCCAACACATATATATATGTTGATATGTCATACATGCGTTATAGCCTTCTATATTTTGTGTTTAATTTTAATTTGATTAAAATGGGTAATTTACATAATTGGCTATAAGTTAATGGGATTAGTTTTTAGGAGTAAAAACTTGGTAATTCTCATTAATTACTAATCTATTTATTAAAGTGTTTAATTACTTAGATTAGTAGGGTCCATTATAAGTTTAATTCGATTAAGCCTCTAATTATAATTAGACCTGATAATGTGTTTAGTTTTAATTGTTAAAACTTGGTAAATACACATTTAATAAATCTGGTCTTAGTAAATAGTTTACATAGATTAGAATTATCACTAATGAACTAGATTTTTAAGAGTTAAAAATCATATTAGTTTATTAGTTATTGGAATAGGATTCTAATAATTTGTGATTAATGCACTAGACGTTTAGATTGAAATTAGCCGTTTAATCTTGTTTAATCTAGATGCATTAATATAGAAAACCCTAATTATAAAATAGTGAGTGGGAGAGGGATATATGACATTATATACTACGGTCTCCATCATTAGTTCAACACCGTGAGATTCGAGTGGGGCCTCGTGACGGCTTTGCTTTCGTCCTCCCTAAGGAGGGTTTCCATAAGAATCAATACCAAGGTTGACTTCCTAACAGATAGGATTTCTGAGGGGATTTCGGGATTGACCGACCCTAAGGCGGCAATTCTCGAGTTAAGCTCATGAGATCTAAAATGATGGGTTATGCTCACAAGGTTTTAATTAAATTGGTTAATTAAAAACTTGACTAAATAAACGATGGTTGAATGATATTGGAATAAGAGTTATTCTGATATATCATTTGATTGAGAAGGTCTCGATCCAACATGCAAGAATTTGACCGACCCTAAGGCGGCACTTGCTTGTGGTATGTTAGATTGTCGTGGCATAGAAACATTGTTTTCTTAGGGTTGTTCTTGTTCATTAAACATTTTCATACATCATGTTTAATTTTATGCCGAACATTCGCAGATGTTTTGAATGTATGATTGAATTAATTCTTAATTTATGTTTTTTCAGCCATGTCATCTGCACTATTACAAATCCTTGCTAATGACAAATTAACTGGTGATAACTACACTAAATGGAAACATAACATAAATGCAATCTTGGTCACTAAGGACCTAAAGTTTGTGCTTACGGAGGAATGTCCTCCAGAGCATACTGCCGATGCCGCATGAACTGTTCGTGAGGCATATCAAAAATGGGTCTCATCAGATGAGAAAGCCCGAACATATCTGTTAACCAGTATGACAGACGTGCTTGTCATTAAGCACGAAGCAATAGGTACTGCATTTGAAATAATGGAGTCATTGCAGGCTATGTTAGGGCAACCCTCTGAGCAAAAGCGGCACGAAACTGTTCGTTCCGTAATGCTTGCTCGAATGAAGGAGGGCGCATCTGTTCGGGAACATGTCCTAAACATGATGTCCTATTTCAACACGACAGAGATCAATGGTGGAGCCATTGATGAACCTTGTCAGGTGAGCATCATACTGACGACTCTTCCGAAGAGTTTCGATCAATTCAAGAGTAACTATGAGATGAACAAGCTAAAGTTCAGTCTCACTCAGTTGCTCAATGAGCTCACTACTTTTGAGTCCTTGACTAAGGACAACAAAAGTAAGACCAGTGAGGCAAATGTTGCCAAACCATCTTTCTCTGGAAATAAAAAGAGGAAGAGGTCTGCTAGGAAGGCAAAGGGTAAGCCCAAGCCCAAGAAAGCCCAAGGCAAGAAAAAGGGCGCCTCCGCCAACCAAGGCAAAGGAAAATGTTTCCATTACGACAAGGTTGGACACTGGAAGAGGAACTGTCCTCAATATCTAGAGGAGGTTGCAAAGAAGAATAAAATGAAAGATAAATATGATTTACTTGTTCTTGAGTCATGTTTAGTAGAAGATGATTCTTCACCCTGGATAGTTGATTCGGGGGCCACTAACCATGTATGTTCTTCTATGCAGTGGACTGATTCTTGGACACAGCTTGATGAGGGAGCCTTCTCTATATTTGTTGGTCGGGGGATGTCGTGATGAGAGTGTGGCCGAATGGCACACCTAGAAAACAAGAGTTGTTTTCGTTAGTTTCTTCTACCTCCACTTAAGTTCCTGAAACCCGTGACGCGCCCACACGCTGTTGCCAATCGCGGGACATAGCCGAGAAGATCTTGTGGTTCAAATCATGAAGCAGATCGAAAAAGAAAGAAGGAGCCTTCAAATGCTGGTACGAAATAGTTTCTTCTCCTTCTTATTGTTTTCGATTATTACTGTACAAATAGGTTTACTTGATGATTGCATAAAAAAATTTTAAAACCCCATTCCGCTGCGCAATCCAAAACCTGGAACCAACAAAATGGTGTGAGATTGGAGTTACATTCCCGGTCAATATGCTCCGTATGTTGGAATCACGATTTGACTTGTGGCTGGGAAGGTTTGTACACAATAGTGGAATCCACTCCTTCTTGTGAGAAGTAGATAGTAGTTCCCTTAAGGGTTGATTCGGGGCTTGAACAATATGAGTGCTCTCCTAATTCCGTGAGGAATGTAGGATTTATTGTTCATTAGAGAATCAATAGTACTTAATGGAAAATATGTAATTAGAGGGGTATAACGGACATTATAACCCAGCTCTAATTATGAACTACTTATGGAGGATTATACCATATGTAATAACTATATCAATGGACACTGAAAGTTATTGGTTTGTGTAAAAACATCTACAGTTAAGAGAATGCAGCTTCAGGTTTTTAGTGGAATAACACCGAAGTTAATAATCATGAAATATTAATTAAAGAGTTTAATTAATTATTTCTAAGGATTATTGGAGCTCGAAATACTGTGGGTCCATTAGGTCCCCTTGCTAGCCCGAATGATTAAGGTAACAAGGGTCACGGTTTTTAATTGGATCATCCAATTAATTGGGTTACGAAAGTGACACGTGTTTATTCGGGAATTAATTGAATAATGAGATTATTTAATTAATGTATATTAATGATTATATAATTAAATAATTAGATTATTTAATTATACAATTCATCATTAGTTGGAGGGTGTTATAAAAGTTGAATTTAAAAGGTTTAAATTCAAACCATTAATTATCTTTTATTAATTAAACGATTAATTAATAAAGGTTATCAGTTAAAAGAATAAATGTATATGAGATATATATTTGCTTTTGAAAACTGATACACGTAATTAAGAGAAGAGAATATTTGAGTTCTCTCAATTGTATTGAATACAGTGGGTTGCGTGAAAAAAAGAGAAGAAATCAGAGAGGTGTGCTGCTAGAGAAAAAGAAAAAAAAAATTTCTTTGATTAATGGTGGCCGAATTCCACACCTAGAAAACAAGAGTTGTTTTCGTTAGTTTCTTCTACCTCCACTTAAGTTCCTGAAACCCGTGACGCGCCCACACGCTGTTGCCAATCGCGGGACATAGCCGGAAGATCTTGTGGTTCAAATCAGGAAGCAGATAGGAAAAGAAAGATGGAGCCTTCAAACGCTGGTATGAAATAGTTTCTTCTCCTTCTTATTGTTTTAGATTATTACTGTACAAATAGGTTTACTTGATGATTGCATAAAAAAACTAGCCACTGTTTACAATTAGTCTTTGAATTAGCCACTGTTATTCACCCTTAAATGCAATAACAGCGCATAAAGCAAGTCCCGGGAACTTACGATTAGAGCAATTATGTGGAGACAATTGAATATTTACCGAAGATGTATGGCAGAACCACTCAGGAATTTTACTTCCAGGATAACAAATGCTAACACGAACCTCTTTTTGATACTTCTGCAACATGATAACAAATGATAAATAATTTTAATGAGAGAGGGATTAAAAGACAGAGAAAGGGGTGGAGTATGCGAGAACATTACCTTTCTTGCCGTTCCCATTCGCTTAATTATTTGTAGTGACTCGGCAAAAACATTGCTGAATGCTTCCTCATTAAGTTTTAGGGCTATTTGTAAACATGAAGTCTAACTTTATAAGATCGATACTCGACTTGCGTTCAGATGTTATGAATTCTGCAAATTCGGATGTATTTGGCAATGACTGGAGATGCTTGCAATTCATTGCTTCGAAAATGACTAGATTTAATGGAAGCACTTGTTACTGATCGAAGCATATTGCAATCGTTTAGTAAATTTTTTCTCAATTTCCTTCCCAAATGGCGAGTGATGTGATGTTGATACGTCACGTGCCAACACTATTTGAGAAAGAATTTGAAAAAAAAATTGGAAAGCCTAGCATTACTTTATATATATATATATATAGAACCTTAAAACTAACCATAAAATTAGTGGGTTTATTGTTTTTACCCAAGATTAGTATTTTTATTGTTTCTACCAAAATTTCCACTATTTAGACAAAATTGCCCTTCTTTATAAAAAAATTATCTATTTCCTTTTTCTTTTTCTTTATCTTCTTCCTGCAAGAAAAACAACTTTTTTCTCTATTTTTTTTCTTTTTCTTCTTCCCAGACCTCTAGTATTTTTTTTTCTTTTAGACTTGATATTTTTAATTTGGTGTTAACCTGGTGTGTTTAATTGATTTTCCATGGTGTGTTCAATAGAGTTGCCCTGGTGTGTTTAATTGGTCTACCATGATGTGTTTAATTGGTCTACCCTGATGTGTTTAATTGAATTGTCCGATGTGTTTAATTGGTCTGCCTTGGTGTGTTTAATTGAATTGTCCTTGTGTATTTAATCGATTTGCCCTGGTATGTTACCCTGGTGTGTTTAATTGGGTTGCCGTGGTGTGTTTAATTGATTTTTACCTGGTGTGTTTAAATGGTTTGTCCTGGTGTGTTTAATTGAGTTGTCGTGGTGTGTTTAATTAGTGGTCTGGTATGTTTAATTGGTGGTATGATGTGCTTAAAGAAATCTTAAAAATTTTCTAGATTTGAATAGATTTGGAAAATTTTCAGATTTCGTCATACAAAAAAAATTAAAAAATCTTTGAAACAATGGATCTCTAGTCAATGTTATTTTTTTAGGAATGAGTTTTTGTTTCAATGGAACAACATCTGAATTTTTTTAAAAAAAACATAATACGGAAAAAAAAATTAACAAACATAATCTGGAAAATTTTCAAAATAAAAAAAAACCTGGAATTTTTCTTTAAACAAAATCGAATCTGGAAAAAAAATTAACAACATAATCTGGAATTTTTTTAAAATCTAGAAACATAATTTGGAAAATTTTCAAAATAAAAAAACAACTTGGAATTGTATCTGGAAAATTTTTTAAACGAAATCTAGAAAAAATTCTAAAAGAAATCTGGAAAAAATTTTAAAATTTGGAAAAAATTCTAAACTAAAGGAAATCTGAAATTTGTTTTAACAAACAATACCCAAACTTAAACACAACCACAACCATCTTTAAAATTAACAACCCAGATCTGCAAACGAAAGGACAGAAGAGGAACAAAAAAATGCTTGGAACAAAAAACCCAGATCTGGAGACGTGAGAGAGGATTAAAATTTTCAAATTTTGTTGTGATTAATGAGGAGGGAGGCGTGAGAGAGGAGATCTGATTGTAAAAAAAATTTGTGGTGGAGAGAGGAGAGAGGCGTGAGTAAGAGAGAGAGAAAGAAGAGATTAAAGAGAGAGAAGGAAGAGAGAAAATGAAGAGGCATGAGAGAAAGAAGAGATTGAAGAGAGAAAGAAGGAGGAGAGAATGAAGAAAAAAAAAGATTCTGACCAAAGGATAGAGAAAAGGTAAAGAAAATAATGAAGGACATTTAAGTATTCATAACCAATTATTGAGTAAAAACAATAAAAATATTAATTTTAGGTAAAAACAATAAACCTTCTAATTTTTTGGCTAAAAAAACATATTTCCTCATATCTATACACTTTATATAAAAAGAGTGAGTTGAGCACGATTTTTAACCCTCTCTATTTTGTTGTGATGTTTTTTCAGGGTGAAAAGATTTATATGCCCTTATTCTTTTTAATATTTCATAATTAATTATGTATACTTTATTTGATATCAAGATAAAAAATTAATTTATAACTTTAAAATTACTTTACTGATTTTACAACAGTAAAAAGACAAAAAAAGCTCTACACATGTTCAAAAATTACATAAAACTTATACCGAATAACTGATTATAAAGGATAACAATGTCATTTTACGTTTACAATTGGGGTTGTTTTTAAAATTGAATGTGTATTTTTCTGTAATTATTTAGAAGACCAATAACAAATTATACGTGGGATCCACATTATTTAAACAAATTTTAAAAAAATTAAAACACGACACCAGTAGCTTTGGAGCTCACGCTGGCAAGAGAGAGGTTTGTGATGAAAAAATGGTTTGTGATGAAAAAATGCAATACATTCTTATCTTCTTCCAGCTTCTAACAGTGCACTCCATTGCCACATGCATAGTCTATCTATAGACTATGTTTAGGTGCACTGATGACTAAATTCAAAAGGATAATTATGAAGAAAAAAAAACAGTATACAAATAAGTATTAGGTTGATTGAAAGAAGAAGCGGTAGAAAGAAGTATTAGTTTGGTTGATAGAAAGAAAAAAAAATACTAAGCTTTAGCTTTCAAATCTGTGCTTCGAATCAAGGTAAGTTGTTTTCTGATGTGGTGTATTATTTTGTTAAAATATAGATATAGTTCAAAAAATATGTATAATCTTTATGAGAGAAAATGACAGATACCAGGGAAACAAAACAAAATCTAGAAACAGAGCCCAGAATTTGAATTCAAATTCAACACTTGCGACTCAAATCAGATTGTAATCAAAATCTTCTACTGAGATAGAAGATACAGAACACATCAATATGAAACCTAATAACAATCATATAAAAAAGTAGTTCTAAAATAATCAGTTTGCGATAAAACCAAATTATATCAAAATATAAGCTGATTCGATTGATAAGAAATATATTTTTTTTTGAACATTAAAGTTTATTCACCATGTCTCCAAGCCGAAACAGCTAGGAATAGAACAGATGGCAAAAACCTCAAAAAACAGAGGAAAAAACAACCAGGAGCCTCATGCAAACTCCAAACCCAAACATCCAAAGCAGAACAGCAAAACCAAACAAACAAAAACACAAAAGCTAAGCAAAAACAACAATAGATAATTATCAGATTGAGATAAAAAGAAAGACATCTTAAAATGAGATCCGAGGAAGAGAAGAGGAAGTTTGGTTTATTCAAAAACCCACATACAAACACCACAAAATAACATCAAAACAAGAAATAAAACATACTCGATTTTGATACCTCAAATTGAAAAAAAATATATTGTAATAAAAAACCGAACAATAGAAGACAATTGAAATATGAATCTGTAAAGGAGAAATTTGAAATTTCAAACCACAGATGAAATCTGAAGTGGGTGTTTGAAGAATTGGGCAAGAAGGGATAACTTAGAAAAAGAAAGAGAAAAAGGATTAGAGGTGTTTGGATTTGTACGTTTGATATAGAGTTATAGATGTTTTACTTGTGTATATTTGTACTGCTCAAAATAGGTTTAGGTTAAGCACCTCTTTCTTTCTTTTTTATTAAATTTTTTAAAGTTTTATTTTTTATTATTTTTATTTTTTTACATATATAGTTTCCAGAAGAATCAACGGAAAGGTGTTTTGTTTGTTTTCATATTATGTTGGAATCCTGGATTCAAATGCAGCTGAAGTTCATGCTATTCATAAAAGCCTGTAGTTTGATTTCGTCACATCCTATTCTACGTGATCGATGCATTTCCATTGTTAGTGATTCCCGGTCGGCGGTATCATGGATCAATTCAGACAATTTTGGCAACATAAATTTGGTGAATTTGGTATATGATATCAGATATTGTATTCAGTCTTGTGCATGCATCTCCATCATTCACACCAATAGGGAATCAAATACGCTTGCTGATAGCCTCGCGAAAGGTGGCTCTGGTAAAATTGGTGATAGACTAGAGTGGAGTGTTAGCTGAGTTATTTTTTTTATTCCCTCTGTTTGTTCAATTCTTTGGGTGGTCTGTACACTTTGCTGTCTTCTTTTTCCAGCTTTTGGTGGGTTGTTCTTTTGACAAACTGTTTTGGTTTGCAGTGGTCTGTTGTAGTTTTTTGGTTCCCTTTCTTTTGGGTGCTGTTGGAATTTTGGTTCCTTTTTTCTAATAAAATTTGCAGCTTAAAAAAAAAATTAATTACGTTTTTTATTTTTGCAATAAAAATAAAATGTCAAAACCACTAAACTGATAAAGGAATTTTGTGCTAAGAGTAAGAGTTGGTCAGTAAAGGTAATGGTTGTTGAAAAAAAAATGCCACGCTTATCACAACATAACTCTACCAAATATCAGAGATTGATTCTGAGGTATACAGTTTATTTAATTTTTTTTTCGTGTAAAAACAAGAACAAGTTTTCTTTCGTGTAGATATTATTGGTCTAACAATTGACATGCAACATGTTCATGAAATAAGGACAAAACAAGGACCGTTAATGATTCAAAAAATCATAGTGATCAATAAGGAGTAAGATTTTTTTTCTTCATCTATTTCAAAATATCAATATTATAATTCATAATTTGTTGCACTTTTACTTGACAAAAGAATTCTATTCGGATTAATTCTGATATATTTTTTAGGTTAAAGCCGATGCTTTTAACTTTTTGAGACCAATTTGGTTCAGTATTTGATTCACTATTAATTCAGTATTTCTTATATGAATTCTTTTGTTTGCTTGATCTTAAGTTTACTATCGAAGTGTTTATATTTGGTACTATTTGTTAGTTTATGTTAATTTTTAATTATATTTTCGATAAAAGCTATTAAGAGCTATCGGAAATTTACAAGTTATACGTTTATTTCAAAAGTGTATTAAAGTTTAATAATGATCGTATGAAGTTTTAAGAATAAAAATAAATCTAACCGATTGTAACTCTTTTGAGTTTTTATTTATTTATTGTGATTTGTGTTTTTAAATCATTGAAATTTATAATGAATTTTAAGCCGTCTTTATATAATATATTGCTACAAAATGTGCAGGCATGTGCTTCCAAATCTAGTATATTTAAAAAGTGATCATATCTTTCTTAAACACCCATTTAATAGCCCCATCCGATAATGGGCTGGCGGAGCCCACTCCGAGCCCATATCGATCATCAGGCCATGGTTATGCCTTTGTATGTGCCCTCATCCATGAAACCATATATTATGTAATTACGATATGAAAATGATGTATAACTGTTTATTCATTCTACGTGATAAAGATACTATTGGACTGAGTGTTCGACTGCCGTATTGAAATATTTCTCCCATTCATGTCATTGTCTTAAAGTGATGTAAACTTAATTAGTCAAAATATGAATTAATTTGGAAGGGCATCGGAAGGGCATGAATGTAGCTGAAATTCAATGAATTTTGGACATCGTTGTCATAAGTTTATCGAGATCTATCGATATCAAACACTACATGTACGGTCTTAATATCTACTTACATAACTATAAGATATTTACTATCACAAGTCGTGACAGTTGAAAGAAAACTTCTCACAAATATTTATAAAAAGGGGTTCAAAAATTAAATGGCACTTTTTGGAGGTGATTTTTCAACACTGTCACTGTTTTAATAACTTATGTTTAAAAGACACTTATTATGGTAAACAGACAAAAATACCCCTAATAATTGTTCCACATCAGATTTCTTTCATTCAGTTTACAATGACAGAGTTGTGAAGTAGAGAGAAAAAATCCCTTTGAAACTTAGGCAATCACTCGAACGGCGATGGAGTGGCGCTACGCTGACTCACTCAGGGGTCAAGCTCGGATACAAAATGCTAGGATACTTATTTAAAAATCTCAGACACTTATTTAAAAGGCTCGGACAGTTATCTAAAAAGCTCGGGGAGTTATCTAAAAGGCTCAGTCAGTTTTCTAAAAGGCTCGGACACTTCTTTAAAAGGCTCGGACACTTTATTACAAAGTCTCGGATATGCAAAATTAACAAAAAAAATGATTGTTCAAAAGGTTCAGAAATAACTCACAAAGGCTCGGACACTTTATACAAAGGCTCGGACATTTACTTAAAAGGTTCGGACACTTTATACAAAGTCACAGACATTTACTCAAAAGGCTTGGATACAACTAACAAATACTCAGGCATAAAAAAGTTTAAAGTTCATACAAAAGGCTCGGGCAGTTCATGAAAAAGCTCGGAGACTTATTAAAAAGGCTCGGAGATTCAAAATTGACAAAACTAATATTCTTGAAAAAAGCTCGGACAACAATTTAAAAGACTCGGACAGTTTTACAAAAGGCTCAGACACAGTGTTAAAAGTCTCGGAAACCCAGATCTTCATCGTTTTATAAACAAATTTTTCATAAATTAAAACCCTAACCAAAAAAGCTCGGACAACAATTTAAAAGGCTCGGACAGTTTTAAAAAACCGAGATAGGAAATTGATAATATGAGCTATCTTATGTAACTATATGAACGTCAAGCTCGTTGGAGAAGAAGATGAACTTAGATTTCAGTTTACATAGCTTTTCACTTTAAGATAATTAGAGAGAGAAGTATATCTCAGACAACTTCAAAGTGTCTTCCAAAAGTTAAAGTCAATCAAATAATTAAAAAATATGTAAAGTAAGGGCATTTTTGAAAGTCACTTACTTTGGTGTCTTTTAAACTTAAGTTATTAAAGTGGTGCCTCACGTGCAATACCAACTCCAAAAAGTGACCCCTATTTCCACTCTAAAAAGTACACGGCGCTAGGATGAGATATCCATCTATGTTGGTTTGTTAGAATGGAATTACGGGAACACCTCAAGATTTTTCAACAAAAAAATAAATGAAAATCTAGCTATTGTCAATTCTAGAAGGAAACATTCTTCCCCTCTGAATTGGGCATATTAAAGTCCTATTATTATTATTATTATTATTATTATTATTATTATTTAAAAATATGGTTCATAAAATTTTCTAAAACAAACTGACAGAGAGATGGTAGCTAATTAACTATCTATTGGTGGCAAAATTTCTATGTTATATTTCATGAAGTAAAAACATGTTGGTCTGGTTTTAGAGGATATTTTCTCTAGTCCGCAGCCAGGGACGGAACCAGGAGTTTGGAGTTGGGGGACCAAATAAAAAATACTTAAAATTTATAGTACAAAAGTGTAAAATACATATTTTTAAGAAATAATTATAAATTTGTAACTATAATATTTTTTTCCATTGGGCCAAGGGGATGGGCCCCCCTACAATGTCCCTGCGTATGGATTGAGGCTCAATTGTGCGTTTTTTTTAAGGAAGACAAATTTTGTTACCCACCCTCTTTCAAAAATGGCTTTATCTATCGATGATGACCTCCGTGTGTGGAGAGGTATTTACCGGAGAATTCTCTAGAGTAGTTTGTGTTTCTCTGGTTTTAATAAAGTTTCTTTGTTTAAAAAAAAATAAAATAATTAGCCTAGATAAGATGCGGTTGGTATGGTGGTATACCACTCACACCTACATCACGTACGGGGTTGTCAGATCGAGTCTTTTCCTTTCTTTTAAAACCCCAAATTATTGTAATATTTCAAAGAAAAAAAATCATAGATATCATATTGTGGTGTGCTATTTATTGCTCGAGCATTTTTTTTTCTCTTTTATATCATCTTTTTTTTTTATAAAATTTTATCGTCTTCTTATTCTAATGTTATCATTAAATAAAATTAAGCTCTCCTTTTTAACATAAGTGAAATACCTTAATAGTTTGAACTTATTTGATAGCATGTTCAAGGTCTCAATTGTTTTAAAAACGTTTTTCAAAAATAAATTCTTAAAATAAACCACTCAAAAAATAATAAATCATATATTTTAATTTTATTATTATTTTAGGCTTGCTGACCAAACACTAGTTTTACACTTTTACATGATATAAATGTTATGGATTTAGTATTTTAGTTACTCTATAAGATTTGTATAGTTATAAAAGTAGTTACAAGAGTGATATGTTTTCATATAGTTTTAATTTTTTAGTACACTTTGGAATTAGAATTTAGTAACTAAACATGCGGGTTGTATCTTAAACCGTAAGTTTTTCTAAAATTGTGAGCAACATATGACATTATATTTTGAGTTTATGAAAACCGAATTGATTGGAATATTTAAGTAAGCGAGAGTTGACCGGATAGAGTCCGTTTGATTGTGGTCAATATTTGTTGGGCTTGGTGCACCTTAGCTACATTAAATATATGTAGGATATGGTATGGACTATTGTATATGTGAGTCTAGTATTCGTTTTGGGCCTAGCCATCCTATTAGGATTGAGAATCCTTTATGGGTTAGGATTCTAGGAAGTTATATCATTTATAGGGGGTCCCTACTCTCACTCATATTGTATATTACAGAACTGTCTCCCCATTAGGCAATCCGAGAAAGGTGAGAAGAGAGTAGAAAACTTCCTATTGTTTTATTTTCAGGTTATTGTGCTTGCGTAATTATGAATTCGGGATTAAGACTCTCTATAATTTGATGATTTCTACTGCGTTCCAGGTACGCATCTATTCATACTTATGCATACAATACGAGATCTAATTATTTTTATATAAGGCTTACATAAACGTCTGCAAAATTTGTTAGAGAAATATGAAACGTGGGGGGTTTTGTAGTCCCCTCCCCTACAAATTCACAAAGGTTGCTATGGGATGGTCCATTTGGTTGGTTCCCTTTCTCAATTTTATTTCATACTTTATGATATGAAAATGATGTATAACTTATTTATACTACGTGATATGATATTATTGGATTGAGGGTTACATTTGACTTATTGAAATATTTCTTTTATTCATGTCATTGTCTTGAAGTAGTGTAAACTTAAGGAATAATTACTTTGTGGTCATCAATTTGATGAAACACTATCAAAATGACCAATATATTAGGAATTAGTTTCAAAATGACCATTTTTTACGAAAAGTGTGACACTAATGGCCATTCCATCAAATTCTATCAAATCAGTGACATTTTGGTAAATAAGGAAATGACATTAATTTATTTTAGATGTTTTTTGGAAATCAATTATTTTAATTAGTGACATTTTGGTAAATAAAGGGATTATCTAAGTTTATTTTTGAGTGGTGCTATTGGCACTCCCACTGCTGAACTATTTATGCCCCACTTTTTAAAATTTTGATTTAATTATATAAAATTAAATAGTTTTATTAATTTTTTGACTTATTTTCAAGATTACCCTTTTACATATTTTTCAACACCTCATATCTTTTTCAAAAAAGTAAAAATAAAAATACACTCTATTTCTAATATTTATATACAGTTTTTTCACATCCATTCGCAAAACTTTTTTTTTCTTCTTATTTCATAGTGAAACCATTCTTATTAGATACAATTTTTTTTTCCTGTAGTCGATTGGATTGCTGGTGGTAGATTGTGAGTGTGATATTGATCGTCTGATGATTTGTTTGAGCGATTGAGTTAGAGTTTTGGTGTGATTTAGTTTCGTCAGAGATTATGTTTTCTTGATTGCGATTCTTGATGCGATTTCGTTGTTTTTTTTTTGTAAATAACATTAAACTAACTTTAAAAGATCCAAAATTAAATCTACAAAAGAATTTATACAAATCATAGAATGCCTAAAAGATCTGAAAGAAAATAAACCAGAGAGAAAAAAATTTAAATAGCAAACATGAATCTAGAATTTGAAAAGAAAAACAAAACAAACACATGAAACAATAAAATCAATAAATACTAAACATGAGAAACATGAGATCGAGATCTAGAAAAAATAGTAAACAAAATAGTAAACATTAGTGATTTGAAATAATCTATGTCATTAGAGTTTTGAAATAAGAAAAGTGGGTTTTATTAGTTTTACTTTGTACAAGAGTTTTTTAATAAAAAGGGAAAAAAAACTATACTAAATAATTTAAAAGGTGGGGTATAAGTAGTTCAGCAGTGAGTGTACCAATAACATCGCTCATTATTATAGATGTTTTTTGGAAATCAAAATTTTCTTTTGTTTTTTGAAACGAATAATTATATTTAGTGTGTGTATATACGTATAGCATATATATATATATGTTTGAGATATACTATACATATATACATACACTAAATATAATTATTCGTTTATAAAAATAAAAGAAATGGTTTAGATCAATACATATTTCTTTTCTTTGTTTTTTAGATTTTGTAACCTTAATCTTCTCAAAAAAGATATATATATATATATATATATATATATATGTTTGATATATATATATATATATATTTGATATATATATATATATATATTTGAGATATGCTATTCATATATACGAATACTAAATATAATTATTCGTTTCAAAATACAAAAGAAAAAATTGATTTCCAAAAAATATCTAAAATAAATTAATGTCATCCCTTTATTTACCAAAATGTCACTTATTAGATGTAATTGAATGAATTAGATGGAATTAGATGGAATGATCATTAATGTCACACTTTTCGCTAAAAATGGTCATTTTGAAATCAATTCACAATCTAGTGACCATTTTGATAGTATGTCATCAAATTGATAGCCACCGAGATAATTATCCCTAAACTGAATTAGTCAAAATATGAATAAATTTGGGGGACATGAATGTGACTGAAATTCAAAGACTTTTGGATATCATTGTTATAAGTTTGTTGGATAAAAAACTACGTGTGCAGTATGAAAATCTACTACCATAATCAAGAGATATCTACTTTCACAACAAAAGAGAAAAAACTCCATATTGTACGGTGCTAAGATGAGATAATATCATAATATCCATTTATGTTGAATTGTTAGGACGAAATTACAAGAACGTCCCAAGAGTTTCCCGAAAAATGAAATTATATTGTCCATTCAAGAAATAAAGTTTCTTCTCCCTCTTAATTGGGTGTGTTAAAGTCTTATTATTATTATTATTTTAAAAAAGATGGTTCATAAAAATGATCTATAACAAAATGACAGAGAGATGGTAACTAACTAGTTTTTGGTATATCAAAATTTCTTTTATATTTCATGAAGTAAATCATGTTTTTTTTAAGCAGTGTTTTTTAGGATGTGAATGACTCAAACCTACAATCTCATTGTGTATGTATAAGAAATATACCACCGAAGCAATTTCATTCCATCAAATAAACCATAGTTATCATATGCTGACATTTATTTTTTCTCTTTAGCTCGCTTCTCCTTTTTAGCATAAGTGAAATACCTAATAAATCATGTATTTTAATTTTATTGTTATTTTGGGCTTGTAGACCAAACACTAGTCTTTAATCTGTTTACATTGATATAAACATTAATGATTTAGGTATGTATAAGATTTGTATAGCTACAATGATAGTCATAAGAGTGATATGTTTTCCTAAAGTTTTAATTTTTTCTTTGTATGTTTTTTTTTTAGAGAAATACATAAATTTTGGGGGTTTTGTAGTTCCCTCCCCTACAATTTCACAAAGGTTATTATGAAATTGTCCCCGCTCAAGCTTTACATTGGATTTTTCTTCTATTGATGAATCTATCAAGCTTTTAAGGAATCTTTTTTTCTTAAAGAACCCAAAACCCATTTGGTTGAGGTCAAAACATTTTGTGTCTTGTCACACCACTTGTCCGGTGAAGCTTTTGATTTATAGAATCGAGCGTCAACAAAAAGTTATTTTTTTTCTTTAATTTTTTAAAAAGTTATTAAAATAATAGATTAAATAACTAACTATGGCTAATATGACATTGTAGACATTTCCTAATAATAGATTGGTCAACGGTCAATTTTGGGAGAAGTCTTTGTACAATTTCGGATAAAAATTCCATATTTTTGCAATTATATCTAGAAGCGGGGATATTATTGTAGTTCTCCCTAATAACAATATTCAACAATCAATAATAAGTAAATAATAAATCAATCCAACAAATTGATTTTTTAAAAAAGCATATAGAAATAGACTTCATAATCTTGTTTTGTGACTTTCAAAAAAAAAAATCTTGTTTTGTTGATATATTAATTTTACTCATTCTTGGAAAATTCTTCCTGCTTCATTAGTTGTACATTAAGGACAAAAATACCCCTACTATTTTACAAAAGCGCCAAAAGTCAGTTATGTACAAGCAGGAGCAGCAGCCACAACCACAAGCTAGAAAATGGCTGGCGTTTGAAGACTGGTACAAATTTCGTGGCAGTTTCGTCGTCACTCCCTCGACGCGTTGACGTAGAAAAAACAATGATGAAGAAGAACAAGTCTTCGCTCCGGTCACATTCGCTTACTGGTATGAGTATACAACAACAATTTGCATCCCCTTCTTCTTCTTCTTCTTCTTATTGTTTATGTCTAAAAAAAGTAAACACTCTGTTTTGTTTCTTTTTTCTTCACTGCTTCATAGCAGTTTCCCTGTTCTTCACTTTGTAAAAAACGTTAAAAAGTTTGGATTTTAGACTTGATTTTACTGTCCTTCTCTCTGTTTGTTTTTTGGGTTTGTTTGCAGGAAAGGAAAAAGAACGGGCTTTCAATAAGTTCGATTTGGTTTTTGATTGGTTAATTATTGAAATAATTCGTTAAGGTACGTGGGTTTGTGATTTTAGTGGTTGAGATTCATGGGGTTGTTGGCATAATTGGTTGTGATTCGTGATTTTTTTTTTTTTAGATTAGTGAATTTTTGCTTGATGGGTTATTGAAATATTTAGGTTTTTGCCTTATCAGTAAGTGAAAGTAGTAGCTTTTCTTGATGGGTTGTTAGATAATTGTTTGTGCTTCAAAGGGAGAATTAGGGTTGTTAGCTAGTTTTTTATTTTTTTTGTTGAATCTTAATTGGAGTAACAAGATTAAGATGGCTGGGATTTTGAGAAATTTTTTGCGTGTTGTGCAACCAAGTCCTACACGTGGTGATGATGTTGAGAATGATGCTTATAATGTTGAATACTCGTTCGCGATTGAGTATTCTGGTCCGGTTAGTAACAATATTCCACGGGTACTGCCTATAGTTTTTGACCAAATTCCTGTTGCTGCCCCAGTTGCATCTTCCTCTTTGTCGAGTGATAGTTCATTGCCAGTAGTCCAGCCGATTGTAAGACATAAGCGGTTGAAGGAGCCCAAATTAAGCTCCGAGTCCTTGAATGGTCCTTGTGTATCCGGTGAGGGTGAATCATCAACTAGGGTAGATAGCTCCAATGCATTAGGAAGTGTAACTGGTGCTGACAGCAAGCTCAAGCCATGTGATGGAATAAGTTCCAGTAAATTGGAATGTTCCAATGATCAAGATAATTCATCTGAAATTTTAGATTGCAAAGCTGGTGATGAGTGCTTGCCCGTGGAATCTGAAGTAGTAGGAGGTTCTGGTAAACTGGAAAGTTCTAGTAAATTGGAATGTCCTGATGATCAAGATAATTCATCTGAAATTTTAGATTGCACCGCTGGTGATGAGTGCATGCCCACGGTATCTGAAGTATTAGGAGGTTCTTGTAAACAGGAAAGTTCTCATTGTCATGATACTTCTCATGATGATGTAGAATTACCTAACAATAGCCAGGAAGGAGCAGATGCAGGGTTTCATGGTTATATGAATCCTGCCAATTCGGAATCAACAGAATCAGGTTTAAGTTCACGAAGTCTTTCATCCGAAGTATTTTCCTGCAAGGAGGAATATTGTAACAATGAAGAAACTCGTGGCCATGTTAAAAGGCCATCGGCAGTTACTTTCCTTGAACCTGATACAAGTGATACTGTTTATGAAGAATCTGTTTATTCTGAGGCTGAAAGTAACAATGTGAGGCCAAAGGCTGAAAGGAAAGGGAAGAAAGGTTCATGCTACCGTTGCTTGAAAGGAAATCGATTTACTGTAAAGGAGGCTTGCATTGTTTGTGGTGCAAAGTATTGTAGCAATTGTGTGGTGAGAGCAATGGGCTCAATGCCAGAAGGAAGAAAATGTGTTCCGTGCATTGGCTCCAGGATAGATGAGGCTATTAGAGGAAACTTAGGGAAATCTTCTCGGATGCTTAAGCAGCTGTTGAATGACATGGAAGTTAAACAAATAATGAAATCGGAGATATCATGCTTGATGAATCAGTTACCACCAGAGAAAGTTTGCGTGAACGGTGAACCTCTTTCTCAAAAACAGCTGGTTATGTTGCAGGGCTGTCCAAACCCGCCAAAAAAACTAACTCCAGGAAATTATTGGTATGACAAAGTATCTGGTTTATGGGGAAAGGTGAACATCTCATACAACTTCTAACTTTTAATTTTCTTTTTGAAAATAATCATACCTTTATTTCGTTGCACCACGATTGAATGAATTTCCTGGCTTAATTGAATAGGATGGATGCAAGCCTTGTCAGATTATCAGCTCCCAATTGGAAGTAGGGGGTCACCTCAAGGCTGATGCTAGCAATGGAAATACAAAAGTCTATATAAATAATCGACAGATTACTCAAAAGGAGCTCTATATGCTTCAGGTGGTTGTTCAGGATAAAATCAATTTCTTTAGAAATTTAAGTTTTCGAATGTGTAAGATTCATACTATTCTGTTAATTTTTTTCAGGCAGCAGGAGAGAAATGTGAAGGATATCCTCACTTCTGGCTGAGTGCAGATGGTTCCTATCAGGAAGAGGGACAGAATCACGTAAAGGGGAATATATGGGACAAGGTATCTTTGCGTTTGAACGTGCAGTGGCATATGTAATTTACATATTCCTTCATATTTATCTAACCATCGATGACTGTGGATGTGCTTTACAGAAAATAACAAAGCTAGTCTGTGCCCTCTTGTCTTTGCCAATTCCTACCGATAATACAAGACCTCGTGGTGATGAAGTGAATGCAATCGGCTATAATTACTTTGAGCTGAAAACACTGCATAAACTTCTTCTAGTCGGTGATAAAAAATCCGGGACGAGTACCATATATAAACAGGTAAGACATTATTGGAATTTCAAAAGAATTATCTGTCTTGTGCTATTATTTTTGTTGTATTAATCTGACTGTTGAATGTTTAAGGGCCTATTTCTTATCTATTTATAACATTCCATATTAGAATATTTTTGATGTTTTGGTTTATACCTTACCATTTGCAGGACTTTATGGTCTTACAACCAATTTCTTATGGAATGTCAGATTATGATAAAAATCTGTAAAAGCTGACAGCTGAAGTTCACCAAATGATAAAAACTTCCTGTATAATGTTTAGAACAAGCAAAAAAATAAAATCAAAAATAATACACACTAGTGTACTTATGTACAAAGATGAACATTCATTCTCTGTTTTTTTATGTACAACTTTTATTTTTATTCATTATATGTGTAAATAAAGAATGTTTATTGTATGTCAAAAATTAATAATTTGATTGTATTCTGTATATACGGTTTCTTACAGTTGTGTACAAGTAAGTGCATGTTTGTCTTTTAATTAGCTGTTAGATGAGTACGTACGTAAACAACATGCCTAGTTGTGCCATATCAATCACATCGATAAAAGTGTCTGGTTCTTAAGAAAACAAGTGCATGCTGATCCTACATTTATCTTATGGATGCATTTTGAGTTTTCGAATATAGCATTGAAAAACCTTTTCCCTTCCATGAGTAAATGGTGTACTGCATTCTGAGAACTTCCAGTCCTTGCGTTTTTGTAGCTGTAGTAAGGCAAAGACCATAAGTCTCCACCAGGATGAAAGGATATATAGTTGTAATAATTATATATTCTTTTTTGTATTTTTAGTTATACATTGAATGAAAGGATACATGATGATAGGAATGTTAATTTCAGGCCAAGCTTCATTTCAATGTTCCTTTCTCTGAAGATGAGCGTCAAAATATTAAGTTAATAATCCAAAGCAATTTGTACCGGTATATTGCTATATTGCTCGAGGGTCGAGAACGGTTTGAAGAAGAAAGTTTGACTGAAAAGTGGAAACAAGTTGTTGATCCATCAAGTTCTTCAGGTAATATTTTGTTATTTTATTTACTTTTCTTTTCGATTAAGCTTATGTGCTATGATTTTTCTTTGATTATTTCAAGATATCTTGTTCTTCAGGTAATACATCGTTTTTTTATTTACGTTTCTTTTCCATTAAGCATATGTGCTATGATTTTTCTGTGATCATTTCAAGGTATCTTGTTCATAGGTCACATGTCTTCTGATTTCCTTGAGCATAATAATCCATGTATCTTTTTCTTGATGGATTCTGTAAGCCATTACAAGTTTCAAATTACTGTTAAACTCTAAGAACCTATGTTAGCATGATAGAATTCAAATTAGTAATTTTTTTTACTATGGATTAGAATCTGAATTTATATAGTTAACAACGGGTGATGCAGGCCAGAGTGATGAAAAGACAATGTATTCCATTGGCCAAAGACTGAAAGCATTCTCAGATTGGCTTCTAAAGGTCATGATGGCTGGTAACTTGGAAGCCATATTCCCAGCTGCTACACGGGAATATGCTCCGTTTGTCGAGGAGTTGTGGAAGGATGTGGCCTTCCAAGCCACATACAACCGAAGGAATGAATTAGACATGCTACCCAGGGTTGCTACTTATTTCCTAGAACGGGTAAGACCGTACTCTTATCGTCCTTGTTTGCTGGTTCCTTCGATATAATATGTTTGATAGGTTGTGATTTCATTTCTGTTAACTGCATTTTATCAGTAAAATCCGTGTTTTTTGGTTTTTGGTCATTAAGTTCTGCTGTTATACCAAATATACCAGTATGTGTTTATGATTTGTATGTTCTTTAGAACTATATTTTATTTCATGTGGCACATATGCTAATAGTTTTTGATGAAGCTAAAGTAGAATGAAATCTGAAACTTAAACCTCATGGTTTTGTCCTTGTACTGATTCTATAGAGAGGAAAGATGATTATGATTGTTATGAGTGCTATGTTTATTTGATGTTAAAGTGCTATGTTTTTTGATACTAAAGTTATCTTCTGATTCAGGCTGTTGAGATTTCAAGACCAATCTACGAGCCCTCGGATATGGATATCCTCTATGCTGAGGGAGTTACCTCATCCAATGGGCTTTCTAGCATGGAATTTTCATTTCCAAAGTTAACTCAAGAGAGCTTTGTGGACGCCACCACAGATCAAAATGATCCCTTATTCAGGTTACTCTCAGTGCTTTGAACTGTATTTTTGCAAGCAATACACCCCCCTCACATGTAAGACTAATGTACTTGCCATGTGGCTCAAACTCAAACACTGACAAATAACAAATCTAGATAACATATACAAATTCAAATATAATCTTCTAGGAGGATTCGAATCCATACACTTTTTAAAATCGGTTTTGATAGCATGTTAATAACCATTATACCCAAAAGTTTAACCTGTTAGGATAAGGTCAACATTCAACAATAGTATATAAGCTTCTAACAAATGCCTTGCACTTTCCCAAATTTTGCCAATTCCTTTGCTGGCTAAATGTTATCTTGTGATTTAGAGTAGAGCAGACGTAGGAGGAATTGTGGGTGGTAGCCCTGGCAGGCAAACTAATTCCTAGCAGCATAAAACAGGGTTTCAATGAAGACTCTGTGCATCTAATCTAAGATTCTGTTAACTAGAAGCATTAGTTAAGTTGGTGGAGTCTTTAAGTACTTGTTTTGACAATCCAGAAAACTACAGGCAGAAGAAAAAACAAATATTATTGTTTCACATACTTCTCGGGTTGCTAATTGATCCATAAATTACCTTTCAACTGGAGCCTCAATGATACTTTCTCAATTTATCCGGCAAAATTACGTTCGAGTTTTATTAGGAGAATTTTTTTGGGGTATGAAATTTTAGCTTTCAAATATTCATATTTCTCTTGCAATAAACCATGGATGTTGAGCCTGAGTTGCTTGAAAATGGAGCACATGAATGCATACACACTTACATTTGTACAATATATCTCTATTCTTACAACGAAGAACATGGTTTTACACGAATTAGCAGGAATTATTTCATCTTAGCGACCATTTCCTGCTTTAAACATGTAGGTATCAACTCATCAGAGTGCATCCAAGGAGTCTTGGGGAGAACTACAAATGGCTAGAAATGTTTGAAGATGTTGACATTGTTCTATTTTGTGTTTCATTGCCGGAATATGATGAGCTTGTTGAAGATAGTAATGGAAATCCCACTAACAAGATGATGATGAGCAAGCAGCTCTTTGAAAGTATTGTAACTCATCCAAGGTTCAATGAAAAGGACTTCCTTCTGTTACTGAACAAGTATGATCTACTGGAGGAAAAGATCGAACAAGTTCCTCTCACTAAATGTGAATGGTTTCATGACTTCAAACCCGTGATCAGCCATAATCACAACAACAACAGCAGAAGAACTAGCAAGACATCGCTAGCTCAATATGCTTTCCATTATATTGCAGTGAAGTTCAAGATATTGTTCCAAGATCTTTCTGGTCATAAGTTGTTTGTTTCACAAGTTACCGGGTTGGAGCCTGATTCTGTTGGAGAAGCTCTCAAATACGCGAGTGAAATTCTCAAGTGGGAGGAAGAGGAACCCAACTATACTCACAATGATTTGTCTTCATATACTGACTATGAGCAAAACTCATTATCCTGATCTTCTTTTAGTGTGAAATTTGTTGCAACACTTTGTAAAACATCCAAAAGATTAGAAAATAAAACAAGGAGAGGAAAGATATATAGAGAGGCCTGATTGGCTGATTGTATACATTTACACACAAAAAACTTGGGATACAGTTGTAGTATTACAGAGCTTTGACCTAGTAGATATATGTAACATGTAGAGAAGCTGTTTTCTTTTGTAGAGCTTGAAAGAAGGCTGTCTGCCATTTCAGAACTATTAAAGAAAAGAGATTATTTTCTTCTTTTTTTCCTTTTACTTTCGAGATTCATATTATTATTTGATAGCTTTATTACAAACTTGAACTCTCGGGGCGTGATTACTATTTGGGAATTCTTACAATGGAAAGAGAATTAATTCCTGTTGGGAATCAAGTCACCACCCAGGAAATAAGTTCCCTTCCTGTTTTTTTTTACCCACTGAAACTTACGTCCAGTTTGGCATTTCTGTGCTGTGGAAAAAATTGCTTTTGATTCTGCTGTGGGAGAATTACTTTTGGATTTGCTGTGAGAAAAATCAGTTGAATATTTGGTAAATTGATTTTTTTATTCAACTGATTTTTAAAAGTGCTGTAAGAACCAAAAGCAATTTCAATGTGTTTAGTAAAATCAGTTGAATATGTTTGGTTCTATCTCCCTTGATATATATCCCCCTCTAGTTTGAGCAATGCAAGCCGTATTATCTTCAAATATTTGTGTTGGCATTTCTATAGATAATGAAAATCCACAAGTATTGTGAATATAATGAATAACTGACCTTAGCCAAACACATTCTCGACTTGCTTCATGAAGTGCGATGATTTCAGAATGATTAGATGATGTAGCAATCAAAGTCTGTTTTGTGGAGCGCCATGATATTGCTGTGCCATTATATGTAAAAACATATCCCGTCTGTGAACGAGCTTTGTGGGGATCAGACAGATACCCGGCATCAGCATAACCAAGTAAACCTGAAAAATTGTTAGATTTTGTATAAAATAATCCTAAATCTTTCGTTCCACAAAGGTAACAGAAAAGATGTTTGATCCCATTCCAATGTCTCTGAGTTAGTGCTGAACTGAATCTAGCCAGTACATTTACAGAGAATGCAATATCTGGTCTAGTACACTGAGCCAGATATAATAAGGGCACCGATTGCATTAATATACGATACCTCAGGACCAAGTATCTTTTCACCATTTTCTTTTGGACGAAATGGATCCGTTTTTGGATCAAGAGATCTAACAACCATAGGAGTACGTAATGGATGGGCATTATCCATATTGAATCTTTTTAAAATCTTTTCAATATATGCTGATTGATGGATAAGTACTCCATTTGATCTATGCTCGATCTCAAGGCCGAGACAATATTTTGTCTTTCCCATATCTTTCATTTCAAATTCCTTTTTCAGGTATTCAGCAGTTTTCAGGAGTTCCCCAGGAGTTCCAATTAAGTTCATATCATCAACATAAACTGCTATGATAGCAAATCCAGATTCTGATTTCTTAATGAAAACACATGGACATATAGGATTATTAATATATCCTTCTTTAATCAGATATTCACTAAGACGGTTGTACCACATCCGTCCAGATTGTTTTTAATCCATACAAGGACCTTTGTAATTTTATCGAATACAAATTACGAGGTCTTGTGTTACATGATTCTAGGCATTTTAAATCCTTCAGGGACTTTCATGTAAATATCTGAATCCAATGAACCATATAGATAAGCGGTCACTACGTCCATCAGACGCATTTCCAGTCTTTCCAAGACAACCATGCTTATCAGAGATCGAAACGTAATTGTATCCATCACTAGTGAGTATGTTTCATCAAAATCGATGCCAGGTCTCTGCGAGAAATCCTGTGCTACAAGTCGTGCCTTATATCTCACGATCTCGTTTTTCTCATTACGTTTCCGTATAAAAACCCATTTGTACCCAACAGGTTTAACTTCTTCAGGCGTCTGGATTATTGATCCAAATACTTCACGTTTGGCTAATGAAGTCAATTCTGCTTGAATTGCTTTTTTCCATTTAGGCCAATCAGACCTCTAGTCTACAATCATCAAGATTATGAGGTTCATAATCATCATTTATAATTTCAGTTGCCACTGAGTATGAAAATACATCATCGATGATTTTTTCTTCATGATTCCACAATTCTCTTGTATAATTTATAGAAATTTCCTCATTTCTACATTCTTGTATCTCTTCAGAGATTCCTTCCCCCACATGGGATTTTGTTACTTTAGTAACTTGTGTCCTTTTAGGGACATTTAACTCTTCTGGAGTTAACTTAGAGAAAGTGGATTTATTTATTTTCCTTTTTCGAGGAACAAAATCTTTTGAGCCAACTGGTCTACCACGCTTCTGGCGTGCAGTAGATGATTCCTTTGCTATCATTTGTTTAGATTGTTTTTCTAGAACAATCACCCGTGCTGGTACATTAACAGCTGAGATGTATGATTTTGTTACCCTAGTAGCATCTGTAAATGCATCTGGTAACTGATTTGCTATTGCTTGAAGATGTACAATCTTACATACTTCATTCTCACATTGAGATGTGTATGGGTCTAAATGAATTAGACTAGGAACTTTCCAGGAAAGTTCATGCTTCTCTTCAGAAGAATTTTTTCTTTCCCCTAATGATGAGAAATTTGTTTCATCAAAATGACAATCTGCAAACCGTGCTGTGAAAAGATCACCAGTCAAATGTTCCAGTTATCTAATAATTGATGGTGAATCCAGACCAACATATATTCCCAAACGCCTTTAGGGTCCCATTTTAATTCTTTGTGTTGGCACAATTGGGACATATACTGCACAACCAAAAGTACGTAAATGAGATATATCTAGGTTGATGACCAAGTACAAGTTGTACTGGTGAATACTGATGATAAGCAGTGGGCCGAAGCCGGATTAATGCAGCAGCATGTAAAACAGCATGCCCCCATACAGAAATCGGTAATTGCGTTCGTAACAATAAAGTCCTTGCAATTATATGTATACGTTTAATAAATGATTATGCTAATCCATTCTGAGTATGAACATGTGGAACTGGATGTTCAACATCAATCCCGACCACTTTGCAATATTCATCAAATGCTTTGGAAGTAAATTCACCAGCATTATCAAGGCGTATGGATTTAATTGAGTGATCGAGAAAATGAGCCCGAAGCCTGATAATCTGTGCAAGCAATCTTGCAAAAGCAACATTACGTGTTGATAATAAGCATACATGTGACCATCTTACAGATGCGCCAACTAGAACCATAGAATAACGAAATGGTCCACTTGGTGGATGAATAGGTCCACATATATCCCCTTGAATTCTTTGTAAAAATGATGGGGATTCAAAACCAATTTTAGAAAAAAAGATGGTTTTATTGTTAATTTTCCTTGGGAACATGCAGTACATAAATTCTCATGTGATAAAAGAACCTTCTGGTTCATTAATGGATGTCCGTGAGAATTTTCAATGATTTTACGCATCATTGCAAATCCTGGATGACCGAGACGGTCATGCCAAAGTACAAACACTTTTGGATCTGAGAACTTCTTATTCATAACTGTATAAGTTTCTACACTTTTGATAATAGTGTAATATAATCCATAAGATAAAGCACGCAACTTTTCTTGAATGAGTTTCAGGCCTGAATTATGAGAAGTAATGCACAGATATTCAATATTATCTCTATTCATAGTTTCAATATGGTATCCATTCCTCCGTATGTCTTTGAAACTAAGCAGATTCCTTCTAAATCTACTTGAATATAATGCATCATCGATACATATTTTAGTATTGTTTGGTAACAATATCGTGGCTTTTCCAGAGCCTTCTATCAGATCCGCTGGACCTGATACTGTATTAAGATTTTCTCTAAGCAAAGTTAAATTTATAAAATATTTCTGACTCCGCAGAATTGTATGAGTTGTTGCACTATCAACTAGACATATATCTCCTGCTTCTAGCTTTTCAATAATCCACATTTTATCATTTGGATTCATTTTGTATGCTTCATAAAGAAAAATCAAGTACGTATTAGACAAAGTAATTCAAAAACATATATTGCATAAAGATATATTTTACATGAACGAAATTACAAAATAATACTACTGTATGTAGTATTTAATTGGTATGGACATTCCTATCACCAATTGAAGCTGCTGGCATGTCTTTCGGGTCTGAGAAGAAATCTGTAACATTCAGATGAGTAATATCCCTAGGATAAGAATTTTCAATGAAATGAGTTTCCGGTTTCTTTCCCTTTCCTCTGATTGATGCTTGATACAGATCCACCAGATGTTTCGGTGTGTTACATTCATTTGACCAATGATTGTCACATCCACACCTAAAACAAACACTGTTATTTGCATTGGGCCTATTTTGAGCATTTTTTCCTTTGTACTGTTTTGCCTCATAAGTATTCCACTTTTGTTGAGCGTTATGATTATAACCACCTGATCTTTTAAAACTTCGGCCTCGGCCTCGGTTAGGATTACGACCATAACCACGGCCGTGATCAGGATTATGACCGTTACCATGACCACGATTAGAATTGTCATACCTACGGCCACTGACCACGACCACGATTTTCGACAGTATTAGCATTCACCTCCGGATATGCTGTAGAACCAGTCGGGTGTGATCCGTGATTTTTTATTAGTAGCTCATTATTTTTTTCTGCTACTAAAAGGCATGAGATAAGTTCTGAATATTTTGAGAATCTGCGTTCTCGATATTGCTGTTGCAATATTATGTTTGAGGCATGTAAAGTTGTAAAAGTCTTTTCCAACATATCTTTTTCAGACACCTCTTCACCACATAATTTCAACCTTATGGTGATTCTAAATAGAGCAGAATTATATTCAGAAACTGATTTATGATCCTGGAATCGTAAATGCTGCCATTCATATATGACATTTGGTAATGTTACATCATGCTGATGATCATAACGATCTTTAAACTCTTGCCACAGTTCATCAGGTTCTGTGACAGTAAGATACTGAGCTTTTAAGTTTTCATGTAAATGATGAACGAATTATCACCATTGCTGTGGATCTATCATGTTCATTAGCCTCACTACCATCATCAATGGTGTAATACAGGCCTTGGGATTTTAAGTATAATCCCGCATCAATAACCCAAGACATATAATTATCTCCCGAAACTTCGAGTGCATCAAACTTCATATTTGCAAGTTTAGCCATGCTTACAACTTCTTTTTTCTGTAAATTAAATTATAGATTTAATTTAGTGTGAATATAATTAAAAAGCATAATGAATTAAACAATTCATCTAGAGACACATCATAAGCCAGTCCCGAGACACAGCATAAGCCAGTATCATATATTGCATAAAAATAAATGTCAATGTCAGAGTCAAAGTCAGAATCAGAGTTATAGTTATAGTCAGAGTCAGAGTCAGAGTCAGAGTTATAGTCAGAGTCAGTATAGATATATATATATATATATATAACGTGTTATAAATAAGTAAATCTAGAACTATATATAGGTTCCGTTGACGGCATAAGCCATCTTATTATACGAAACTGTATACAGATCCAGATTATTGAGATGTAAGTAAATCACCTGTCAGGGGATCCTCTCTACTTACATATAATCGTGCTGATAACGTGTTATAAATTAATAAATCTAATAGATGAAGAATGATGAATGAATATATGAAGAACATGAAGAACACAGGTGAAGATCAAAGACAATGAAGTGAGCTATAAAATAGAGAGAGGAACGAGAGATTAGAGAATATATGAGAGAAACCTTTTCTTGTATTGTATTGACTTTGTGTGATATTTTTGTGTTGCGAAAAATATGATTAACAATTTATCTCCAAATTCTAATTGCTCGCGAGTATACGAATCAAAAGATAGTATAGCTAGCCGAGCACAGATATCGTTCCCACAGAGACTGAATTAATCCTACAAGTCTTACCAATTAAACTAAAACTAAACCTTAAATTGAAAACTTTAATAAATGAGAATTGATTTGTTAATTATTGACTAAGAACAGAAAATTAAAGAAAAATAATAAAAGTTCACAGCAAAGCAAAATCGAAAATCAAATAGGCAAAACACTAGAGCATCCGATTTCACCGTAACCAATCATACTCAATTTCTTTGGCATGTTAATTCTAATTAATTCCCCTTATTGATGATCAATTTTCCCAAATATATTTAATGGCCATGGCATCTGGTTACACTAAAAGTATTCATACAAATTAATCCTCTATGGCATCTAGATGAATTGAATTTGTAAAAACCCATTAAGTTCCATGGAAATTGTTAAAAACATCACATAAATCCCAATTGCATGGCATCTACAATTAGACATTCATGGTATCAATTGCAAGAAGCAAAAATCAAGTAAAGTATGGCATCTACTCTTACTTGCATCAAGTTACTTAAAAATAGATGGTGATCAAACATCCAAATTCAAGCACACATAAATTAAGTGCAGCAAAAGATACTCAATAGGGAAGAAAATTCGAAATTAACATTAACGAAATAAATTAAATAATCATGGCTAGGCTACATCGTAGCCCTAGCAAAAAGAATTAGTTCCTCATAGTCATGAATACAAGCCTAAGAGAAAACATAGTAGAAAATAATGATAGAACCCGGTTAATAGATGGAATGTCGCCTTAGAGCTCTTCAACTTGCCTATGCTGCTGTATGTATGATTTTTCTGCTGTATTTCCACTTAAATAGGCATGAATTGGGTCTTCTTTTAGTTCCCTAATCAACCTCCAATAAGGATAATTCAATGTCACTCAAAATAGGAAATACAATCCTTTTAACTTTAGGAATCTTGATCCAATTTCAACTAATCCTAACATGGAAAGTTTAGGATCAACTAAAACTGAATCAAAGTGAATTTTAGGCATTCATTAATCTTCCAAAACATAACAAATTTGTCTAAGACCTTCATTCCCGAATAGACAGCCCGTAATGCTTTATTTCCAAAATCCCGCGTAGAAATTCTGAGCTGACATTTGAGTAGTAAAATAGTCATAACTTCCTCTAGAAAACTCGAAATCACGAACCGTAAAATTCTACGGAAAGCTAACTTCCGTACCTTTCCAACCATATAAGGTTCGAAACCTAGTTACTTCTGAGATGATACAGTTTAATTCTTGAAGTTGACCCATCAGCAGATGTTGTTTACTCTGGCTTGATCCAAATCTTCCAAATTGCTTCCAATTATCTCCTAGGACTTGAATAGATGAGAACTAAGAAAAGAAACATAAAATGCAAGAGTTTAACTCAAAACAAAGTAATAAACTAAAGAATAGAGGTATAAAACATAGGCAATTATAATATTATCATTTTGTACTGATATTTTTTTGATCTTTTTCATACAGTGCACACATATATATAGAGGCAAAGAAAGAGGGAGTGAGGCGGTGAAAATGAAGATATTTGTGTGATGTGTAATCCTTGTGTGTATTACATAAATGGTAAAAACCACCTATTATAACACAAACCTGAAAATCCACTATTTTTCAGATTTTTCTTCCAGAGTTTTGGGGATAACAAATACTCAAATCTTCGTGTTCTTTTTTTTTTTGATACAACCAGAAAAAGAAGGCAACAAGAATACAAATACACACGGCAACAGAAAAGTAAGGCAAAAGCAAAAAGCAAAAATAACAAAGCAAAAGCAAAAAGCAAAAATACAACAAAATAATTTTTTTTAAGAGATTGGAACCCAGATCTTCTTTTTTTTCTATTCAATACCATCGAAGACAGGAACAAAACAAAGAAACAAATTAAAAAATAATGAAAATACACAAAAGTGTGTCTAATACAACCTATAGGGGGGGGGGGGGGGGGGGGGTGAATAGGTTTTAGTTGATTTATTACCAACTTTTCGACTTAATCAATCTTAATAGTCCTACCCCATATTAGCAATCAATCAATCCAATATAAATATGCGGAAATCAATAAAAACACAATGATTGATTTACGTGAGAAACCCTCCAACTGGGCAAAACTCACGGGCTATTCTTCTAGCCACATATAGTCCTCAAATCCACTATTTGAATGAAAGTTTACAACCTAGGTTGACTTCAAGTCACACCTACTTGGTCACTAACCCTTTCACTCTACCCAACGGGCCTTTAATAGTGATTCTAGACCACAAGCTTGTGCACTAACCCACTTAGTCACAAAGCTTAACAATCAATGAAGAGGTTAAACAACCTATATGAATATGTAAAAGATATTCAAACATGCAATTAATGCTAGGCAACACTAATGCTTATCTAAGGATTTAAAGATGTCAATAAATGCAAATCCTAGATATCAATATCTAAATGCAAATGCATGAAGATTTAGCTAGAAGGGTAAAATCGTCCTAAATGCTAGCTATCAATGAACAAAGCTCTCAACCAACAAACAACAACTCAAACATGTTATAAATGCCAATAAACATAAAGATATGCAGTAAAATCATATAAAAGAGCTAACCCTAGGCAAACAAGAACATAAATAAATACAATGAGATTTATGGCATGTTCAAGTTACCTAGTCAATGAAAGCAAGAAGAATCCATGATGAGATGATGCTTGTAAGATGTTAGATGCACATGAATTTGTGTTTGGTTGAGTAAAGATGAGTTCTTGGGAGTTTCTCTCTCTAAGGGAAGCTTGGCCTCTCAAAAATGGCTTCTTGAACTCACAAAAACGAGCAAGGAAGAAGAGAGAATATATATAAGGGAGCCCTAGTCAAAACTGCGTCGTTTTGAACTTAGGGCACAGAAACCCGTCAATACCGCTTGATGGACCGCGTCGCAGGCAAGTGTCCAGACCGCGGTACACACAGCAGTGTACCGTCTAGACAACAACGCGGTGTAGGGCAATGTGCATGCAGGTGCACATGCCGCGGTATGGGCAATAGAGGCCTACTGGACAACACCGCGACTTGGATCGCTATGCGTGCAAGAGTACAGGAAGCGGTACATGAAGCATGACCCTACTGAGGTATACCGCTCTGTATACCGCGGTGCAAGCATGTCTTGCCAAGCGGTCTAGGCCGCGGTAAGAGAAGAAATTCTCTTTTCGGGGCAAACTCAACACACTAAGTGATGTGCAAAAAGTGCAAGTGTGGAGTGTGAAAAGTGGCATACAATACATCATTCAATTACATGAAGATAAGAGCATAATGCATGCAAGTGAGTGTGTGCAACTAGATCTCTTCAAAGAAAGTTAAACAAGTGAGATACCTTTGAAGTGCTCTTGAGAGAGATGATGTCCTTGAAGCTTGATCACACCCAAGAGGCCTAATTTACCCTTACAAAAAATAATCCCCAATGTGGTTTGTTAACGAAATAAGCCAATCAAAATATGAGAACTTACAAATAAAACAGAGGAACCACTACTGTCTACCCAGGCATTTCTGACACAAGCCAGGTCTTCTTATTCTTCTTTCTTAAAATAAAAAAATCAAAGAAAAACATGAAAATAACCCTAGATCTTCTTCTTCTTCTTCTTTCTTCAAGGGCATGGTGTTTGAATCGGAATCAGCCGCCAAGTCGCTTTACGACGATTATGTGAGACGGGTTGGGTTTCAGACCTGGGTTGTCTTCCCGAAAGTCGGAGTGTGATGGGTCTGTGATATCTTGCGGAGTTGGATGCAGATGGGGTTCTGAGAATCGATCCAAAGGTTACGAGAGCTGTTCGGCAATGGTCTTATTGAAGAAGAAGTAGGGGATTTAGGTGATCAGGAGTTTTCGAGGGTGTTCTTAGATTTGCTTGGTTTCCAGATGTTGAATCTGGATTTGGTTTGATTTGGTTTTGGGTAAATATCATGAAAGGTGAGGGATAAAATGGGAAGTTTAGTAAAAATTCATTAATGTCAAGAGATGAGCGTGTTTTCATTTCTGCTTTCTAGGAAGCTGGTTTCCAAAATCATCAATTTGTAGTTTCTCAATTGCTGCTGTGGGGGAAGCCAAAAGAGACCAAAAGCAGTTCCCATCAATTTTACCAAACTGGGCCTTAATTCCATGTTTGTATTACCGATTAGTAAACACGCTTTTAGTGTGCTAATCGGGAATCCTTATGAGAGAGGGAATTAATTTCCGATTTTACTAAAAACAGTTAAGAATTAGGAATTAAGTTCACACACACAAATTAGGAATTAAGTTCTTACTTAATCCCTTTTCCAATTAAACTTGATTTCTTTTGATTTGCATTTAGATAGGTAAACACACCCTTAATGTATCTGATATGTAACTTCGTTTTCTTATGTTTATTATGAACCTGTATCTATATTTGACATTCCAAACACATAATTAAATGCATGGGAGAGCTATATGAGCAGCATATACTTGTAGAATATAATTAATCTCAAATACACAACACAGTTTTTCCAGAATGTTTGATATCTACTGTCTGCATACTACAAACATTACACCAAACAAACTTTTGACAACACAGAAAGTTAATACTAATCATTAATCAACATAAAAGAATCATATTTGCACACTCTTTGATTGATAATTCATCATCACCAAGGCACAAACCGATCCATGATCAAACAGACAGTGGTTTCTGACATTAGAGTTTCTTCCTCAACATGTCGTCTGGTCTCCTTCTTAGCTTTCTGCTTGTCTTCAACTTCTTGTTGTTCATTATCTGCTCTTGAAGATGAAAATGGCGTCTTCTTTGCTCTAACCTTCTCTCTCAGTTTTGCCAACTCACCTATCCATATCTCCACAACTGCAGACATTTTCCCACGTTATATTTTTCTCAAAATATCTCCTTTTTTTAGTGTTGAATGAGAATCAGAATGAGAGAAGAGAAGCTTTAATTGGATTGTTTATATAGGGATAGAAGGTGAGAAAAAAAAAACATGGTGCAGAGTTTGGAGGTTCTGAGAAATGGGTTTTGACTAGCTTACAAAAAACTTGCGGATGCCCCCAGATATGGTTCAATTACTGTTCAATGTTATTTATTGGATATTCCAATCTTCTAATAAAGAATAATAGAATATCTTACAAGTGGGAATGTTAAGGTGTGAATGCTCACACTCTCATGCATGCTCTAAGTTACTATATATGCATCATCCAATCACAGGTACAATTACAATGAACAACAGAAATTTTCGGTGCACCCGGCTACCAGTATACGTATGTTAGATAAAATAATAAAATATTAAAGGGTAATTACAAATTAGGTCCGGGACTTTTTTTAAATTCCAAATTGTTTGAGACTTTTACAAAAGAGGCCAAATTTGTCCATACATTTTTCTCAAGTACCAAATTTGTCCCTCTAACTAAGTCCAATCAGTCAACTTTAACTATGTATGGGAATAATTGTACTTTACTCCTAAACAATAGAATAAAGACACATGCACTGTTTTTTAAACACATGTAAATTTTGTTTATTTTATTTGTGGGTTTTGATTTTTGAATAATTTTGACAACAAAGTTTGTATAATATTAACAAGAAAAAACAATTATATAAAAATAGTAAAAGACTAAACTTAGGATAAAATAAGGGTATAATTGACATTATTTTATTAAAATATTTTTAGATTTTTTAGACAATTTTAATTTAAAAAAGGTACAATGGTGTTTCATTAATAATATTTGAGATTTTTTTTGTAATTATAATAGTGAATTTAATGCATAAAAAACAAAACAACTTTGCTCTAATATGATAAATAAATGGTATTTAAGTACTTTAACTAAAATTGTTAAAGTCAACTGCTATATTTAATACTGTTAAACCGTTAGATTGACCAATTTGGTCACTTCTAAAAAGAAATGGACTAATTTGGTACTTGGAAAAAATATGAGGACCAATTTGGTCACTTTTATAACAGTCGTAAATAACTTGAAATTTAAAAAAAAATCCAAGACCTAATCGGTAATTGCCAAATATTAAATTATAGGATGAAAGAGAAATGATTAAATAATGTTGGGAAAAAAACTGACATACCTAGGTATCGGTATATCAGTGGGAAGATTTTCTCCCAATAAAGAGATCTCAAATCTCTTTATTTTCATTACATGAGACTATGAGAGGGTTAATTTTTATTTTTTAAAATAACAACTCAGTAAATATATTGTATAGTAGTTAAACCCTTTTTTATATATCATATGATAAATCAAGATAGACCCATAATCAATTGGATTGTCGGTCAAAATAAATAAAAATTGAATTATTAAAGATAATGGTAAAATCCTAACGGTTAATTTTGGACTGGGTAATTAAGGATAGCAAAATTACCTATGGGGACCCGTACTTTTGGGGTGTGGGATAAGTTTCAATTTAGTGAGGATGAGACATGGATGGAGATAGATAAAATAACACGCAATGAGTATAGGGCGGGGATGGGTTTTATACTTCCCGTCCCATTTAAAATAAAACTTAGTTAAACTACGTTGTTTCAAAGAAAAGAAATATATATATATATATATATATATATATATATTAACCCTAACTTTATATATCTTCAATGTTATTTAACATAAAATGATAAAATAAAATACTATTAAAAATACCCTATCCACTAATTACAACACTAATCCTCAAACAACTCAATATTAATCGTTCATTGCTTCAACCTCGGCTACAAAAGGACAAACAGTAAGTTTCATTCGCTAATAACTTTTTAAATTAAAAGTTCAATAACAACATTTTTTTTTCAAGTTTATTACTTTAATAATCGTTAAGTTTATAAGATGATTTTTAATAGTTTCTTGGAATTACTTATTACTTTATATATTATAATATATTCAATGGTTATATATTTATTATTTTAATAAATAATTATGATAAATACGGTAAACTGGGTGGGATCCATGGGGATGGGGAAAGCATTCCCCGTTCTATCCCGCCCTGCTCTAACCCGCTCCATCTATGGTGGGGTTTTATGAGAAGATGAGTTTGCAAAAAATAAATGGGGTGCTGAGAAGACCACCCTGCCCCGAACCCACCCCATTGCCATCCCTACGAGTAATGTTAGTTTTCCTAAATTTGATGTGCTAATGGTGCATCATTATTATTTATTACTCTCAAGGAGTGTGATAGGGTATGAGCAAGCACACAGCAGAGTGTTCCCAAATAAATGGTGTGTTGATGGTTTTGTGTAGTATAAGAGCATCTCCAATGGTATCCTCAAAAATAGGAGAGTAATCAAAATTTGATTATTTTTCCAAAAAAATATTGTCCAACAGAGTGACTATAATTTAGCAATAGCAGTTATGAATAATCAAATTGTCTCTCCAATAATCAAATTTGAAGATTGATTTTTAATCATCAAATACAAATTAAACTCAAAATAAATGTTGTTGTAATTTTATTATTTCTCTCATATGTGGCTTTTTTTTCTCTCTTTTTTTTTCTCTGATCATCTATGTATCTCATCATTGTTTCGACCTCAAAAATTTCAATCAGGTAAAATTCGTCTCTTCATTACGAATGGATCAATACCCATTTCATATAACTTCTCTTGTCTTTTATAGTTTTTTTTACCATTGAAATAAAAATGAACGGGAATGAAAAATGTGGCAGGATTAGATTTTTTATTTAGATAAAGTAGATTTTTGATTTAGATAAAGTGTGTCATTGTGGACTACACAATCATCAAATTTAACAATCCCTGGAAACAATCTTCAAATGCTGAGGTGACAACTTTTGATGATTCAAATTTACTTATACCATTAGAGATGCTCTAAAGCCGTCACATGTTTTCAAACACAAACACAAGCACTTCACATGGCCTTTCACGGCCCATTGACCCAACTAGAGATGCACATTTTCTCCCGGATCCCCACATCCCCACATCTCCTTCCCTATTTGGGAAAAAAAATTGAGAAAAAAAATGAAGAAATGGGTGGTGATGGGGATGATTTTCATCCCCAAATTGAAATGGGGATGGTGATGGGGAGACCCCCTCCCATCCCTCCCATACCCATTTCCCTATTTTCCCCACAAATATATTGAAATGGGGATGGGGATGGAGGGAGACTCCTCCATTCCCATTTCCCTGTTTTCTTAAAAACATATATAAATATTATTATTATATATATATATATTAATTTTTTTTTATTCTTTGAAAACCCTAACTATATAAATTCATTTACTCTTTTAACTTCAAAACCTAAAACCTAAAACCTAAACTTAATGTTTGTGTTACTTCATATGTGAAGTTGGCTTAGTTTGAAACTTTGAATTATTTGAAACACTTTATTTTGTAATGAATTTTATTTTGTATTTGTAATGCACTAATAGATTTTATTTTGTATTTGTAATGAAATGTTTGTTTTTATTTATTTATAATTTTTAGTTAAACAGGGAAATGGGGAAACGGGGGAATGGAGAAATGGGGGAAACGGGAAAAAACAGGGAAAACGAGGAAAATGGGGAACTAGGGTTTGGGATGGGGATCCTCATCCCCATTTTCTATTAATGGGAAAATGAGTGGGGATGGGGGAAGGGTCTGGGAAGTGGGGATGTGGATGGGGGGATCTATATCCAGCCTCATTCCCCCAATGTGCATCTCTAGACCCAACTAACTTCATATTCATATGTAAAATATATTTTGGGTGCGGATATTGTCACTCATAACTATGATAAACATACCAATATTTATAAATACATCCATATCTAAAATTTAAAATTAAATCATTACTATAAGTACCAATCTTAATGCCTATAGTACCCTTATTTAAATAAATATATTCATTTTAATACAATTTATTTATAAACCCTCTAAAGTTATTAACACACTCAATTTCACAAACGATATGTACTTTATCTTTTTTTTAAAAAATTACTTCTCACCTTTTGTTTATTGATAGAGTTCAAAAGAAAAAAAAAATAAAGAAATACGCACCTCTGTATGATCAGAGTCCTTTGAAAATTCTTTTTCCATTATTTCGTTATATGATAATAGGAGATTTTGATATTTGAAATAGAATTAGGGTTTAATTAGAGTTTAGTTTTTTTATTAAGGAAATATAGTTAAAGATATGAGTGTAATTAATGGGTGTATATAATATTTGGTTTATTTTTAATTTAACTAATTTGTCTTTATTAGTAAATTTCTTACTAAGATATTTTTATAATTATAATTTTATTAAAATATGAGTGTGATTATCATATTTATGGATAACAATATCGACACCCATATATTTAATGTATTGATCCCTATTTTTTAAGAAGATTTTAAGTTAATTGTAGTCTAGAAGTTGACAATTATCTAATTGAAAAACATTTTATTTATTTATTTTCAAGAGATAAATTTGTAAGCTTGGATAAAATCTATTATTTTATCATTGTTGTAATTAATGTAGATTCTTCCACAGCCTAAATCCCACTGCCACTCTCTCATCTGCTCTCACCCATTTGCATCATCCACTTGACTTCACAATTAATATATGGATGCAATATTAATACAAATGGCTTAGTGATTGCCTATATATATATATATCGCGGTCTCTCCATTTGTAAACAAGAGTATTGAAGTTCAATATACATACAAACTACAAAGAGTTAATATATATATATATATCTCTTTTCATTTATTATTTACTTATTTCTTATGTTATTCGATTGTTCTTCATTTCATTTTATAACACGTGATTAACACGATTATATGTAAATAAAAAGGATCTATTGATGAGTGATTTACTTACATCTCAATATTCTGGATCTATTTATAGTTTCGTATACACGATGGTTTATACCTTCAACGGATCCTATATATAGTTCTGAATTTATTTATATTGTTTAATTATTCGCAATATATAAGACTGACTGTGGTTGTGTCGACAAAGACTGGCTACGACTGTGTCGATATAACCTATTATAGTTCTGGATTTATTTTTATGCACATATCAGACGAGCTTAGCCTCTTGGAATTGTTTACGTACATCTCAATATTCTGTATCTATTTATAGTTGGGCTCAAAAAATAAATAACACTTTTTGTAGGTGGTATTTCAACAATGTCACTGCTTTAATAACTTATGTTTAAAAGGCACATATTATGGTGAACGGACAAAAATACCCCCAATTGTTGTTCCACTTCAGATTTCTTTCATTCAGTTTACAGTGACAAAGTTGTGAAGTAGAGAGAGAAAGTCCGGTTGAAACTCAAACAATCACTCGAACTGTGATGGAGTGGTGCTACACAGACGCATTCGAGGGTCATAAGATTCTTTTATCACATGGGAATTTATTGAGGATTCATATCCTAGAGATATCATTGAGGATTCATATCCTAGAGATATCACACATCTCAATGTTATAGATTTCTTTGATGGTCCGAAAGACAAGCCGACTGCTTCAATTGGTGATGGGAACGTCCATACCAATTAAATACTACTTATTGTAGTATTATTATTTTTTATTATGTTCATGTAAAATATATCCCAATGCAATATATACTTTTTGATCACTTTGTCTTATATGCATTTTATTTTTCTTTATGAAGCATACAAAATGAATCTAAACGATAAATTGAGTTTATTGAAAAGCTAGAAGCGGGAGATATATGTCTAGTTGATAGTACAACAACTCATACAATTCTGCGGAGTCAAAAATATTTTATAAATTTAACTTTACTCAGAGCAAATGTTAATACAATATTAGGTTCAGCGGACCTGATAGAAAGCTCTAGAAGAGCCATGATATTGTTACCAAACAATACTAAATTATGTATCGATGATGCTTTATATTCAAGCAGATCCATAAGGATTCTGCTTAGTTTCAAAGATATACGGATGAATGGATATCATATTGAAACTATGGATAAAGAGAATATTGAATATATGTGCATTACTTCTCAAGATTCAGGTCAGAAACTCATTATAGAAAATATGTGTGCTTTATCTTCTGAATTATATTACACTATTATCAAAAGTGTAGAAACTTATGCAGTTATGAATTAGAAGTTCTCATATCCAAAAATGTTTGTACTTTGACATGGCCGTCTCGGTCATCTAGGATCTACAATGATGCGTAGAATCATTGAAATTTCACATGGACATCTACTAAAGAACCATAAGATTCTTTTATCACATGAGAATTTATGTACTGCATGAGAATTTATGTACTGCATGTTTCCAAGGGAAATTAACAATAAAATCATCTTATTCTAAAGTTGGTTTTGAATCCCCATCATTCTTACAAAGAATTTAAGGGGATATATGTTGACCTATTCATCCACCAAGTGGACCATTTCGTTATTTCATGGTTCTAGTTGATGCATCTGTTACATTGTCACATGTTTACTTATTATCAACACGTAATGTTGCTTTTGCTAGATTGCTTGCACAAATTACCAGGCTTCGTGCACATTTTTCCAATCACTCAATTAAGTCCATAAGCCTTGATAATGCTGGTGAATTTACTTCCAAAGCATTTGATGAATATTGCAAAGTGGCTGAGATAGATGTTGAACATCCAGTTCCACATGTTCATACTCAGAATGGATTAACAGAATCACATATTAAATGAGTCCAGATAATTGCAAGGACTTTATTATTACGAACGCAATTACCTATTTCTGTATGGGGGCATGCTATTTTACATGATGTTGCATTAATCCAGCTTCGGCCCACTGCTTATCATCAGTACTCACAAGTACAACTTGTACTTGGCCATTAACCAGATATATCTCTTTTACATATTTTTGGTTGTGCGGCATATGTCCCAATTGTGCCAACACAAAGAACTAAAATGGGACCCCAACGGTGTTTGGGAATATATGTTGGTCTTGATTCACCATCAATTATTTGATATCTGGAACATTTGACTGGTTATCGTTTCACAGCATGGTTTGCAGATTGTTATTTTGATAAAACAAATTTTCAATCATTAGGGGAAAAAAAAAACTTCTTCTGAAGAGAAGCATAAACTTTCCCGGAAAGTTCCTAGTCTAATTCATTTAGACCTATACACATCTCAATGTGAGAATGAAGTACGTAAGATAATACATCTTCCAGATTGTTATTTTGATAAAACAAATTTCCAATCATTGGGGGAAAGAAAAACTTATTTTGAAGAGAAGCGTGAACTTTCCCGGAAAGTTCTTAGTCTAATTCATTTAGACCTATACACATCTCAATGTGAGAATGAAGTATGTAAGATAATACATCTTCAAGCAATATCGAATCAGTTACCAGATACATTTACAGATGCTACTAGGGTAACAAAATCATATATCCCAGCTGTTAATGTACCATCACAGTGATTGTTCCAGAAAAACAATTTAAACAAATTATAGCAAAAGAATCATCTATTACACGCCAGAAGCGTGGTAGACCATTTGGCTCAAAAGATATTGTTCCTCGAAAAAAGAAAAATAAATCCACTGTCACGAAGTTAACTCCATGAGAGTTAAGTGTGCCTAAAAGGACACAAGTTATTAAAGTAACAGAATCTCCTGTGGGGGAAGGAATCTCTGAAGAGATACAAGAATATAGAAATGAGGAAATTTCTATAAATTATACATGAGAATTGTGGAATTGTGAAGAAACAATCATCGACAATATATTTTCATACATAGTGGCAACTGAAATCATAAATGATGATTATGAACCTCATAATCTCGATGATTGTAGACAAAGGTCTGATTGGCATAAATGGAAATAAACAATTCAAACAAAATTGACTTCATTAGCCAAATGTGAAGTATTTGGATTAATAATCCAGATACCTGAAAACGTTAAACTTGTTGGGTACAAATGAGCTTTTATACGAGAACGTAATGAGAAAAACGAGGTCGTGAGATATAAGGCATGACTCGTAGCACATGGTTTCTCGCAGAGACCTGACATTGATTTCGATGAAACATACTCATCAATGATTGATACAATTACGTTTTGATTTTTGATAAGCATGGCTGTCTTGGAAAGACTTGAGATGCATCTGATGGACGTAGTGACCGCTTATTTATATGGTTCACTCAATTCAGATATTTCATGAAAATCCCCAAAGGATTTAAAATGCCAGAAGCATGTAACTCAAGATCTCGTAATTTGTATTCGATAAAATTACAAAGGTCGTTGTATGGATTAAAACAATCTAGACGGATGTGGTATAATCGTCTCAGTGAATATCTGATAAAAGATTGGTATATTAATAATTCTATATGTCCATATGTTGTCATTAAGAAATCAAAATCTGGATTTGCTATCATAGCAGTTTATATTGATGATATGAACTTAATTGGAACTCTTGGGAAACTCCTGAAAACTGCTGAATACTTAAAAAGGGAATTCGAAATGAAAGATCTGGGAAAGATAAAATATTGTCTCGGCCTCGAGATCGAGCATATATCATATGAAGTACTTGTCCATCAATCAGCACATACTGAAGAGATTTTAAAAAGATTCCATATGGATAATGCTTATCCACTAAGTACTCATATGATTGTTAGAACTCTTGATTATAAAAGAATCCATTCCGACAAAAAGAAAATGGTGAAAAAATATTTGGTCCTGAGGTACCATATCTTAATGCAAATTGGTGCTTTATTATATCTGGCTCAATTTACTAGATCATATATTGTATTCTCTGTGAATGTACTGACTAGATTCAGTAAAGCACCAACTCAAAGGCATTGAAATGAGATCAAACATCTTTTCCATTACCCTAGTGGAACGGAAGATTTAGGATTATTTTATACAAAATCTAACAATTTTTCAAGTTTACTTGGTTATGCTGATGTCGGGTATCTATCTGATCCCCACAAAGCTCGTTCACAAACGGGATATGTTTTTACATATAATGGCATAGCAATATCATGACGCTCCACAAAACAGACTTTGGTTGCTACATCCTCTAATTATTCTGAAATCATCGCACTTCACGAAACAAGTCGAGAATGTGTTTGATTAATGTCAGTTATTCATCATATTCAAAATACTTGTGGATTTTTATTATCTACAGAAATGCCAACACCGATATTTGAAGATAATGCAACTTGCACTGCTCAAATTAGAGGGGGATATATATCAAGGGAGATAGAACCAAACATATTTATCCTAAATCCTTCTATACTCATGAGCTTCAACAGAGCCGGTAAATTGATGTTAAGCAAATACGGTCTACAGATAGTCTTGCAGATCTATTTACTAAAGCATTGCCTACATCAACTTTTGAGAAGCTGGTATATGGAATAGGCATGCGTCAACTTTATAAATTACAAGATTAATGTTGAAGTTTTATGAGGGGGAGCGTTCAATCAGGGGGAGCAAAGTTTTGAATGGACATATGCGCACTGTATTCTTTTTCCCTTTGATCAGGTTTTGTCCCACTAGGTTTTCCTAACAAGGTTTTTAATGAGACAGTTTTGAAATATCCAACCCCACTAAATCCAAAAGATCTTATTGGTCTCTCCATTTGTAAACAAGAGTGTTGAAGTTCAATATACATACAAACTTCATAGAGTTAATATCTCTCTCTCGTCTCTCTCTTTTCATTTATTATTTACTTATTTCATATGTTATTGGAGTGTTCTTCATTTCATTTTATAACAATCATTATTATATTAGGGAAATTTGTATTTAATTACACCCACCGTCAAGGCAAGAAGGGATTTGATTTAATGATTTATAATCAATTGTTTGATAACCATACCTCTCAACTGTATAAATTCAAAGCACTCAATATTTTTGATTAGAAAATATATATTTTTTCCTTTAAAAAATTGTGATAGAAAATATCTAAGCTTGCTAAAATGCAAATTAAATTCTTAGATATATGTAAGATGTGAAAGATTTCTATACTTTGACAAGTACCTTTAATGGAAGGCAGAAAAGCAAAAATATCTGAAAAGTGTTTTGAGATATTTTAAAGTCTTGGGCGGTTGAAATTTCGAGATGTGAAGGGATCTTGCTCACTTGCTGGGGTTTTGTTGTATATTAATATTCTTACAAGTCTTCAATGTGGTTTTGTCATTCTTGTAATTTTTCTCTTGACATTCATGCAAATAATACTATTTAGATTCTTTTGTGGAATAAAAAAAAAAGTCTTTAATAAGTAGCTGGTCTGTCTAATAAAATACTATCCCATAACCCATATACATCTTTTAAAAAATAATTATTAATTATAAAAAAAAAATCAATTGATAATATTTAGATTGGTTTTTGGACTAAATTTTTGGATTATTTAGTATTACTCTACTTATAATTCAAACATCTTGGATTTAACTTGAATTTGTATACTTTTCAAAAAAAAAAAAACTTGAATGTGTATAATAATGAAAACATCCTAAACAAAACCCATTTAACTCAGAAATTTACTCTTAAAAAATGGTTTCTTTCACATCTCGGATAAGGTTTTAGTTTCATATTTGTTCGTATTTGTTCATTAAAACCCGAAATGTGAGAAAACCCCTTCCCTTTTTGTGTTCTTGAATGCTTATATATGCAGGATCATATGTTATGAGTTCAAGGTTCCTCATTTTTTTTTCTCAATTGATTTGTTAACAATGATGTTTTTTTTTCCTAATTTTTATGAGCAAGTTAACATAAAACAAACTGTAATATGCATATCTCACAAAGTAATACTTGCATATACATAGAGAGATTGTTTCAGGAACCAGAAACATGAAAGTTACAAAAAACACAAAAAGAAAAGAAGTAGAAATGTGTGTCAACAGCAAATTATAAAGTTTTTTCTTCTTCTTCTTCTTCAAGGGCTAAAGCAGTCAACAAACATGGAAACCGAAGCTTCTGAATAAGACAACAACACTACTTTGAGTGACTTGTCTTTCATTTCTTGAATCAATGAAGAAAACTTCCCAATTAATAAGTTGTCTTCTTTCGTTATACCACCGACTTGTCTTGACTGATCACCACCAGGGCTTGAGCCACTAGTTCGACCTTTTCACGAAGCTTGGCTACCTCCCCGGTCCATGTATCAATAATCCCAGACATTGTTTGATTCTTCTTTACTTGCAGATTTTGAAAGACAAATATTTTTGAATGTTTTGTTGGATGAAGATGTCTTGAGATATTTGAGGGTTTATATAAAGGAAGTTTCGATGGATATATGATATATCATATATGGTTTTGGTTTTGGTTTTTTGTTTCACTGCGCACACCTTTTTTGTTATGTTGATCGTTTTAATTAATTATTATCATGTGTCTGTAGATTGATTTCTTTAGTCTGTGTGCTCTAAAATATAACAAAATATCATTTTCAATGTTGTGTGATGTCAAACTAGTGGTTTGTTTGTCCCCCAATTTTAAAAGCAAAAAAATTATAAACTATGAAGTACGCTTATCCATAGATGAGTCAGATGACACATATGGATAATCTCAGTATTTCTATATTTCACTTTTTTTTTTAAGGAAAATCCATTAAACAAACACACAAAAATCTAACTTGGATGTCATCCTGAACAAACTTCTCCGAGTATGGAGGGTAGCATTCCATCCAAAAATAATCTTCATCGACAGCAAATTTTACATGCCAAATAATAGTCCTATGTTTTTTTTTCGTTTTTTTATAGGGAATCGATTAAAAAAAAACACGTAAAACATCATAAAGATTAGAAAATAAAACAAGGAGAGGATAGATATATAGAGCCATAGAGGCCTTGATTGTATACATTTACACGCAAAAAACTTGGGATACAGTTGTTGTAATACAAAGCCTTGACCTAGTAGATATATGTAACTTGTAGAGAAGCTATATTCTTTTGAAGAGCTTGAAAGAAGGCTGTCTGCCATTTCAGAATTATCAAAGAAATTAAAGAGATTATTTATTTTTTTTTTTTTCATATTACTTTAGAGATTCATATTATTATTTATAGCTTTCTTAAAAACTTAAACTCTCAGGAAACTCGATTACTAATCGGGAATCCTTATAATGGAAAGAGAATTAATTCCTATTGGGAATCAAGTTACTGTCCAAGGAAATCAGTTCACTTTCCTGATTTTTTTTTCCAATGAAACTTAATTTCCTTTTGATTTGCATTTCCAATTAGTAAACATGCTCTTAGTATGCTAATCGGGAATCCCTACGAGAGCTAACAACGGTTGGGAATCAGGTTATATCAATCTCATACACAAATCAGGAGAGCTATATGAGCAGCCTATACTTGTAGAATATAATTAATCTCAAATACACAACACAGTTTTTCCAGAATGTTTGATATCTACTGTCTACATACTACAAACATTACACCAAACAAACTTTTGACAACACAGAAAGTTAATACTAATCATTAATCAACATAAAAGAATCATATTTGCACACTCTTTGATTGATAATTCATCATCACCAAGGCACAAACCGATCCATGATCAAACAGACAGTGGTTTCTGACATTAGAGTTTCTTCCTCAACATGTTGTCTGGTCTCCTTCTTAGCTTTCTGCTTGTCTTCAACTTCTTGTTGTTGTTCATTATCTGCTCTTGAAGATGAAAACGACTTCTTCTTTGCTCTAACCTTCTCTCTCAGTTTTGCCAACTCACCCATCCATATCTCCACAACTGCAGACATTTTCTTTCCACTTGATATATTTTTTTCTCTCTTTCTTTTTCTTTTTTGGTGTTGAATGAGAATGAATGAGAATGAGAGAAGAGAAGCATTAAGTGGGTTGTTTATATAGAGATAGAAGGTGAGAAAAAAACATGGTGCCGAGTTTGGAGGTTCTGAGAAATTGGTTTTGACCAACTTACAAAAAACTAGTGGATGCCCCCAGATATGGTTCAATTACTGTTCAATGTTATTTGTTGGATACTCTAATCTTCTAATCAAGAATAATAAAATATCTTACAAGTGGGAATATTAAGGTATGAGTACTCACACTATCATGCATGAGCATCATCCAATCACAAGTGCAATTACTATTAAGCACATCCAATAAAGAGATCTCAAATCTCTTTATTTTCATTACGAGAAAGGGGTTAATTTTTATTTTTTAAAATTTTCAATCCAATGACTAATAATAATTTAGCAACTATACTGTATGGTTACTAATCCCTTTTCTATATATCGCATGTAATATTTGATTTCGATAACTCATGATAGATCTATAATTAAATAATGGTACTTTATCAAATTTGATGTCCAAATCTAATACTTAAATGATATGACATCATGTTAATTTATTTATTTAAATTGTATTATATTTATATAATTTAAATAATACACCATATTTAATGCGATAAAGCAGTATTATCTTTAAAGATAATAGTAAAATCCTAATAATTAATTTTGAATCCAATAATGTTACTTTTTTCTGAATTCGTTGGGGCTAGGCCCGCTAAGGTATGTTACTTTTACTCTCAAGGAGTGTGATACTGTGATAGGGTATGAGCGAGCACACAGCAGAATTTTCCCAAATAAATGGTGTGCTGATGGTTTTGTGTAGTATAAAGCCGCCACATGTTTTCTAACACAAACCAAGCACTTCACGTGGCCTCTCACGATCCATTGACCCAACTTAGGGGTCGTTTGTTTCTTTATTTGAAGACTGAACAATCCTGAATTTTTCTGAAAATTGAATAGAGATTGAAATATGAACTTGAATAACATGTTTTTTTTTTCCTCACATCTGAATGTATTGTCAATACGTTTGTTTTTTATAAGTAAAATTGTCTGAAACTAAGTAATTTTACATTTATACCCATGTTAAACAATTATACATATAATATGGAATAAATACAATTCAATAATAATAATTATATATGAACACATATAATCATGATCTTCTTCGATTACAAATATTAATTTTTACTAAGAAAAGATAAGGTTTTTTTTTTCAAAAAATAAAAGGGGCTCCAAGAAAACTCACACAAACACTCTAAAAAATAATATATAAATACATCACCCTAATATGATAATAAAGTATTGATATTAAACACCAATATGATAAGTGATTAGGGTTCTTTTTTAGTTTTATAGCTACTTAAAATAAGCAATATATTAAAATAAAAATTTCTATACCATATATAATTATGATGAAATTGGAAATATGTTATATATGAATGATAGTATCGGAAGAAAAGATTTTGGATTGCATTTAATGCAATTCTGTGATTTGTAATTAAGTGAAAAGTCAGGATTTTTTACTTTTAATTTTAAGTTGTTTTTTGGTATTTTTAAGTTGTTTGACCACTTAAAAAAACAAATGAAACAACTTAATAATTATGATTCAGACCCATTAAGTTTTAAGTGGAAAAAACAAACGACCTCTTACTTCATATTCATATATTCATATGCAAAATATATTTTTGGTGAGGATATTACCACCCACGGATATAATAAACATATCCATATTTATAAGTATATTCATTTTAAAAATTTTAAATTAAATCATTACTATCATATTTATGGATGGTAATATTGGCACCCATATATTTAATTTATTGGCCCTATATTTTTTTTTAGATTTTAAGTTAATTATAGTCAAGAATTTGACAATTATCTAATTGAAAAACATTTTATTTATTTAATTTTCAAGAGATAAATTTGTGGGCTTTGTTAAAATCTATTATCTTATCATTATATTAGAGAAATTTTGTATTTAATTACACCCACGTCAAGAGAAGAAGGGATTTGATTTAATGATTTATAATCATTTGTAGGGATTTGATTTATAATCATTTTTTTTTGACAATATCTATTCATTCGAATCAGGTATTTTTTTTTTTAAGTTTTCGCCATTAGCAGGATTCGAGCCACTGACCTATGAGTCATTTACCTAAATCTCAAGCTCTTCCATCTATTGGCTGAGCTATACCCCTGTCGGTAGATTTATAATCATTTGTTTAATAACCATACCTATCAACTGTATTAATTCAAAGCACTCAATATTTTTGTCTTTTTATTAGAAAATATCTGAACTTGCTAAAATGCAAATTAAATTCTTAGAAATATGTAAGAAGTGAAAGATTTCTATAGTTTGACAAGTACCTCTAATGGAAGGCAGAAAAGCAAAAAGATCTGAAAAGATATTTTAAAAAGTCTTGAGTGGTTGAAATTTCGAGATGCGAAGGGGTCTTGCTGGGGTTTTGTTTGTATAAGAAAAGATTTAAAGTCTTGTGCGTAGATTTGTCGTCAGTTTCGATTCCGATTCCAATTCGGTTTCTATTCGGAACCGGTAATTTCGGTTTCTGTTCGGAACCGGTAGTTTCTGTTTCTGTTCGAAACCGGTAGTTATGGTTTCGGTTTCGGTTTCGATTTCGGTTTATTTTTTAAAAATATTTTATTTTATTTTATTTCATAAAAACATTAGCCATGTAAAATAAATAAATAACAAATTAAAAATTAAAATTAAAATAAAACTAAAAAAAATGTAAAATTGACATGGCACTTAATTTTTAACACAATTAAGTTGTGTATGTATCCTCTTAAGGGTTTAGGGGAATCAAATGTCACGTAGTTCTCTTACCTTTTATTGCAGGTTTGGAGATGGCGTGGACTAATCGTTGCCTTGATCATCCTTTCGACTTTTAGCCAGTTGGTTATCTTTGAAGAAATCGCAGGGTTTTTCTTGATAGATTTCTTGTTGTCTAATTTGTGCCTTCGTCCAATCATCAACACAAACTTGCATCTGAACTGATTTCGGACTCATAAGAGAACATCTTGGGTCCAGAATATTCCCACCGGCGCTGAACTGTTGTTCCACTGCCACCGTAGAAACTGGTGTTGAAAGAATTTGTTTGGCTATCATAGCCAAGATTGGAAAGTATCTTTTATGCTCATTCCACCAGTGCAGGATATCAAATTTTTTAACTTCAGTGTCTTCTATAAACTCAAAAGAGGTACTTAGATAAGATTCAAGTCGGAATACGTGGTGGAGCTTGATGAAAAAAAACCTCGAAATTTTTTGGTCTTTTTTGGATAACAGATTATACCCTAAACTCATAAATCCGAAGGATGATGAGGAATGAGATACATTTTAAGTTTGTGGAACATCTATGTTCAGTGATGGACCATAAACTCTAAGATATTCATCATATAACTCATATAATAATATCTTAATCCTAGCACAACACATATCAACATCATAATCTATTTTTAAACCTTGTTCATAATAAACAGATAGATAATCAGATAAATTTTCTAATCTATAACGTGGATCAAAACACATGACAATCAAATAAATATTTGGAAACTCCTTATAGTATTCTAACCATTTATCCTTCATAATAGTAACAGACTATAGTAATTGTGAGTCGGATTCACAATGAGCAAAGACACCAGCAATATTAAGACTCTCAATAATAAATAAATTAGTTGTAAGATAATAAACACTAGATAAATTGTTAGTAGCATTATTAAAGACTTTTAACAAACTACAAACATTATTACAAACATCCCAATGACTTTGATAAAGATTAATGTGACTAACATGATATTGAATAAAAGTAACTAATAAATCCCTATATTCATAACTTCTAGTAAGCAATTTATAAGTAGAATTCTAACAGTAGTTAGAACATCATGAAGGAAATCTATTGACACGCCTACCATTTTGTTTACAATATGTTGCCCATGCTTTCATTACAGAAGGAGGTTTCCACAAAAAATAAAGGGCATCTTTAACTAGGTTGAATAAACTTTTCAAGAGTTTTTAATCCTTTTGAACACATAAATTGAAAACATGGCATGCACATCTTTGATAAAAAAATTTACCACCAAGATAAGATTTGCATAATTCAATTAAAGTAGAAATAGCAACGGTATTGTTAGAAGCATTATCAAAACCAATTGCAAAAATTTTGTTATCAATTTTATACTCTGCAAAAATAATTCTAAGCTATCTAAAAATATTATCAACAGTGTGTTTATCATCAAAAACTCTAAATGCAAGAATTATTTTTTGGATAGTCCATGCGTTATCCATATAATAGGCAAGTGACACCCAAGTATGAATGCATTCGCCAATGGTCACTCCATATGTCGGCACATACGGAAACACGACCATTATATTTTACAAAATATTTTTTCAACTTTTTCTTTTCTTTTTCATAACTGTTTTCAAGTGTTTCTGCGAGCGTGGCTCTAGAAACACGACATGCATTAGGATTTAATGATCGTTGACAATAATTAATAAAACCAACATTTTCACTAAAACTAAATAATAAGTGTTATACTGTAACAATTCTAGCTAATTCTTCTATATTTTTTGCATTACTATATTTAAATAATTGTTGGTTAGGGGTAGCATACCTGGAAATTTGAGCTTGTGAACTTGATCTGGCATGTGCGTCTGGATGTGCGTTCGTTATATGCTTCCGATATGTGCCATATCCTCCAGATTTGTGCCATTTAAATACTTTTTTGCAGTAATTGCAAATCACTACAGTGCTTCCATCTTCTTGCTTAACTTTCTTTATATGGAGTACCAAGAGATCAGATTTGACTTGCTTCTGTAACTTTTCTTCAGTATGTGGATCAAATTCAAAATCTGGAGGGGGGTGGGGATCAGGCCCATCAAGGCCAAGATCAGACATATTTTCTGATTTGCTTGTCAAATGGGGGTGACATTGGGATCGGGTTCAGAAATTCTTAGAGAGGGATGAGATTGAGGAAAGTTTAGGTCTAGGTCCTCATTATAGACTTGGTGTTGTAGATACTCGTGATAGGCGCGGTTGTTATGACCAAGATTATCCGTCATACGACCCTTACCTTTTATCGAAATGAAAACGCCTAGAACCGTCACCACTTCCACTTGCCATTTTAAAAATTGAATTGTAAATTTCCTTAAACAAAAAATATTAAAAAATTGATGAAAATAAATGATTTAATGGTTGGATATAAATTTGAAAGAAAATTAGAAACTTAGTAATTAGTAATTGGAAATAAGATAAATTGCAAATAAAATAAATTGGAAATAAGATAAATTGTAAATAAAATAAATTGGAATTTGGAAACTTAGTAATTGCAAATAAAATAAATTGTAAATAAATGAAATTGGAAACTTAGTAAGTGACTAATTGCAAATAAAATAAATTGTAAATAAATGAAATTGGAAACTTAGTAATTGACTAATTGCAAATTAAATAAATTGGAAATAAGATAAATTGCTAAATAAAATAAATTAGAAACTTAGTAATTGTAAATAAAATAAATTGGAAACTTACTAACTTAGTAATTGCAAATAAAATAAATTGGAAACCTGGAGAGGAGAGTGGACTGTGGAGTGTGGAGAGTTGGAGAGTTGGAGAATTGAAAATTGAGAGAGAAATGAGAATTGAGGAAATTGGAGTGAGGAAAAATGAATGGAGGGGGTAGGTATTTATAGAAATGAAAAATAAAAAAAGAGTGAACCCTTGGAGGGCCAAACGGTCCAGTCAATATTTAAAAATACAAATAAATAAATAACGTTTGAATCGTCCGGTTCGAACCGGAACCAAACAGCCGGTTCCGGTTTGGTTCGAACCAGAACCAAACAGACGGTTCTGGTTTGGTTCGAACCGGACAGTTGCTCAATAAAAAGAACTGGTACCGGTTTTCGATCCGGTTTTGGGTCCAGTTTTTTACCAGCAGTTTCGGTTCGGTTCACCGGTTCGAACTGATCCGGCGCCATGTCTACTTGTACGTGGTTTTGTGAGTCTTATAATTTTTCTCTTTAAATTCATGCAAATGATATTGAATAGAACGTATAAATAACATAATACCAAGTAATTGGCAAGTTAGTCTACGTGATACTAATGATTATAATTCAAACATTTTGGATTAAACTCGAATACATATAATAATGAAAATATGTTATTCTTAACAACTATTCGACTCGCTTATTTACTTTTACTCTCAAAAAAATGGTGATTTTATTGATACATTTTCAGGCCAAAACTATAAATAGTGCTAAAATCAAGAGAGTATCATTTCTCAATAACTTCACTATTTTTATCTAAGAGAAATGATGTTTGGACACAAATACCCTTAATACATTTATGAAATGTGAGGGACAGAATTTTTTTTTAGTCATCTTCATCGATTTCCATTGATGGAGGTTTGTTAAAGATTTTTTTTTCAATACAGGTCTATGAAATCTGATTTTTTTTTTCTTTCAAATCTTCAAATGGAGATCCGTTTTCAGAAACTTTATTAGATGAAATATCAACATTGTTATATGATGAAATATCAACACAACGTAATGATGATGATATTTCATAGTGTAATGTTTCTAAAAAAATCAAATGACTTGAGTGGAAAAACGATATCAAATTCGCTCATAATATACCATTGGAATCGTTCAGCGAGGAGAACAATATATCGAGGAGAGAAACACGAATGAATGAGAGAAACAAGAAAAAAAAACTATGAAGAGAAATAAAGTGTTAATGGAGATTCAAGTTATTAAAATTGATTAGAGTGAAAAGTTAAAAGGGATATTGGTTTTGGTGCACACTATCAAAATGACCATTAATTGGAAAATTGGTTTCAAAATGGCAATGTTTGGCGAACACCGTGACACTAATGGTCATTCCATCATATTCCGTTAACTTTCTGTTAAATGAATGACATTTTTGGTAAATAAGATGATAACATTCCATCACAAGATGTATTTTACATTTTCTTTCAGCTACTGGAATTTGTTTTTTCAAAATTTGAAAACCTACCTCTAGAATCACATAAATGGTAACCCTAAACATTTATCTCTTAATTATTTGACAAAAAATATCTATTTTTGTTGTTCAAAAATATTTACCCAACAACATTCAAATTTTATTGGTTTAATTTTTTACAACTCAAACCAAACCATTTATAAGGTTTAACCAAACCAAACAAAACCGATAACGGTTTGGTTGAATAGTTTAAGAAAAAATTTCATTATTTTTTATTTAAACAAATATAATAATATCAAATTATCAATATAAATAGTCAACCCCATTATCAATATTCTAAATTATAATATCAAATTTAAAAGTGTAGAACATTAATAGTTAAAAAAAAACTGAAGCCTAGAAAGCCCAAACCTTATAAAATAAAACTAAGTCATTCAAGCTTCCAAATTAATAATATTCACCCACATCTAAATAGTCACTTTGAAGAAGTTGACTTCTTGTTGCATTGACTTCGATCCAAGTAAACTTTAGTTTATATTTTTTTTATCTAATAATTTAATTAATTAATTAATCAAATCTTGTGATAGAATGTTATCTTCTTATTTACTAAAATATCACTCATTTAACTGAAAGTTAACCTAATAGGATGAAATGGTCATTAGTGCTATAGTATTCGTCAAATGACTATTTTGAAACTAATTCTCCATCTAATAACCATTTTGATAGTATTCATCCAAATTAATAGCCATTGGATATGAAAGCCAACAAAATAATTTTAAACAGTATTTCTGTCAAAGCGTCCATAAATATGGATATATTGAAAATGGATAAATATGAACAATCTCATAATTTTTAGGTATAAATACATTTTAGGTATAAATACCGGAATTTCCTCTGTATTTCCCCTCTCACATATGTGATACGGGTTTGCTTAGTCTAACATTTGTGAAATCCCTTTAAAGCTTTCTATTTTTTCCTTTTGTGTTCTTGAATGCTTATATAATAAGCAGGATCACCGACTTTATCAGTTCAAGGTTCTTCATTTTTTTTTTCTCAATAGATTTGTTAACAATGATGTTTTTTTTTTTCCTTAATTTTTATGACCAAGTTAACATAAGAGTTACAAGAATAGATTGCAACATAAAACAAACTGTAATATGCATTTCTCACAAAGCAATATTTACATATGCATACAGAGATTGTTTCAGGAACCAGAAAAAAAAAAAAAAAAAAAAAAAAAAAACACAAAGAGCAAAGTACTAGTAGAACAAATTACAAAGTTTTTTCTTCTTCTTCTTCTTCAAGGGCTAAAGCAGTCAACAAGCATGGAAACCGAAGCTTCTGAATAAGGCAAGAACAACAACACTGGTGACTTGTCTTTCATTTCTTGAATCAATGAAGACAACTTCCCACTTAGTACGTTGCCTTCTTTCGTTATACCACCGACCTGTCTTGACTGATCACTACCGGGGCTCGAGCCAATGGTTTGACCCTTTTCGCCTTTTTCGCGAAGCTTGGCTACCTCATTAGTCCATGTATCAACAATCCCAGACATTGCTTGATTCTTCTTCACTTGCAGATTTTTTAGAATGTTTTGTTGGATGAAGATGTTTTGAGAAATTTGATGAGGGTTTATACTTTATATAAAGCAAGTTTCGATTGATGGTTTTGGTTTTGGTTTTGGTTGTTTGTTTCACTGCGCACACCTTTTCTTTCAATATTTATTTCAATGTGTCTTCTGTCTGTACTCTGTAGATAGATTTCTCATGTCTGTGTGCTTTAAAATAGAATAAAATGTCATTTCAATGGTGTGTCATGTTAAGAAGCTAGTGGTTTGTTTGTCCAATTTAAAACCTGAAATATTAAGTACGACTATCCATAGATGACACGTGGATTGTCATACTACTTATATATATTTTCTACTAATGTTTCAAAAATATTTAAAATTATATATGTATACTGTACAAATGCTGGTAATACTATACGATATACAAAAAAATTATCCCAACTTTTACATACCAAATGATAGTCTATCTGGTGTGGAAATCCCACAAGTTTTTTCATGTGGGATCGATCGCACAACAAATGGTGAGATATTTAAAGATCAACAATCACATTATTTAAGGTAAAATAAAAAGATTCGAAATACATTTTAGCAAGTGTAACATTGCTCATACATACAATCAGATTCAACTAATATTGGGTCAAATCATCTTATAGAGCTGTGTTTTAAACTTCACAATAGCAACTCAATATCACTGCAAGAACATTGGCATACTCACATCATGTGGTGCAGTGGTGGTGAATCCCTAACTTCGTTTGCAAACTGGCCGCTTTCTGTGATGATTCAGTTTGACTAGCAAGTTTTCTGATTGCAATCCGCCACGCTAAGAAACTATTATGCTAGCAAAGAATCTTCTCTTGGACGCACGAGAGACTGAATCTATGTGTGCTGGAAAGGTTGAAACCTTTTCCGATAAGTTTTCTCCCGTCTGATAAGCAGGTGTGCTACTTGTCATGTCTTGGTTGGGTCTGGGGTGCACTGCAACAATGGCAAGAGGAACCCTTTATAATTGTTGTAGAAAACCAATTTAGGGGGACTTGAGGGCTGAAGCATTTGTCGGTGTCAAAACCTCGCAAGGCAGAGGCTGTTAAAAAGAGAGATCATGAACAGGATCGGAACAAACACCTCTATCCTCAAACACTGCTGATCCCTTGGAGGAAATACACGGATCGATGGGAGCAGGATAAGGCAGCAACTTCCAAAGCGTTTCCTCACTCAAAATAGTCATAACAGGAATCCAGAAGCCGAAGAATATGGCACTTTGAAAAGTCCGATGACTTCTTCCCCAAACAGGGTAAGAGTTTAAGAGACCGGATCCAGAGATCCAGTCAGTAAGTGAGACGAGTAATTAAAATGCCTCGGACATGCTCCACTGTCTCTTGAACATGATAACTTGAGACCATTGATTGATGACTCTATAATGCATAGGATTCACAAGTTCAAATCCACGGTGTCCAACCTTCATACATGTTGCAAAGACTATCCAAGCTTGTGGCTTGCTTAAGTAGATAATCCACTTGCTCCGCAATGCTAATATCTCTGTAAGAAGCGTGAAAGTAGTTTACTATTAGTACATATTTCATCCGGGCGAATTGGAACTTTCAGAAGAAAGCAGATACCTGTTCTCAGAAATATCTCGGCCATCAAGTTTCATCTCAACGCGTTTTAGGACTGATATTGCATAAGCATTTTTACCTACAAAAGATGGAGAGAATTGTTCATATATTCTCAAGTTAATAGAAGAAACTATCGTGAAAAGAATAAAAGCAATAAACTCAACCATGACCAGACTGTAAAAATTGTAAAACCATTCAGAAGGATTGTTTTTCAGTAAATAAATAGTTCAAACAGCAAACCTCAGATTTCCATACCAAGTAAAACTTCATCCAGAACGACTTCTTTTTTTATCTTAATAGAATTAAAAAGATCCAAGGAAAAAAAGAACCAAAGACAGAAACAATAATTTATAATTCAAATAAAGTACATTATATACTTACCCCTGGCCACCCGATTCACAGAAGTTGCATTAGGAATATGATCTTCACGGTTATCCTCTTCACTCTTTACTTTGTTTAAAGAGGATACTTCATCTTTAACTGCAAGCTTCACCTCTGATTCCTTATCCAAAGTTTGTGAGAAGCCAACAGGAACAGTTGCTGCTTCATCGCTTGGTGATCCCTCAGCTTGCAGAATATTATCTGATTCATCAATAATTGACTTAACTGAACCAGTATCACCATTGTTCACCTCCATGTGCTTAAACATAGATAGCCCAGAATTGGAGATTTCTTGGAAACCAGTTTGAGAAGTCGGAACAGAATTTGGTTGCTCATTGTCCTCCCTCATATTAGATCCATGCGAATGCTGTTCCGCCACTTCCGCTAGATTGTTGAAGCTATCAGGAATACTTGCTTCACCTGAGGTAACGACAGATTCTGAGCTGCTACTATATATGCTATCTGGAGGAGATATCCATCCTTTATCTTGCAAAGAGAGCTGAGCATTGGCAAGAAAATCATCTTCAATGCTCCCACTATCAGATCTGGAGAGGTCTTCTCTCCCTTCGTCATTGAATTGAGTAGCATCAGCTGCATCAAGATCGGGCCTCGACAGATTAATTTCTTGCGATTTTACTTCTTGGCTCTCTCCTAGTCCTTCAAGAGCCTGCAGAGAAAGTTTTAATCAGTTTTGCTGTTTTGCCATTGCCTATATATAATAACAACATGATTAATCTCAAAGATGGAAACTCACTTTATGAAGATTTCCAGCATGGAGACTTGCAGTTCTTGCAAGCCTTGTCAGCATTGAATATAGTCCCTTAACAGAAAATGCAAGTGGTGGTAGCAAGGGCTTAATGATCTGACGTGCATCCCTAACTCTTGCATAATAAGACTGGTATATGGCCTGTCCATGGATTGGAGATACTTCCATCTTGGTCTCTCTTTCACTGTTCATAGCATCAGCCATCGCAGCCACATCTTTGGACAAAACAGATTCCAGTGGAAGAAGGATTGTATTTGCCTGCCCAGAGAAAATCAAAATCAGCATATATAGTTGAGTGTAGAGCAAACCTAAACTACTAAAACTTTTAAAGAGTTTCCATTTAGTGAAGGTTGGATATTGTGTAACAGGGGCACACGTATATTATAAACAAAAGAAAGCACACATCAAAAAGCAAGGAAAACCTTGGAAAGGTCCTCCATAAGAGAACGGTGTACAGCAGCAGCCTCCTTTCCTAAGTTGTGAACATCATGCAAATCTTCAGTTATTGCCAGAACCTAAAGAGAAAAGAACAGTATAAGCTACACAAAGATACCAGATAGAAAATATCATATATCGGTTTATTTTCAATTCATAAGAAGCCATGAGAATCTCCCCACCCAGGACCTCACAGGAAAACAACAATAATAAATCCAGCTTCAAACTGAAAACCAGAGTAAAATGAAAAACACTGCAATTGTAGTGGAAAACTGCCACTTGAGCAGATGTGGGGAGGGTAAAATGAATGCTTTGTCTAGATTTATTCAATCATCATGGATACGTCAAACAGAAATAGCACCTACAAGTACAAACAAAATAAAAAATATTGGTATTTTAATTGACGAGTCAGGATCTACTTAGTTTTTGAATTCTGGAAACTGATGTCAAGCAACTAGAATTAATACCAGGCTAGGAGACGTTTTTTATATTCTTAGTAGGAAAATGTTAACTAATTCCAAATAGAGGATAAAGCATACTTCTTCAAGCATGGAACCAGATTCGGTGGTCAAAGAAGTATGGCCCCTGGATACACGACTAAAAGCAGATAGGGCAATGCTGGCTTCATATGCCCAATCTTTCATTGCTAGAACAGTGCTTTGTAGATCTCCTGCAAAAGACAAATATCAACACCTCAAAAGTTGAACGTAAAGTATAAACAAACATTTATAAAATAATGTATATAAGATGTCTGTGCTCATATTTGACAAGGATAAGATCATATATGTTCATAGACGTGTAAGTTGATAAAGAATGGACATGCCACCTGAAGCTGACTTTGCTTTAAGAGAGGCAGTGCAAAGTTCATTAGTAGCAGAATATAAGCCATTAGAAGCAGCTTCCATGCTGCTTTGTGCAAGCTTCCACTCGTGTTCAGCACCTATACAAAAACAGTAAGAGCACTGCTATATGAAGTAATCACATTCAAAATAGTTCAAATATTAAATAACATCGCAAACTCACGTGTGAATGAATGATAAGCAACCTCCAATTTCGTTAGTGCATTAAAGTAAGCCTGTTGCCATGGCCTGCCATCGCCACTAGCTCCCAAGGGATAAACTTCCCCTGGAATCTGAAAAATACCATCTCTTGACGCTTCAAACTCCAATATTGACATACATATTTTAACAATATCCGATGCCTTTTCTCTAGCTTCCCATAGTAGTTTCTGACGCCTCATCAAATGATCATGAAACTCCGGAGGAATTCCTGAAGTCTTGGTTGAAGAATTTCCAGAAGCACTGGAATTTGGCCCACCACAAGCCCATCTCATTGCTCTCTCAAGCTGCTCTTCTGCAGTAAGAGAACTTCGTTCACAAGCTTGGAGGCCGTCAATCGACCTAGCTATTTTTGAGACAGCAGACTGTATAGTTTCCAACAATTTAGGCCTGCTAATATTTAGAATAACTGGATATATGTTATCATCACTAGAAAAAAATTTCTGAATTGTGCTCCTGCTATTATAGGACGGAGTCAAGGTAACATCATGCATCCATTCCATTTGGACAATCTCTAGGCTAGTTTTGTGAAGAGCCTCCCTGAGCTCATTCACCTGTCTTTTCATCAGAGAAGCTGCAGACCTTGCTGCTCTAGCTGTTTCATGTGCATTGCAGTATTCCTCAAGCATAAGTTGGAACCTTTTTACAATCCCAGTATCCTTTTTTATTTCATCACCAATAATTTCCTTTGATGATTCTGTCAATTTCTTCAAATGCTCAATTTCTTTATCTAATAAAGCCAGCAAACTAGGAGCAACTCGTTCTTTCAGGTACAGACCGACATGTTCTTGAAGTTGGACTTCAAGCTTCTTCTTCACAACATTCAAGAGCTGGTCAAATCCTAAATTTTGATCCACAGATGATGCTGCATCATGTATGCATGAATCAAGAAAAGAGTCTATCACACCAATTTTCCAAATAAAGAAGGAATGGCTGTTTAACTTGTCAAAATTCCAGATACATTCAGATACCGAGGGCCCAGAACTCATCAACTCTGCTAATTTAGGAAGCCTATCAGAGTTAGAAGCCACAGAACTGCTAGATGAAGCTAATGTTTTATCAACTGATTCCAACTCGGAGAAGGGTTTAACTAGTATGGCCAATAGTGCTTTGCTTCTCAAAACATTTGTCTCCCTAAACTCTTCAGTACTAATTACGGACTGAAAGTGGCGTGCTGAAGAAACCAAGGTATTTTTAATATCCGCTTCTTGCTTCATGAGAGAGGAACTTCGCATGTCCCTCTGGTTCCAACTTTGATGGAGTTGGTTCAGTTCTGCCCTACAAGCTTCTTCTTGTGAAGCAAGCTCCTCTGCCTCTTCCCAAGATAGATGATCCCTACCCTTCACAGCAGCTTCTTCAAGAGCCAACTGCTGCTCAGTGATGTGGCCAACTCTAACAAAGTAGTTCTGTTCCAGTTCAATCAAGGATGCCTTCTCTAATTCAACCTCCACGAGCTGCTCCAGTGCAGTATCAATGGACCCCCGAATCTGTGAGATCAATCCGAATGCGTCCATAACTTCTGAATTGAATGAAATAGAAGATCTCATAACATCTGGTAGAACAACTTCAGTCATCTGCCCAACCAAGCTCATACAGGTAAGTAAACTGGTTTTGAATATAGAAGCCCAATTTCTTTCATTATTTTTGGGGTAGTCAACATCGGTATCATCATCAGATACATCCCTGCCAATAAATTGCCATAGTTCATTAACAATTCCTGCTACAAGTATGCATTTCTCTACTTGCTCTTCAAACTCAGACAAAATAGTTCCAAAATCAGATTGCAGCCTATTGTTTCCTTTCATTCCTCCAGTACATATGCCCAGTACCCTATGCTTGACCTCATCATATATGGAGCTTACAGCTATATTAAGATAAGATAAGACCTTCTCCCTGTTTACTTCCCGCTCCTCTCGCATCCTTGCATCCTTTGTCCCATCATATTTCAGTTGTCCAAAAGAAGAATTAGCATCATCCTTCCTTATTAGGCCAGCAGACTTCATATATTTCACAAAAGCAGACAGAAAACGATCCTTAGCTTTTAATTCAGCCTCTGAGCCTATGGAGTTCACTAACTCAAGACACTCTTTTTCAACGTTTTCTATCTCTACCCCATACTTCTCCACTTTATGACAAAGATCATCATGACTGTTTTTAAGAGAATCAAGATTATTCCCACGTGCTTTCACAATCAGTTCAGCAGCCTGTCTCCTGGCATGAGAGAAGATATCAGCAGAAAGAGCATTTGCAGATAGTTGCAGAACTTGTGTCCAGCCATGCACTGCAGTTGTTGTCATGTAATTCAGAGGTAGGATTCTTTGCAATGCCAATGAATATGCTTGCAGAGCAATGAGGGATGATGAGAATCCATGATCCAACTCAGCTATGATTTGAGAGACTTCCTTATCTATATCATGGCATTGTACTTGTGTGGGCTCAGGAACTATAGTAAATGGAACCCCAGCTGCCAGAACAGCAGATTTAAGAGATAAAGCATCTAACATACCACTCAGATTAATGCAGGCATTTATTTCTGGGATTAAATTGCCTCGTAAAGCATCAAGGATCCTCCCATGTTGTTCCATCCAAGTTGTTGCTTCTTGAGCTTTCTCAGTTACCATAGCCTTTGCTTGTGTAAATTCTCGAGCCTGAACTTCAAACGATGCACGAGTTTTCTCCGAGTTACAAGTTGCTTCAGCAACAATTGATTTTGCAGAAGTCTCATGTAGAACAAGATTAGATCGCTCTTGGTCAGCTCGATAAAACAGAGCAGAGACAAGCTCATATTGATTTAGAACATCGGCAAACCTCTGGAAATAAATTGAGTCAAAAAACCATCCAGTCTATAACAAATTCAAAACTTGTATATAGTCAAAAGTTGCTAATACCTCTAGAGCAGATTCCACAGCAGGTAAGGTAGCCAGTAAAAGATCATGATGTTCCTGATCACAATTAGGAATTAGAAGACATCAAGCAATGACTATATCTCAACATAATCGCCAGATAAAACTATGAAAGAGTGAAAAATCTAACACAATCATTGTGTGAAAAGGTAGGAACACAACTTTGGTTAAATGCCAATTTATGGAAGATATCACCTACTAGACAAAGTAAGAAACACAAATAATGCTGTAGAATCTATCACACAGGCATTATACTAGTTACCAGATTCCATGGCTACTGACCAACCAGATAATGACTTTAAAAGATACAAGTGTTTCAATGTCTAGGCCAGAACCAAAACCAAATATTCTCATCTTGAAATAAAAAGCCATGTACAAGAAAGTTTCAGTAATAATTGTTTATACCTGCAAGGGAACACGGATTTCTTGCATTCTAGAGGCAAATAAACTCAAGCTCACTGCCAACTCCATGCCTTTTCTTTCTTCACCACCAATTGCTGCATCATCATGAAAATCTCCCCGTGTCCATTCTATAAGTGGATCCCACACAAACACCTCGAGTAACATCAAGAGTATATCCTTGTTTTTCCTGAGGACACCAACAACAGCTTCACAATTTTCTCTGAAAGTACCTTCAACGCCAGTCAGGCCTAAAGCAGCTTCAATTGTCTGGGTAAGACGGAAGGGAACAATTTCTGGAACTTTCAGTCTTTGGCCCTTATCAAAGCAAACATTGTAATCAATATGCACTATTTCCCCACTGGAGAAATCTACAAGAATGTTATCCAAGTGTCTATCACCCAGACCAAGAATGTGGCCCACCATGCTCATGGCTGCAACACTACCAGAATACCTACAAGGTAGAAAGAAAAAGATTTCTTATTCAAAGCTGTCAGGTGAATACCAAGCCATTAGATAAAGTAGGATCATCACCATAACAGATGTAATACATAAGTTAAAATATTGAAACTTTATAAGCGAGGAAGCTGAAGAGCTTTTCAGGTTCTCTAAAATAGCACCTCTTCAATTTTGAGCTGAACGCTTTGAATCCATCACTAGCACACCAAAGTTCTTGATGCAGAAGCTGTCTAGGAACTTCCTTCATTAGATCGAGAAGAACTTTACGCTTTACTTCATGAGGCCAATCCCTTCGTGAAATTACTCTCCTAATGCCTTTCTCTTTAAGGGCTGGTATGATCTTGCCATAGAACATATCACTTGGTCGGGGAACAGGTGGGGGAACTGAATTTTTTGTATTGTTGGCACCCACTGCAGAAAATTCTGCAAGCTGAACACGGTTTTGCCATGATTTAAAGACACTGTATATACTTATAACATTGTCCACCCACTGGATAAGTCCAGCCCGACCACTGATTGGAGTCACAGAATAATAGCGAATGCCAAGTGAATGACTACGAGTTGCAGAAGCAGAATGCAGAAAGCTATTCACTGCTTGCAGAAATTGCATGATTCTGGCATCGAGGCGGAGATCTTCTCGCCCTTTCAATAGATAAGTATACTTCTTACCATCTGATCCCAGTATAACAAGTTTCTTTGGTTTTGTTTTGGTTGATAAGACAGTCACTTCTTCAGAAAAAGAGGCGATCGTGATAATTCCCTCAAGAGTTGAAGTAAGACCTCTGTCGGATTCAGATGCTGTGACTTGTTTCTCGAGCCCTGGCATTGGAACATCAGACGATGATAACAGAGCCAGTTGTGGTGCAACTTCACTTAGAGACACTGAAGACTTTCTCTGATAAGATGCCAAGGATGCAGCAATATTACCAAATGGTCGCCACACGTCTCCAAGTGCAGCAGCAGATGCAGGAGGAGTCTTAAAACTTAAGATGGCTGATTTAATTTGTTCTGTATACTGCTCGTGAAACCATACTTCATGAGGTGTTTCAGGTTTCCTTGACGTTGATGCCAAACGACGTTCCAATGCCACAACAATGGGAGCCATCATGGCTGAGTACTTAGCAGCATTTATCTTCTTCTTCTCACTCTGACTAAGAGTGGCATTCTCTGCAATTCGTGCAGCTTCCTCTTTCAGCACATTTATTCGCCTCATCACATCTGAAAGAAATTTTATAATGTTAGCATCACAACCCCATGTGGTGCGTGCTCAGAGTAGAATGGCTAGAAAGTATGAGTAGAACTCCAAATTCTGGTAAGCTGCTCTCTATTAAAGAATTAGATAAAATCACAAACCATGTAATAATTTTGCTAATAACCCCTAGAACCAAAAGCTTAAATTGTTAGAAAATTAGCCAACAATGGTATTTAATTACTCTAACACACCCCTCACGTGCAAGACTAACACGAGCTTGCCACACAGCTCAAGCCCAAATACAAACACATAACAAATTCAGATAATAAATAACAAATTCAAGTATACTCACATGGGGGGACTTGAACCTAGGCACTTCGGGTAAAACTTAGCTCTAACACCATGCTAGTAACCGCTAAACCCCAAACTTTAAGCTTTTAAAGGCCCAACAAATAGTATTTAAGCACCTTAACATATGTCAAACTTCAAAATCAATAATATGTTGAGTAGTGACACACCAATAAATATGTCCGTTACACAGGCTTTCAAGGTCCAATGGGAATGGAATAGTTCTCATTGTAAACTGAGGTTTGCATTTTAAGACGATGAGGTTGAAATTCAAAGTCATTTGAAGTACAATTTAAAATTTAACATCTTAAAACGTTTAACCTAAAAAAATGCATATACAAATAAAATGGCATCATGAAAAGCAGAAGCCTTCTTCTTGTGAGCATTTGTTACCTGCATGAAGCTCTTGGAGTGTGCTTAGCCATAGCTCCTCCCAGAGGACAGTTACATTTCCAAGCTCGTGTATCATGAGTTGAACGTCTTGAATTAATCTTGGGTAAAGCTCTTTCTGCATGTAACGTAATAATGTTTCAACTGTCTAACATTCTACTTAGAATTAGCAACTTATAATTCAAAGAACTAAAAATGACAATAATGAGGCATCTTCACTGTGAAAACTGAGAACAAATCTAAAAGCAAGAAAGAAATCAAAGAAGAGATGCTTGCATTATAGATATGCCGAGGAACATTAGCCTATTTTCAAAGCAGGCTTGATATCTCATTCACTTTTGCAATCATGAATATTATGCATAAAATATCTAAGATGCATTTTCAATAGCTATTCTCATAAAAGATACCGAAAACCCTCAAAGATATACTGTGATAATGTATATGCAATGCAACATGTCATCACCATGTGTTCTTGCCGATGACTTTCCATTGGCAGATTGCTATGATTACTAATAAAATCAGTACAAGTCTCCAAGTCAAAATTTTATTTTACAATAAAATCAAGTCTTTTAGTGAAAAAACCCCTCCTTATTTCTCCAAGTATCTTCAAAAATATAGTGCATCAAAAACTGTATAAATGTCAACTACAAGAACAAATTGGTTGGAAAGGACAAGTAGAGAATAGAGATCATGCCAACATTCTAAAGCATATTAATGTCCAATCAGCCAAGTAATGGGTCAAAAGTAGTTTACATCAGAACTGTCACGAAGCATTAAATACATAACAGCCTAAAGCAAATAAATGAAAGAGATTTTCATTACCAAACAACCAAATACATGCTCAAGCTCCTCTGATGGCTTCTCTTCATAGGCATTTAAATCAACAAGAGTTGGATAAACAATCGACCATGGAGAAAGCTTGGCCAGCAAAATCAATATGCCCTCTAATTGCTTACGGACCAGAAGCTCAGGATGAGAACTCAAGCGAGCAAACAATTGGGGTGTTACTTCCTACAAAAGAACATAATCAGAACCGCATCATCTTATCTTCAAATGAAGGAAATTCTAAGAAAGCACTACTCACCTGCCATGGCAACAATGGAACCATAGAAAGAGCAGGTTCAAGCGAATCTTTTAACTCCGCTCCATAATTGAGAAGAATGTGTAGTACATACAATGTGGCCCTCAATTTGTAACTGCCAGTTTTTTGTTTCAATGAATCAAAATCAGCACCAGACAACTGATCCTTACAAAGCTTTGTGGAAGAATATGATAGGTATTTTATAAAACCATGAGCCGCATGCCCAAAAAGAGATACTCTTCTCCTCCTCAAAGACCACCAAATATCAACCAAGTTATCAATTGGAGAAAATATGTCAGTTTCTTCTAGACCAACATCTGCACATAGAAAGCAAAGCTGCAACTGAGAAGCTACAGTAGCAGAAAGGCATTCGCCATTAGAATTTTCTGCGCTGGGCACCCCTGCTGCAGTTTCAATTATATCAACTACTTGCTGCCTCAAAATCTTGACAAGGTTGTCATTTCTCAGATGCTTTACAGAATCAAGCGAAATATTCCACCCATCCCCTTCATCCTTTGAGCCCTTTTCGTCAATCTTTTTCTGAAAAAGTTCAAAAATCAGAGATTCTACTCTAACAATCTCATCTTCATTCAACTTGAATCTTTCTGGTTGAATTTCTGGAAGAAGTAGAGAAGAAAAAGAGCATGAATGGAGGGCAGTTTCTTGTGGGGTAAAAAGAGAGTTTCTGGCCTGACTGAAACACCAAGAAGCATAAGAAATCCATGACTTGCCCATTGTCGAGCAAAGATGAGTAGACAATTTAGTAGCAGTACCCACTATTTCCTCAATAATAAGCCCCACACTCGGGTTAGAGCTTAACTTCTCATCATTGGAGGAGGGTTCAACTCTGGGAAGTGGAGAGACGTCAGCCATATTAAAATCTGCATGCATTTTGAGAACAATATTTTTCAAGCTCAAGTTAGGATAGTCCCTTCTCAGCCAATTTGAGAGTTTCAAGCATGCCTTGGCCTTCAAAAAATTATCATTAGAATCAAAAACTGCCGAAGCTGAAGAAAGCATCAAAGGGCGCACAAATGACCACAGATTTGCTAAAGCATCTTCATACTTGTTTTGATCATACATTAGCAAGATTTCCTCAAACTGCAAACTTGAAATTAGGAACTCATGGTATTTTTCTTCACAGCAACTTGATATGTGATCTCTAACATAGATGTTTAGACGATTTGTCAACATTATATTTTTTTGTTTACGGGCCAAACTTGACAAATTCATACAGAGCTTCAAAGTAACCAGAGAAGTTGGAAAAATAGTTTGATAAACACGGAGAACCTTTAACCATGCGTTGCAATCTTGATGAACACTATTCATTACCGTCTGCATTGATTGAACATATGAACTTAAAATTGAATGAAGCTGTTTGGATTTGGATTGATTGCCTTTAAGCCTCTGGCCTTCTTCAAAAGCAAAGATACAATGCAACTGGGTGGCATGCACTGCTGCCTCTGATAACCCATCAAGTGGCAGAGCAGACAATATTTCATCCAGCATTGCCTTGGCCTTCTGTAATTCATGTGGTACTTTGTCCACCTTCCCCTCAACTAAATGAAGCAAAGCCTGTAAAATCATCTGATCACTCCTCTGCACAGCCAGTTTGGGATCAAGTGTGAGTTCACTGCTGCTCTTTGGTGTCAGATCCAAGCATGCCCAAGCTGCCTGAAAATCACCCTCATCAAAACGTGCCAAGGCATGAATAGCATTTATTTCATTGCCAGCTGTTGTTAAAGCACCAGAATAACTCTTCCCAGCATGCTTAGCACGGAGTGTTTGCAACTCTGAAAGCCAGGATTCTAGAGATTTCCAATCAGATACAGCAGTGTAACTCTCAATGATACGTGCGATAGCAAACTGAACTCCATGCGACCCCATAGAACTGAGTGACTCCTCATTCTCTAACAAGTGAGCAAAGTGTGCAGCAGCCTTTTCATACTGGCCTTCTGCTTGATAAACAAGCCCAGTGATCCATGAAAAAGGTCCCAGTATCCCACTTTGATTAAGAGACTGGTGTTCTTCTACAAGCAAGGAAGAGAATGTCATTGAAACCCATTTTTGTAAACCAATCAAAGCCTCTGATTCCTGACACTTGCATAGAGCTAATGCCATGTGCTGTAAAACCCGCAGGATGTCTCCAGAATATCTACCCCTGAGATTATGGAGGTTTTCAGCCACCTGTGACCTTGAATTGTCCTTAAAAGCTGAAGCCACAAGATTTCTCAGTTCCTGCAAACGCAAAGTACAATACTGAATTGTAGCATCATGACATTGTAGTGCCAATCCAGCATTCATCATCGGTTCACATATGCGGGAAAACCACTCCTCGCAAACCTTCTTGTTTGCCCGAAAGAACAGTGAACTCTGGCACGTAGCAAGTGGTAAAACAGCAGATCCCTCATAGGCATTATATACATTTTTCTTTAGAGCCTCAACAAAATCTAATAGTAACCTCATTGGTAACAAGTGAGTACCAGAAGAACCTATTATACTTAGATTTCCATCAATTTGCTCACTATCAAGCTGTAGCACATGGGCAATGTCCAAAAGCATTCGCTCCAATGCTGCAAAAGTTTGAGTGGGCCCGCCAAGATTAGTCCGAAGGCGTGTAGCAATACAAAATCTTGATGCTTCCTGTACACCCCACCAAGCTCCAGCTAGATTATTTACTGAGAAAATTCTTTCCAGAATATCCTCGTCCACTTTTATATCTAACCTCAGGTCATTAACACCAACACTTGCAGTTTCCTCAAGTTGACCCAAAACATGGTCCTTTGAACTCTTACAACTATGAATTAACCGCTGAATCCAAGAAGAAAGAGGCACTTTCCATCTTTGTGAAATGTAACTCAGAATGGTAACAAGTTGCTGTGAGTGAAGCTGCCAACGTAGCTGCTTCAAGGAAAACACTTGCTTCCAGTGCAAGTTGGAACCATTGCTTAATACAACAATTCCAGGCCTAAATATGACATACGTTCCACAGTCATTTTGACCACAAGCATACAACATGGTAGGCAAGACATGAGAAAGCAGCTTAACAAACACATTCTTTATGTCAATATCTGGATCACCAAGTCTTTCTAGGATCACTTCAGATATGGAATAAAAGTACATGGGATGTATAAGTCTTGCTTGCAAAAGTATCTCCAAGACTAATGCAACATGTGACCTCACTTTTGGTTCCCTGTCGGATGCAGCTTCCAAAACTGAGACAACCATATTCCCAGCAATACCCACATATCCAAATGCTTCATAGAAATAACAATTCAGGTGTGAATTCTCATAAATAGAAATAAGGTTCTCACAGAAATTTTTAACCCACTCAAGGGCTGCTACTTTAACTGCAAGAGGAGAAGAAAAATGGAGAGCTTTTACAAGGAGCTCACTGTGCTTCTTCATATGTTCAAAAATCACATTTGAACATTCATCTCTGAAACTGCTATCAGAAAGGACTTGTTCAGAAGCAACCTCCACTGAAGCTTTCTTAATACTCTGATTTATTAAGGCAACCTTGCTTAACAATTCAACAGCAGTTAGTCTTTCCAATGTCTTGACAACATAAACTTGCAACTCCACAGAGTCCTGAATAGGTGATTCAAAAGGATTTAGCTTCTCCATAATAAAAGAGACCATTTTTTCTGACCTCTTGAGATATAAGGTAGCAATGTCTGGTTGGCCAATCAAATTGCTACTCCCACCCAAGGAAACACAGGTTAACAAAACTTTCAAATCAAATTTAATAAATGCTAACAACTCAAGTTTCGAATAGGGTTTAACATCTGTGACACTACCAACCCCATTTCCATGACCCGAAAATCTTCCAAGCAGACCTTTCAACAACTCCAGCTCTTCAATCAATGAGGATACTGCCTGTTGTACAACTTCATTATTACCGTGTTGGAGTAAGAAAATATATGTAGCAGCAGAACTCCCTGTCACTAAGTGATTTGGGTGCAAACGCAGCTGAGATATCGGTGCATCAAATTGAAGTACTTTTTGCACTGATGACGAATGAAGACCAAGCTTTTGCAGAGATAATAACTGAAGATTAGTTTTGATGACTCCATGAACTTGAAAGGAGGTAATCTTCCCAGCTCCAACAAGTTGGGTTTTACTATTCATTTCTAAGCTTTCAAATAAGATATCAACTGCAAGTGGATAAAGAGTGGAGAACCGTTCACATAATATTTCTGCTAATAGAGTCAAGCATTTCCATGAATCTCCGATCCAGTTTGACCACCCAAACTTCCGTCCAACCATAGACAAACATCCCAACAGTCGGGGATACATTTTGCTAATTGGTTCTCTAATTTGTTCAAGTAGATTCATTTCAAGTAACCCAGAAGCAGTGGACTGCAATACTGTTGAAAAACAAGAAAGCAATGCAAGCAACCTTCGAAATTGTTGTGGGGTTCCATGAATCCCATCCTGAAGTAACACATCCATGTCATCCAAGAACTTTGAGAGAAGTCCCAAAGAGAACTGTAAACTACCCACCCAATGTTTCTGAAATTGCAAGAAACTATCCATAATAACACGTCTATCTGATTCAGCAAGGTCTGGTACCAATGCCCACCCAAGCAGCAGATCTACAATGTCTAGAAAATGAGGTTGGAAGAATCTAGAAAACTTCAATGATATCAAAGTTAAAACACCCAGAACCCGATGTAACAAACTCAAGGAGGTTCTTTCATCCTCAAGAAGTTCTTGGCATGCTTTAAGGATTGATAAAGCATATCTTTCAATCCCACCAACATCCCCAATACTAAGAAATTCACGTAAGCCTTCCAATGCCAGTTCTGTGGTCCCATCTCCAGCACTGATATTGGTAAGCAAGGGCAAAGCCCAACCAATAAACCGGTCCACCATACTGCCGAGCATAACATGGTTCTGCCTACCATTTGATCCTATAGGGATAGAACACACCACAGCGCAAAGTGCCCCGTATGCAACCGCAGCAGACTGCCTTACTGAATACAACCTGTGCCAGAATTCATAATAAATCACAAAATGCTACACATAATCCTAAGCATAAATGACTTAAAACTCATTTTCCAACTGAAAGGGAAGGATTAATCCTCTACTGGAAAAAATAAAGTTTAGTACACTCACTGTACTAAGATTTTGGGTATTCTCACCATTGCAATTATAAAATTTGCAAGTCTTACATGGAGCCATAATAGGTGACACAATCAGAACAGTAGGAATACTATGCACCATACATTTTATAATATTTTTTGATTCTGTTTGGCTTCTGCAATAACTTTATGAAGAATCTTACATTTTTACTTCTAGTTACTTTTTCATTTTCTAAACACAATATACTCTCTTTACTAAGCCACTGGTTTGCATAGATACAACACCAAATAATGTTATAGGATTGCAAACAACTAAAATATTAGCCTATTAAATTTAAACTGCCAAATTGAAAATTAATAGTAAAATTGAAATCAAAGTTAGCATTATAGTAGCTGAGTGTACAAGAAAATTCATAATATTCAACTGAAAAGCAAATTAGGCCAACAAAAATAATGTAGTAACATGCCCATTCAATCCCTCTAATACTCATGTGTTTTGAACAATTTCTCGGCTACAAACAAAGAATCAAATAGAGTTTTACACAGAAATTCAAAAGCGCCTAAAGCAAAAAATGTGTAATGAGATCGAAACCAATCAATATAATTCAATCTCTTAAGTATTGAATCGATTCCGAACTATCTCTCAGCCATTTCTGAACTACTCCACCAAACTTAACATTCTAGTCAACAATTACAGTAAAAACTATATAAAAAAACAATAGATTTCAACGAAAACGTAAAATTGATATAGCGAGAGTACTTGTCCGTGAGAAGCTGAGAGAAGCCTTGAGAGAGAAACGAAGCGGAGTGAGCGATGAGGACGGAGTTTGGAGGATAGAGAATCGCACGGTGGAGTGAGGTGATGGCACCGAGACGAGCCGAGTCATCGCCTTCTGCTGCGGAGCTTGTGGAAGTTACTGCTGCTGCTGCTGCGGTGGCGGCGGAGGCGGCGGCGGTGTTCGCAGCTGGCGTCGCAGTGGACGGATTTGAGTCGTCCTTAGGAAGAGCGACGGAGAGAAGAGCCGCGAGTTGCTGTTGCTGGTGGTGAAGTCCTTGCATCATTGTTTTGGTTTCGCATTTCTTGTGGAGCGAGTGCTTTTGGTTTGGTTTGTGAATTGCAATATATATATATATATATATATATATATATATATATATATATATATATATATATATGATTATATGAATATAATAGTCTACTTGCTACTACTTCTTCTTCTTCTTCTTTGTCTCTCACGTAATTGTAATTTCGCTGTGTGTTTACTGTTTATGTTGTGTTTGTAAATTAATTGATTGATTTTCTTTCTGTGACCGGAGAGAAGACGATGAGTAAACTTGAAGAAACATTTTTATGTTGATTTTTGGGTTTTTATTTTTTTCATGTTTTTTTAATTCAAAAAAAAAAAAAAATAGTAAAACTTTTTTTCTTTTTTCTTTGTGATGTTAAGAAAATAGTAATACAGTATTACAGTGTGATACACAATATTTTTTTTGTAAAAATATTAAATTAAAATAATTACTTTAACAAAAGTACTACGCAACCCAAAAAGTTATTTCGAATGTCATTTTGACTGGTATATGAGTTAATTTTTTGGATTGTATATCATATTCTAATTATATCATAAAATAGACATGCTAACATACCGAATATAAAATGATTATTACCGGAACGTTAACATTAAAGTACAAAATGATTATTAATTCTGACAATATGGTGGATAATGACCATAGAAGAAATTTGAAGGTCCAAAATTGATTAATATTTTAAACTATGAGGTATTTTTTTTAAACAAAATAAAAAATAAAAAATAATAACCCTTTAGAAATTAAATAAATATACATAGAAAAACACAAAGAGATTAAATATTAAACCGACAAACCCTACTTAAAACAACTCTCATGTTATGTCGATTTAATTTTAAGATTCACAGGAAATTCAATTTAACCGACCAAATTATATCCAAAAAATAATAGTGTTAAATGTTAATACCAACTTATTAGTCTTTTTTTTTGGAAGAAAATAACATCCTATTATTTAATTTGAGCATAAATTCTAATTATCTAGAAATTTTAAAAATATACTTCTACAGTTTCAATATTATAAATTATCAATAATGTTTTTCATGTTTTAAGTCTTATGCAACATATATGTAAGCATAAAGATGTTTATTGAAATTATGCAATTCAATTGGCTTTTAAATGTAGTTGATCACACTTTAAAATGACTTTTCAAAAATTAAATAATTTACATTTTGATTAAAAATTAGGAAAAAAGTATAACAATTGAATGTAAACTCTTAACACTTATGTCATTGAAACAAATAATCGAATGTTCAAACCTAAAAGCCATTCAATGAAATTATTGTAATTGTAAAGTTTACGAGGTGTTGGGTTGAAGCAATAAATTGTTAAATTTGATTTTTAATTTTGCAACAAACATTATATGCACTGTATATGTTAGTATGTTACGTTTTTATTTAGATGTCTTTTTAAAGATTAAAATAATACATATAAAAGTCGTAATTTTCTGATTCGTCTTGGGTCCATGTTTGATAACCATCCGGTCAATGGAATATATGGGCTGTTTAAAAGCCCATTAGTGATGTCATCTATTGATACAGATTTCTATAATATCCATTTTATTTTTGGGATGATATTTATCCTCATCCGGATTAATTATAGATTTTAATTTTTTTTATTAAGCTATTGGAGAAGATTAAATTGTGAGGTTTTATGTGATTTCTTTTTTTCGTTTGTCGAGTTTTATATTATTTGAACTTTATTGGATGTATTTTAAATATGATAAAATGTATCATTACACATATTAGTTATATTTTTCTCTTGTAAACTATATAATAAAAAATATTTCATCGGATATGGATATAGACGAAGTGATGATGGATATCTCTATCTCAATTCGGGTATTATCTGATTCCGCCCTGCTCACTTAAAAATGGAGATGAATACATGGATAGAGATATATATCTCAAACAGATACGGGGATAGATATTTTCAATCTGGTCCATTTGGCCGGTAACCAATCAAGTCAAGAGGGATATGGGCCGTAGAAAAGGCCCAGCCCAGTATAATCGTTGAAACGGTGCGTTTAATCTGCAAGTTGGGGTTTACAACGTTTGTAAGTAAAATTCAAAATTCAAAATTCAAACTCCAACCCAGTCTTCCTCTCTCAACCAGATTGGAGCCAGTGCACTGAGAAGTTCAATCAATGAATCAATCAACCAATCAATGGTCCTCACAAGAAAATCAATTGAAATCCAAACCCGAAGAACAACAAGAAACCCCCAAGAAACAATGGTCGTTGAAGGACTTCGAGATCGGGAAACCCCTCGGCAAGGGCAAATTCGGCAGAGTCTATGTCGCCCGAGAAATCAAGGTATGTCTTCTTCACCTTCTCGATTTGAATTTCGAATTGACAATTTTGATGGCTGGTGGTTGTGGTTGTAACTTGTAGAGCAAGTACATAGTGGCATTGAAGGTGATATTCAAGGAACAGATAGAGAAATACAAGATTCATCATCAGCTGAGACGAGAAATGGAGATTCAGACGAGTCTTCGTCACCCGAATATCCTGCGGCTCTACGGTTGGTTTCATGACGACGAGCGTATCTTCTTGATTCTTGAGTACGCTCACCGCGGTGAGCTCTATCGATTGCTCAGGAAGAACGGCCATCTCTCTGAAAAGCAAGCTGCCACGGTGATTACTACAATTTTTTGTTTAGTTTTCAATTTAAGTTACCGTTTTTTTTTCAAAGGTTCTTATGTGGTGAATGTTTTATTTCAGTACATTGCGAGTCTCACTAACGCGCTGGGGTATTGTCATGAGAAGCATGTGATTCACAGAGATATCAAGCCGGAGAATGTGTTGCTCGATCATGAGGTATAATATACTTAATTGGGTTTTTATTGTTAGTTTTAGACTTTTAGCTAAAAACATTGAATAGCAGAGCGTGATAATTTGATTGTATTACAGTAGTTTAGGTCAATTTGACAATTTCATGTTTTGGGTGATGATAACTTTTGCTTCCTTGTGATTCAGTAAGTGTAACTCGATATGTTTTTGGTCAAATTGGTTGGAATCAGTAAATATAAAGTCTTGTTTTTGTTGAGTATTGCTGCTTCTAGATTCTGAAGTTGCATACTCAAGGAGTCTTACAGTGATTTTTAGAAAACTATTTGTTTTATTCTATGTCATGATACTGAAACCTTGGAAAAAGGATCTGGGCAGATTGTAGTTTGCAAATTTATGTTAATTCTCTTAGGGCATGTGTATTATGATTAGCCCCTATTCTTGCTTAATGTTTGCTTGGTTTATCTCCATGATTACATGGCTAAAGGATTTGTAGGATATAGCTTTCGTTTTCCTACATAACCTTGGTTGCTTCCTTATCCATGATTTTATTTGGAAACTTTAAAAGCAGAAAATTACCTAGAATAATAGATACAGGCTCAATGTGATTTTTGTTTCTTAATGATTTTGTTGAAATGTTTAGCTGCAGCTGCATCATTTATCAATGGGTTTGAGTTCTAAGCGCATATGAGGTTTGTGTTTGAATAACGGTTTATATGTGTATGTAGGGTCGACTGAAAATTGCTGATTTCGGATGGTCGGTACAGTCAAGAAGCAAAAGACACACCATGTGTGGAACATTGGATTATTTAGCTCCGGAAATGGTGGAAAACAAAGCTCATGACTATGCTGTTGATAATTGGACTTTGGGCATTCTTTGCTATGAGTTTTTGTATGGTTCCCCTCCATTTGAGACTGAGACTCAAAGTGACACATTCAAAAGGTAAGAGGGAGGTTACTAGAATGCTTGATTTAGTGTGGTTTAATATATGTTCAATCAACAAAATTTTATGCACGCTTGAATTGTATAGGATTATGAAGGTCGACCTGAGCTTTCCTTCCACTCCTCCTGTTTCAGAAGAAGCCAAAAATCTCATTTTACGGGTAAGTTTGTACCTCTACTATGTGCAGTGTGCACATTGATTTGATCTGAAAAGCAAAATTTTGCTATTAATAGATTGAAATTGCCTTCCTAAATATGCAAAGTAAATACTTTTGCAGCTTCTGGTCCGGGACTCCGCACAAAGGCTCTCGCTTCAGAAGATCTTGGAGCATCCTTGGATAATCAAGAATGCAGACCCTACTGGTACTAGCAATACATAGCGTTTCTTAGCCTCTAATCTGATTCGATCGACCAGGCATTAAGGAATTAACTTGGTAGTCTCATTTTGTTTGTAATCTCTACAGAGGCCAAGAGGCTTTGATTTCTAGAACTTTGAATGTATCATACTGCTTTTGTTCATATAAGTTCTAATTAAGTAGCAACTATCGGTTCAACGTAGAAAAATGTAATACATAGCGTTTCTTAGCCTCTAATCTGATTCGATCGACCAGGCATTAAGGAATTAACTTGGTAGTCTCATTTTGTTTGTAATCTCTACAGAGGCCAAGAGGCTTTGATTTCTAGAACTTTGAATGTATCATACTATCGGTTCAACGTAGAAAAATGTAATGGATTTTAAATTTATTGACGATAGTTTGTAATCACCCCTACAAACTTTCATGTCAATTCTATTTCCTGTTTATGGTGAAAGGAGTTGTGTATCCATAACAACTTATCATGTAGTCGATAACATCTTCTCATGTAGTGTGAGTATCTAATCATTTATACTTTTATATGACGTAATGTGAGTGGGAAGGCGTTGGGCACATCAAAATGAATTCTAAGGAATATTTTGACATGATTATAAGATAATTGTTATAAACTTACAATATTTCAAAATCTAGGCATTTGCTAAATTCATTGTGTCAAGAATAATGTAAAAATTTTAAAAATCAAAAAAATATTAAAATAATTAATATTACAAAATAAAAAATAAAAAGAAATTAAAACAAAAAATTAAAAAAATTGTAATTTGTAGATGGTTGATCTACAATAAATGTGGGTCGGATCGGATTCGAGTTAGGCCCAAGCAACTTGAACTAGCCTGTTGAATCGGATGTGTCGTCTACTCCAATTACCTGCAAAAGAGATGAAAACAGATAGAAACAACAAGAAACCATGTTAAAGAAATGGATTGATGACCAATTTTGAGTCTTAGGTGCGCTTGGGCTTAGCGAAATGGTTGAGAGTGAAATATGGATTTTCCAGTGACCGGAACTGATATTTCTGTAGAGTTTCAGCACGCAAAAGCTTGAGAGAGAGATTCAAAGATCATAATCCTTTCCTTTAGAAGGAATTGTATTTATAGGTGTTTTTAAAGCGGTTGAACCATGATTTCGTGGAGTATCAAGATCTTGAGGTCTTGTGCGGATTTCATGAGATTCTCAATCCAATCCAAGACTCATTCAAACTGTGCTTCTGTTATTAGTGCCTTTTGAATGACTAAGTCAAGACGAGATTCGACCAAGGCCATTTGGGTAAACCCGGATCAAATGGGCTGGATAGGGTCCAACATGAAACATCGTGGGCTTCAAACATTGGGCCTAGAAACCATTTTTGGCTACCACAGTTTGTCCCCCACTCTTTGAAGAAGTTTCTGAATTAGAGAGTGAATTGTCGAGTTGGTCAAACGCAGATTCGACGAAGTGTCAAGTAGAATGGAAGTCATGAAGATGTCGGGCTTTCGTTGCGACAAGATATCGACTACCTAATGAACCTTGAGAAGCTCAAACGATGAGATTTAGGGTTCAACTCCTAGGGCTGACGTGGTGCCTCGTTTTTGGAGCGATTCTGGTAAAGTTGAATTTTAATTTAACGCCGAGATTACTTGGGTTAGTCTATAACCGCAGCGGTTACGACACGTGGTAACCGCAGTTAGAGTGTTAGTTTATAAACCAAATCTCTCCACTTAGCTTTCCCTAACTCTTCATATTCACTTGAAGCAAAAAACCATTCAAAGCTTTCAAAAATTTTTAGAGCAGTCGCAAATTACGCCATGTGCCTTGTTCCAGCATAATCAACGCACTCAATCTTTAAGATAAACAAAAAATTTCTTAATCTAGTTGTTTTTGCTCACACTGAACTTACTTTTATATATGAGTAAGAAATTAGCGATATTACAGTTTCAAGATTTTAGCCTAGATTGTTGTTTGAGCTCTTCTCTGTTTTTCGTGTGGGACTCTGAGAAATTGTTCTAGTGGTAGATTTGATCCACTTAGGAGATGCTTTGCGTGATTTATGTTGTTTACAGATTGTTGAGTTGTCGTAAGGTCTTAGATCTACTGTCGATTGACCTAGTTTTGTTGGGGTTTTGGACGGATCGATAACACCCTTAGGTCTGTAGGGTTTGTAGAAACCATAGGTTTTGATCTTAGATCTTAGGTTGCGATTTTAGATTTTGGTTTGCGCTTAACTCTTGCATTTTCTACATTTGTCAGCTTTTGGAGATATGTCGAGCGAGTATACAACCTTAGTTCCAATATTTTCTTGGACTACTTGTGGTTCAGGAGGTAAAGTCGAGAGAGGTATCGAGGCTTGATCCATAGGCCTTGAACGACAGGTTTCAGTTGCCGACCTATCGGACACTGTTCACGTAAATAGGTTGGCTTTAATAGAGTCCGGGGTTATACAAGTTGTCGTACGTCCCATTGAATTCCCAGAGTATATAGATATCAAAGAACCATCATGTTCGGGTAGAGCACTAGGCATGTTAGTCAGGGAGAACCCAGCCAGCGTGTTCACCGACGATGATATGGACAGTTTGCGGACAATATATGGGATCCCTAAGTCTATTGAACTCCATGATACGAATGAGTATGAGCGAGCGTATTGGTCCATCCCAGGTTAGGGTGGGCGGGGTACAACGAGGAGTGCTTTTCCCCATCCCCACCCATTAACCCCATTTATATTTTTTTTATTAAAATAACAAAAAAATAACCATTGAATATGATGTAAAATATAAAGTAATAAATAATTCCAAGAAACTATTACAAAATATCTCATAAAATTCAATCATTTTCAAACATAAACATAAAGTATGAAGTCAAAATGTTCGAAATTCATAACGGTGAAGAGATGTAAAGTTAAGGTTAATTTATTTATATATTTCATTTTTTAGATATTTTTTTTTGAAACTACGTAGTTTAGCTAAGTATTATTTTAAGCGAAGCGGGGCGGGGCGGAGTGGAGAGTACAAAACCCATCCTCGCCCCACACCCATTGTGGGTTAGACTATATATCCCCATCCCCGCCCCATCCCCACCAAATTGAAACTCATGCCCACCCAAAAAGTGCGGGTCCCCGCGAGGCCCCGTCCCCATGGGGAATTTTGCCATCCCTAGTCCCTATGGTGTCTCTAGCTAGATAGACATGCTGAGGAGATCCATTTCGGTTCAAACTGTATGGGCCGTGCTTTGATTCAAACCCACGTTTGCGTCCACTTCTGGATTTGGAGGGTTTGTAGGTGCAACTGGAGTTGTCCTCTCTATATTTTGTTCGCTGTTGAGCACTAAGACTGGGGGTTCTGGAGTTACATTGTGGGGTGCCTCATCGATCATGGCTTATAATTCAGCATTGCGAGTTCGAACAACAACGTTTTCCGCTTCGAGCACCCGCAGTTTTTCAGCATGCATGGCCATCTGGGCGGTCAACATAGCGATTTGTTCCTCGACAGTGGGGGTATTTCCATCTCCTGATATTTTTGAAGTCTTTCGTTTGATTCAACTAGTTCGTCTATAAAGCTGCAATGGGCCCTAAGGTGGGAGCCAAACTGTAGATGGTCGATCTACAATTAATATGGGTCGGATCAGATTCGAGTTAGGCCCAAGCAACTTGGACTAGCCTGTCGAATCGGATGTGTAGTCTACTCTAATTACCTGCAAAAGAGATGAAAACAGATAGAAACAACAAGAAACTAAGTTAAAGAAAATGGATTAATGAACGATTTTGAGCCTTAGGTGCTTGGGCTGAGCGAAATAGTTGAGAGTGAAATAGAGATTTTTCGGTGACCGGAACTAATATTTCTGCAGAGTTTCAACACGTAAAAGCTTGAGAGAGAGATTTAAAGATCATAATCCTTTCCTTTAGAAGGAAGGTTGTATTTATAGGTGTTTTTAGAGCGGTTGAACCATGATTTAATGGAGTATCAAGATCCTGAGATCTTGGCCGGATTTCATGGGATTCTCAATCCAATCCAAGACTCGTTTAAACTGCGCTTTTGTTATTAGTGCAGTTTGAATGACTAAGTCAAGACGAGATTCGACTAGGGCCATCTAGTGGGTCTGGATAGGGCCCAACATGAAACATCGTGGGCTTCTAACGTTTGGCCTAAAAACCATTTTTAGCTATCACATAATTCATCATTCATCATTCATCTTAGTCTCCCTCGTCTCGTCTTATTTGTCTCTCTCGTCTCTCGATCTCTCTCTATCTCATCTCAGTCTCTCTTACCGTCGCACTCCGTTGATCTCTCTCTCTCTTCACCGTCGCGCTCCGTCAATCTCTCTCTCCTTGCTGCCGACTCCGTCAATCTCTCTCTCCTCCCATTTTTCGCTGTAAGTTTCCACTATTCAGATCTCGATTTCAATTCTTGTTCTAGTATTATTTGGAAGATTAGAGAAAATGGTGTTGTTTCCTGTTTTGTAATTGATTTAGGTTTTCATGTTCTGAATCATTTCTCTATAATATGATATATCTTGTAAATAATTTCTAATTCCGTCAAACATGTAGAAATCAGAAAATCTCCGATAGTGATTTTGAATATCTAAAGAAAAACAAAGGGAAAGTCTTTTGCTTGCTTATCTATATGTAATTAGCAAGGAAAGTCCTCTGTTTAGCTGGAGTGTAATGTGTTAATTATGCTCCTACCAATCGGCGGTCGGTGAAACATCATTTCAGATTGGTTTGTGTTTGCTGTTTATTTGGCTGATAAATGATAATTTTGTACTTAAAGAAGCTTGTGGTTTGCTTGTAGTATTCAATTCCTATTGTTATCTTTTACCTTATTAATTTTAAGCCTTATCAAAGCATTCTCAATTCTACATTTATGTGTGCTTTTGTTCAATCTCAGATTTTAAGAGGTTTTGTGCTTGCTTTAAGGGAAACTGCCGGTGATTGGCGAAGAAGAAGAAGATGATGGTGTTGCTGATGATTTTGTTTTTTTTTTTAAAAAATTTTGTTTTAAAATTTAAATAAAAAAATAAAAAAGAGAGATATTTCCTTGGATGGACGGTGTAGATCCATCTTTTTTTTGTGTTTTAATTTTTTTTTTGTGTTTTTTTAATATACATTAAGGGTAAATGGTAATTTAAGATAAAATTACTTTACTTACACAAAAGACAAAAATAAGGGTAAACCGGTTTTTCAATGTGATCAGCACACATCTATGGTATTAAGGTCATTTAACACGTCTGACATGACAGAATCTGTCATTTTGATGTCAGATTCTGTCACAGAAAGACACAAATTTATAATTCTAAAAAACCGTGGACTAAACACAGATTAAGATAAATTACGGGGACTAAAGTATGATTTATCCTATTGTTAATAAAAGAAAGGATATTGTACAAATTCTCCACAAAAGCTTAGAAAAAAAGATAAACATGAATTGCACATGCAAATATGCAATACATCTTAAGAGTTGAGTGTTGCTGTAAGATGCTTTATAGAGTGGAGTGCATCTATTGAGTCCACCTTTCCTATATAACACCTACGAGTTAGGTATTAGTCACACATGGTTGCCATAAACAAATGGATTAGAATTCATTACATGAATAATAATAATGAGAATTTATAAGTGAGCCGTTGAATACCGGGATGGGCTTGAAGTTTGAAATATTTTTGAAATCTTAAAACAATAAAATTTACGAACCGGGTATAGTATTACAGGTGAGTTGAGCTAAAATTTATAAGTTCTAGGTTTAGTTTTCTTTCTTGGTGCTACTCTATTCGGAATATCAAATTGGGCTTAGAGTAATGCTGTTATAGCTTCAAAGAGAGAAATCACATTATTTGTTGATACACCGGCCATGAGTTTTATATTGAACTTGTTGGTTTCACTTTTTGTACATCAAGCACGTTACTTGAACGAGCTTTTTGCTCCTTGCAGATGGCTTGGGAAGTTGGGACTAATATGGAAGGAAGAAGGTATATGAGGTTTTTTTTCAAAGAAGTTTCGTTCGGATTGTGAGTGATTAGCTAGCGATTTTTTGTATCCGGTAGTTACAAGTTCTTACTATATATTGTTACTATATTCAACCTACTGTTAAGTACCTGGCTTGATATGATTCACTGATTATTGTACCTGTAATCTAATTCAATGTATTCTTAAGTCCTACAGCTACAGAAGATGTCGACTCTTTTAGCAATTTCAGTTGAATAATATCAGGGTTCATATTTGGTATAGAATTGATCAACATAGTGTTTGACGTTGTGTTATAGTTAGGAAAAACTGCCGTATAAACAATATTTTGAGTAACATCTCTCGCGTTGATGCATCTTTTCTAGAGACAGGACAAGCAAGTGTAAGGGTCTGCTCTATACAGAGCTCCTTTCTTTGGTGATTTGATGTCAGATGTCCTCTGTTGTTATTTTCTGGATTTGTGACTAAGAATCCCAGAATCAGAGTTGTTATTGAGTGTTATTTTCTGATGAATTCGGCAACGCCCCATATACAATCAAATTTGAATTTTGATCATCCACCGGCAAATTGACTTGGCTGATCACAACTCTGTCTTCCATGCATTTAAAACTGTGAACCAGCTGATGTTTTAATAGCAAGAGTAATCTCACAATAAGGTAGTGAGATTGAACCCAGGTTTCTTTCGCTGCATTAATTTAGTTTTAAGTAGAAACAAAATCTGTAAGTAGAAACACCCTCAAAAATAATTTCAAACAAAAGAAAGAAGATAAATATCCGGTGGTCATCAATTTGGATCACCACTATCAAAATGATTATTATGGGGAATTGGTTTCAAAATGGCTATTTTTGACAAACACAGTTACATTAATGCATCTAATTTTATCCAATGAGTTGCATTTTGGTAATAAAGGGTAACATTAATTTATTTTAGATGTTTTTTGGAAATCAATTTTTTCTTTTATTTTTTGAAAAGAAAAATTATATTTAGTATATGTATAACATATATCAAATATGTGTATATATATACAGTCCTTTTCTTGTCAGTGCGCACTGATAGAATTATATAAGGACATTGAATGTGAGCCACTCATTTATAAAAGAGTTTTGACAAGTGCATACATGCCAAGTCAAAATATGTAAAATGAGTGGCTCACATTCAATGTCCTTATATAATTCTATCAGTACGCACTTATTTGAAAATTATTATATATATATATATATTCCTTTTTTGAGAAAATTAAGGCTACAAAATCTAAAAATTCTAAAAAATGTATTTGAGATAAGTTGAAGAGATATATATATATATATATGTTTCAGATATGCTATACGTATATACATACACTAAATATAATTATTTGTTTCAAAAAACAAAAGTAAAAATTGATTTCCATAAAAACTTCTAAAATAAATTAATATCATCCCTTTATTTATCAAAATGAAACTCATTGGATGAAATTGGATGAAATGATCATTAATGTAACCGTGTTCGTCAAAAATGGTTATTTTAAAACTAATTCCCCACCTAATGACCATATTGATAGTGGTGATTTAAATTTATGGTCACTGTATTTATCACTTTCTTAAATTAGTTATTTCGTCGTGTTCCTCGTGTTTCATCCAAAAATATCAAAAAAGAAAATCTCAAACACTCATTTTATATGGATCAGGTATTCGGGTTATACCAGATCCACACATCATCTTCTTCACCCTAAAAATCCCAAACAAACTCATCACTTGCTTAACAACTTCACTTTCTCTCTCTTTCTGAAAATGGCGGCTTCTTCTTCGTCTCTCCTTCACCAACCCTACCTCACTTTCATGTCCAAGTGGTCCGTACAACCAGCACCACCAAGACCTAACATCTTCAGAGCAGCCTCCACTGAATCTAGCTCCAACAACAATAGCAGTAACTCGACAGCGAACAACAACGCTGCCGCCGCCGCAGTTTCGTTCAACAAAGGCGGTAACATCCGGGACAATGCGCGCCATCACAACGTGGTTCACAGCCACTGGTTCTCGGCCAAGTACGTACCTTTCAACGCCGACCCGGCCTGCGACGAGTCCTACTCCATCGACAAGATCATTTACCTCTCCCAATCCGGCGGTCTCCTCAACGTACGTCACGACATGGATGCTCTTAAGAACTACGACAGCGCTTGTTAGGCGCGCACTCTTGGATTACCGTGTTGGAAAGACCACGTGGCCGTACAGCTCGGTATTGGAACCATTACCATCTCCATTGTCGGCCATAGTTCACAAGAGTTCTTCAGAATGTGAAAGTTCGAAGGTTCAACCCCTCCTTCTAACGCCAATTGTTGACGGTGATTTTTGATAAGTCAATCGGTCAACGTTTTAGCACGACAATCTGTAAATAAAATGCAATAATAATTGAGATGAGAGGTTTTGCGTGGTACATTCAGGTAACAGAGAAACATCCACGAGTGTCGCTAGACGCTAGGTGACGAGAGAGTATTTCATTTATGAAAATAACGGTTACAGATTTTCCACTACTCACTCAGCTTTTTTTTTTTTCGATCTCCCCTCTATAGTGATATTACAATAGTATTTATAAGGTTCTATCTACTGTTGCCCTAATTCTTGACGTACAACTAGTGGATTCATTAATTAGAACCTTACTCAAATTCTGGTAAAGCGAACTGATTAGGACTTGTTTCATGTTTGATGCTTATCCTTCTAGAAGCTGAATTCTTTCTTGATTATAAGTCTCTAATGTTAAAGAGGAAATATAGATATTTCCTTATTTGAAATATGACTCTTAATCATCATATCTAAGTCAATCTCTGCTTAATAAGGCGTATATTAACAGGATTGTATTTCCTGTTTTGGCCGAGTAGATCTCTCTGAATAGAGGTCTTTGACGAGCAGAACTCAACACCAGGTGACGTGTCCCATATTGGTGTCTTTTAATCTCCATGCTGACATGTCACTCAGAGGAATTTAACATACAACAATAAGATATAGAGAATGAAGATAGGCAGAGATGAGAGTCATGAGACCAGAGTTTTGAAGAAAGAAAACGAAAAAGATGAGACCAGATTTACTTATGAGAAGTGAGACGGAGAGGAAGGAGAGATAGAACTATAGAAGGGATAGATTTTTTAATATTTGATGCTTACTATTGTATTGTTTATAATAAATAAAACTGGTGGGCCCATATAAAATGAAAACTAATAAAAGAAAACAACTTTGAGTTGTCTTCTCTCCCCACTATTTTACATGTTTTAAATTAAAAAACTGACTTCAATTGTTTTTTTTTCTTCAAAACGTTGCCGAGTAGGTTTTCAATGTTTTTTTAACTCAAAAAACCAAAAAGTACTCAAAAAATCTCATACACTCATTTTATATGGATCGGGTATTCGGGTTATACCAGATCCACACATCATCTTCTTCACCCTAAATATCCCAAACAAACGCATCTCTTGCTTCACAACTTCGCTCTCTCTCCCCAAAAATGGCGGCTTCTTCTTCGTCTCTCCTACACCAACCCCACCTCTCTTTCACGTCCAAGTCGTCCGTACAGCCAGCACGACCAAGACCCAACATCGTCAGAGCAGCCTCCACTGAATCCAGCTCCAACAACAATAGCAGTAACGCGACAGAGAACAACAACGCCGGCGCCGGCGCCGCCGCAGTCTCGTTCAACAAAGGCGGCAACATCCGGGACGATGCGCGCCGTCACAACGTGGTTCACAGCCACCGGTTCTCGGCCAAGTACGTACCTTTCAACGCCGACCCGGCCAGCGACGAGTCCTACTCCATCGACGAGATCGTCTACCGCTCCCAATCTGGCGGTCTCCTCGACGTACGTCACGACATGGATGCTCTCAAGCACTACGACGGCGCCTACTGGCGCGCACTCTTCGATTCCCGCGTTGGAAAGACCACGTGGCCGTACGGCTCCGGCGTCTGGTCGAAAAAGGAGTGGGTCCTACCGGAGATTGATAGCGAAGACATCGTTTCGGCTTTCGAAGGGAACTCGAACCTCTTCTGGGCAGAGAGGTTCGGGAAATCGTTTATGGGCATGAACGATTTGTGGGTCAAGCATTGCGGGATCAGTCACACTGGAAGCTTCAAGGATCTGGGCATGACCGTACTCGTTAGCCAAGTCAACAGGTTGAAGAAGCTCAATAAGCCCGTGGTGGGCGTCGGCTGCGCCTCCACAGGTGACACCTCCGCTGCCCTCTCCGCCTACTGCGCTGCTGCAGGTATTGTTAAAAATGTTCAAACTTGTTATATATTTTATGTTCATGAGAATTGGTTTGTGTATTGGAACATTTTTTAGATGTGGGATTTATGCATATGTGTGGTGTGATGTTTAACAGGTATACCCTCTATTGTGTTTTTACCCGCCAATAAGATTTCGATTGCTCAGTTGGTTCAACCCATCGCAAATGGGGCTTTCGTGTTGAGTATAGATACAGATTTCGATGGTTGTATGCAATTGATTAGGGAAGTCACTTCTGAATTGCCGATTTATTTAGCGAATTCGTTGAATAGTTTGAGACTAGAGGGGCAGAAGACTGCTGCTATCGAGATATTGCAGCAGTTTGATTGGGAGGTTCCCGATTGGGTGATTGTTCCGGGTGGGAATTTAGGGAATATATATGCATTTTACAAAGGGTTTCAAATGTGTAAAGAGTTAGGACTTGTGGATAGGATTCCCAGGCTTGTTTGTGCTCAAGCTGCCAATGCAAATCCGCTTTACTTGTATTACAAGTCCGGGTGGAAGGATTTTAAATCCGTTAAGGCGAATACAACTTTCGCCTCTGCTATTCAGATTGGTGATCCGGTTTCGATTGATAGAGCGGTTTACGCTTTGAAAAACTGTGAAGGGATTGTCGAGGAGGCTACGGAGGAGGAGTTGATGGATGCTATGGCGGAAGCCGATTCTACAGGCATGTTTATATGTCCTCATACTGGGGTGGCATTGACAGCGTTGAGGAAGCTTAGGGATAGTGGGGTTATAGGGAAGACTGATCGAACAGTAGTGGTGAGTACGGCTCACGGGTTGAAGTTTACGCAGAGTAAGATTGATTATCACTCCATGGAAATCAAGGACATGGCTTGCCGGTTGGCTAATCCACCAGTGAACGTGAGTGCAGATTTCGGGTCAGTTATGGATGTCTTGAAAAAGTATTTGTTGAGTAAAGCGCCCAAGTACTAAGCTGCTAAAAGCTTTGTAAGTTTAGGTTATGTACTCTTATCATTATATTCCCTTGTCAGACAATTGGGATCTTTGTAGTGTTTTATTTTTTTACTGGATCTGTTCTTGGAGGCATCTTGCTAGATTTGGAATTTTCCCATTTTGGTCAAGCTAATAAACCTTTTAAATTCAATGGAATTTTTTGTTTGAAATGTTTACTTGCTCTTTATATTCATTCTGGTATACGATGGGATAATTTATAATTTATGGATAAATTTTCATTGAATTCATTAGAACTGTTTCCATTACCCCGTAGAATTCATCTTCTGTCCAATTCATCAATTAGTCCTTCATAGTTTATTCGCCATAAATAAGATTCACTGGGAGCAGCAGCAGTAGCAGCTGCATGAGACAGTCTACTATGTGCCAGCAGCAGATGCTGAGCATCATAAGATGACTAAAGTAATAATTGTTCTTCTTTAGATTAGGGAGTAGTCAGAAACTTAATTAGGGTTCTTCTTTTCTGTCGAACTCATACTGTTTGGTATAAAAAATAAATTAGTTTTTTTAAAGAGATTTTTGTACATATTCTACACAGAAACTCAATAGAAAAGATATATATGAAATATGCATTGAACGCAGCTGAAGTCTTGCTGTAAGATGCTTCAAAGAGTAAAATGCATCTTATTGAGTGCTCTATTCTTATAACATCTATGGGTTGGGTATTATTTAGGTGCGATTGGCATAAATATGAATGTGGTTAGAATTTAGTAAATGAATTAAAATTGTTAGGATTTTTAAGTGAGTTGCTGAGTGCTGGGTAAATAAGTAAATATCGGTTTCGATGTATTAGCTGAAAGGAGAATATTTTTTTTTTATAAAAAAGATGGATATTTGGTTTTACAGTTGAATTTTTTTTAATAAAACTTTAGGATAAACTAAGGAAAGACTTCAAGACCAAGCTTCTTTTTATTTTTCATGTAGCTAGCTTTTAATAGGCTTCCAAAACCTCTATCAAGTGGTAAAGAAAACCTATAGCGTGGATATTAGGCTCACTTTCATTTTTCAAAAAGAGAAGGCAATGTGATCTTGGGAGCCTATTATCCACTTGAGTGAGGTTCTGGGAGGCGCGAGCCAATTAAAACCCAAATGTGTGAGACATTAACTTAAAAAGAAGCTTGGTTTTGGAATTTGGAGGCTAATCCTTAGTTCCTTCTAAAGTGTCGATAAAAAATTCTACTGTAAAAAGAAAATTTAAATTGTTTTCCCCGATATCATATCAATATTTGATATTTCTTCCGGTATTTTTATAAATTTGGACCATCAATATATCCACTGAACCCGATATTTACTTTTGTGGCTTAAAGTTTGAAAATGTATTGAAATATTAGAACAATAAAATTTATGAATTGGGTATGACAATTGAGTTGGGCAAGATATCAACAAAACCCTATTCTTTTTGAGTGAAACTTTACTCTTTTGTATGATATTATGGAAATGAAACTTATTCTAGTGGGGATTGAATTAATTTTATCTTTTCTGTCGAACTCATAATTTTTGGTATTGGGCAATTTTTTTCTTGTACCGAGAAAATTATTGTTAATAAAAGAAAGGATATTGTACAAATTCTCCACAAAAGCTTAGAAAAAAAGATAAACATGAATTGCACATGCATCGCAGCTTAAGAGTTGAGTGTTGCTGTAAGATGCTTCATGGACTGGAGTGCATCTATTGAGTCCTCATTTCTTATATAACACCTACGAATTGGGTATTAGTCACACATGGTTGCCATAAATAAATGGATTAGAATTCATTACATGAATAATAATAATGTGTTGTAAATAATTAAAGAATAAATGAAGAACAAAGTGAGAGATGGAGAGAGAGACAGAGACGAGAGAGATACGAGAGAGTGAGAGAAAGCTTTGTATTGATTTCGGGAGACTCTCTTACAAATGAGGAGAACAGTATATATATATATATATATATATATATATATATATATATATATATATATATATATATAGGGGTGGGCACTAAGTTCGGAATCGAACCGAACCAAAAAAAAGGTGTTCGGTTCGGTTCGGTTCGGTTCATAAAATGAATTCGGTTTAAACCAGTTTAAAAAATTGAAAACCGAAAAGTTTTCGGTTCAAACAGGTTTGGTTTCCTAAAAACCGGTTTGAACCGATTAAACCGCCTATATAAGTAAAAAAAAAACCCCTAACCTAGTTCTTTTCTTTCATTAAATATTATTATCTATTAGTTAGGTTTGATTTGAGTTTTTTTGGTCTTGGACTATTAAAATTTATGAAACTTTGGCCCAAAATTAGAATCCAACAACCCATCAAATTTAAAAACATATTAAAAAGACTCATTAAACCCATCAAGCCTATAAGGCCCATTAGGCCCAAAACCAAAATGAACCGAACCAAACCGAACCGATTAAAATCAGTTCGGTTCAGTTCGGTTACCATTTCTTATTCGGTTTAAACCGGTTCAATTTTAGGTAAACCGAAATATTTTCGGTTCAGTTCGGTTTTGTTCAAAACTGAACCGAATCGAACTGTGCCCACCCTTATATATATATATATATATATATATATATATATATACAGTCTTTCTATTGTCAGTTCGTCCTGACATAAAATTTATCAGGACATTGAATGTGAGCCACTCATTTATGAAAGAGCTTTGACAAGTGCATATACACCAAGTCAAAGTATGTAAAATGATTGGCTCACATGTAAGGAACTGATAAATCTTTTGTCAGTTCGAACTGACAATAGAAAAATTGTATATATATATATATATATATATATATATATATATATATATATATAAAGCAATTAAGAGAGGGACAATGTGGAAATATTCCAACTATTTAACTTAATCACCAAGCAAACCAACTGAGTGATACCCAAGAAGATAAGAAAGAGGAGGTGGTGGAAATCCACCTTTATTATAACATTCCCCCTTGGATTTACACCACTTGTATTTCAATTTGCTAAGTAAAACCCAATGAGACAAAAAAACCTGGGCAACAATATATACAATGATCTTCTGGATCTTGTTGGGTTAGATGTTCTCAAAACTATCTCGTTAAAAACCTTGTCAGGAAAACCCAATGGGATAAAACCTTATCAAAGGGAAAAAAAATAGTATAGTGTAGATATGTCCAGATATATTGTTTTCTTCAAAACATTTCTCACATTATACTTTGCTAGGGAAAACCTAGTAGGATAAAAAACCTGAGCAAAGATATTACTGATCTGTCGGATCAAAGTAATATTTATAATGATCTTTATAGATCAAATGATTTTTGGGTGTGCTTAGAGAATTGCCTCATTAAAACCTCGTTAAGAAAATTCAATGGACAAAAACCTGATCAAAAGGAAAAGGAGTACACTGCACATATGCCTCAAATAATTAATATACTTCATTGGTTATGCTCCCCTGATGGGACACCCCCCTTGATGGGACGCTCCTCCTGATAAAAGTTCTTTTGAAGCAATCTTCAGGATTGCTAAAGCTGACGCATACAGATGTTTATTTCATAAAACAAAATAACATTATAATTATTGGAGGGAGTATAAGCAAAGACTTGCTTTATGGAGTAATATCCATATGGAATCTTATCAGAATCTTTTCAATATATTCTGATTGAAAGACAAGCATCCCATATGATCTATGTTCAATCTTCAGGTCGAGACAATATTTTCTTTCTCATTTCTTTTTAAAGACACATGAGTATATAATATGATTATTATATCCTTATATTTATCGGATGTTTAACTGAGATGGTTATACCACATCCGTTCATATTGTTTTTAATCCATATAAGGATTTTTGTATGTTCATCAAATACAGATTAAGAGATCTCGATTTACATGCTTCTAGCATTTTAAATCCTTCGGGATTTATAAATATAGTATTTAGTGAATCATATAGATAAATGATTATTACGTCTAGAAGACGCATTTCAAGCCTTTCAAAGACATCCAAATTTATCAAAAAATTAGAAACATAATTGTACTCATCAATAGTGAATACCAAGTTTCTATAAGAAGCCCTGTACCACGAGTCGTGGCTCATATCTCACAATCACGTTTTTCTCATTACGTTTCCGTATAAAGACCTATCAGTATCCAACTAGTTTGACATCTCCAGGTGTCTGGAGTACTGTTGGTCTAAATACTTTATGTCTGGCTTATAAAGTCAATTCTCCTTGAATTGCTCCATTTTATTTAGGCCAATCATGCCTTTTATCTACAATCATTGATATTATGAATATCATATTTATCATTTATATTTTCAGTAGCGCTACTGTGTATAAAAATACATCATCAATGATTGTTTCCTTGTGATTCCACATTTCTCTGATATGATTTATAGAAATTTTCTCACTTTCTATATTCTTGTATCTCTGTTGAGATTACTTCAATTTCAATGGAATTAGTCATTTCATAGACTTGTATGATTTATAGAATTTTTCTCAATTTCTATATGCTTATATCTCTGTTGAGATTTCTTCCATTTCAATGAATTTGGTCATTTCATTGACTTGTATGATTTATAGAATTTCTCTCAATTCTTATATTCGTGTATCTCTGTTGAGATTTCTTCCATTTCATTGGATTTAGTCATTTCATAGACTTGTGTCTCTTTAGATATATCACTCTTATAGAGTTGATTTGGAGAAAATAGATTTATTTATAACTCGAGTTTTGTTTACTTTTGGGATCCCAATAATAATACCTTAAAAAAAGGCTCATAAGCTTATGATATGTATCAGATGATTTATTTGTTGCCTTTTTCTCTGATCGTTCTTTAAGATCAATCACCCGACCGGGGTTTATGAGATAACAATTTATAAAATCTTATTACCTTAAATATATTAGGTAACGGATTAATAATCATCTGATAATAAATTATCTTTCATATTTGAGTGATACGAAGATTGAAATGAGACACATTTATATATAGAGAACCGAACTGGTATCTCTATTTTGCATAAGAGTAACTTTTCATTTACTCATCTTCTCAATAAAATTTCCATTTGGAAATTAATCAATATAATAATATATAGATTGTGTGTATAAACTATCAGAAAAGTTTAAATGATATGATAACAAATTAATCAAAATCAATATTAATCTCACAACGATATAGAAGTCTTATCTTAGATCATGCCAGAGATACAATAAGGAGATATACAACACAAACAAATATCTTAAAAAGTGAGTAAGTCCCTATATAGAAATTAGTAAATGTATTGAAATAATAAAGTTCTCACAATTTACCTGGAGACGTTTGATAAATGATTCCCCTGATCCATTTTGATTATGAGTATATCTGAAAAACTAATAATCAGTGCAAGTAATAGAGATGGTTAATAATAAACAAACATTTGATCATCTCGTAGATGCATCAATTAGAACTATATAATAATGAAAGAGATCATTTGGTGGATGAATATGTCCACATATATCTCCTTGAATTATTTGTAAGAATGATGAAGATTCAAAACCAACTTTTAGAATAAGATGGTTTTACTGCTAGTTTCCCATGTGAACATGCATTACATAAGTTCTCATTGGATAAAAAATCTTCTGGTTCTTTAATGGATATCCATGAGAATTTTCAATGATTATACGCATCATTATAGATCCTGGGTGACCGATACGGTAACGCCAAAGTACAAACTTTTTTGGATCTGAGAACTTTTGATTCATAACTGCATAAACATCTACACTCTTTATAATATTGTAATATAATCCAGATGATAAAGCACACAACTTTTCTATAATGAGTTTCTAGCCTGAATCATGAGAAGTAATGCATATATATTAAACATTCTCATTACTCATAGTTTCAATATGATATCTATTCCTTTGTATATCTTTGAAACTAAGCAGATTCATTTATATTCTGTTTGAATTGTATAAAATATCATCAATACACAATTTAATACCATCTGGTAATAAGATTGCGGCTCTTCTAGAGCCTTTAATCAGATCCGCTGGATCTGATATGGTTTTAACCTTATATGACTTTGAACTAATAATATTTCTTTAAGTTATGCTTGAATAATATCAAGTATCATTGATATATAATTTAGTATTGTTTGATAACAATATCCTGACTCTTCCAGAGCTTTCTATCAGATCAGTAGGACCTGATACTGTATGAACATTTGTTCAGAGCAAAGTCAAATTCATAAAAATATATCTGACTCCGCAGAACTGTATGAGTCGTTGCACTCTCGGCAAGACACATACTTCCCTTCTGGGAATCTTATGGACATTATGTGTAATGTCATTTTATATCTCATCTGAAATGATAGTAATCTTTTCAATAGGTTAATTCTATAAACATTTTCTCTTGTTATGCACAAACATCCACTCCTGAGGTATGTTTTGATATCTCATGAATATAAATATATCCAAATTTACTCTCTTGATATTGCTTGTTCAGGAGCAAGTATAAAATGGATAAAATATTCTTTACAATCTCATTATACGTGATATTAGGATCTTAAATCCTTTTATGATACTCACAACGTCTTACTGGATGTGTAGATCTTTTTTCCTCAAATGGATGATATGTTAGGATCTTAAATTCTTTTTATGATACTCACAGCATTCTGCTAGATGTGTATGAAATGGATAAAATATTATTTCCAATTTTATTATTCGTTAGGATCTTAAATCTCTTTTATGATACTCACAATATCTTACTGGATGTGTAGATTTTTTTTTCTCAAAAGAATGATACGTTAGGATCTTAAATCCTTTTATGATACCCACAACATCCTGTTGGATGTGTAGATTATTCTTTCAAATAAATGACATGTAAATAATTTCAGATTCTGAACAGTTTGAAACCCCAGGTTCCAAATAATGAAGTATGACATTCATGTATATAACACTGGATCCAGAACTCCAGATTCTCATCGGTTTTCAAAACCGTGTCAACTTAAATATAAAAATTCCAGGAACTTTAAGTTCTGGTTAGCTGGTGTAGCCGATCTCATATATTACATAAAAATATATGCGAATATTTAAAAAATTTACCGGGAGACACAACATAAGCCAGTCTGGAGACACAACATAAGCCAGTACCGAGACACAACATAAGCTAGTACCGAGACACAACATAAGTCAGTCTCATATATTGCATAAAAATAAATGTTGAATATTTAAACAATTTAGCTAGAGACACAGGATAAGACAGTCCCGAGATACAGTATAAGCCAATCTTATATATTGTATAAAAATAAATGATTTCAAGGACATGAGTTCACCTGATATGTGTATAAAAATAAATCCAGAACTATAATATATAGGTTCCATTGACGGCATAAGCCATCTTGTTATATAAAACTATATATATAGATCCAGAATGTTAAGATGTAAGTAAATCACCCATCAGGGGATCCTTTTAACTTATATGCAATCGTGCTGGAGATTAGGATCTTCCATCGCGCTTGAAAATAGAGTTAATAGAGCTTGAATAAGTCAAAACAGTATTTACAAGCGGAATTAGCTGAAACTGATGGCACGGTTGCGTCCGGAACGGTCGAAATAGCTAGAAATAAGTCCGATTAGATTGAAAACTGGTGATAATTGCACAACGTTTGACAAAAAAAAGACTTCTGAACTGAGTTGACTCGGGCATATTCTGTTAGGCTAACAGAATATGCTCTGACCGAATATTCTTTGCTGACAGAATATGCTTTAATGAATAGAATATTCCCTAGCTTGCTACGTGGCATATTGCTGACGTGGCGATGATATGGCTGAAGTGGCGCTGACCGGGGTGATGATATGGCACTGAGTGGGCGCTAATATGTCATTGACTGGGCACTGATGTGGCACTGGCTGGGCGCAGACGTGTCGTCTGACGTGGTCGTCTTCTTCCTTGGAAAAACTGTAGAAAAAATTCTAGAAATTTTTCCAGGTTTGACCAAACTTTGATCGGAGTGAGAGAGTTCGTTAGAGCTCCATTTGAAACACGGTCAGTGGCGTCAAAATCATATTTCTGAGATGAACACAACAGTATCATCTGAAAAGCAATTCAAGCACTTCGAATTTTCTGGACTCAAATCAAAACCAAAGCTAAAACTGTCAAGAACTTTCTCTAGAACAAAATTGCCACTTACTGCTCACTTGCCTTGCCTAGTCTATAATCGTGCTGATAACATGTTGTAAATAATTAAAGAAAAAATGAAGAACAAAGTGAGAGATAGAGAGAGAGAGAGAGAGAGAGAGAGAGAGACGAGAGAGATATGAGAGAGTAAGAGAAAGTTTTGTATTGATTTCCGGAGACTCTCTTACAAATGAGGAGAACAGTATATGTATATATATATATATATATATATATAGAGGCAATTAAGAGAGGGACGATGTGGTAATATTCCAACTATCTAACTTAATCACCAAGCAAACCAACTGGGTGATACCCAAGAAGATAAGAAAGAGGAGGAGGTGGAAATCCACCTGTATTATAACATAATGAGAATTTATAAGTGAGTTGTTGAATACCGGGATGGGCTTGAATTTTGAAATTTTTTTGAAATCTTAAAACAATAAAATTTACGAATTGGGTATAGTATTACAGGTGAGTTGAGCTAAAATTTATGAGTTCTAGGTTCAGTTTTCTTTCTTGGTGCTACTCTATTCGGAATATCAAACTATCCTTAGAGTAATGCTGTTATTGCTTCAAAGAGAGAAATCACCTTATTTGTTGATACACCGGCTATGAGTTTTACATGGAACTTGTTGGTTTCACTTTTTGTACATCAAGCACGTTACTTAAACGAGCTTTTTGTTATTTGTATTGCTCAAAAATAATCTCGTACGAATATGCAAATAACAGAAAGCAATAAACACAATACTGAACGTTAGAGAAACTGAAGCCGGTGATTCATACGGTGTCCTTAAGACAATTTCACGGGGTAACACCGTATGTGTATGTCGATTGTATCCTAGGATACAACGGTTTAACAGTGATCATGCAGGGCACAAACACTCTCAGCGAACTCAAATCAAGCTCGAACTTACCAAGAACTGAAATTAAAAAGAACAGAGAAGAGAACAATCAATTTTGTGTATTCTATGAATAATATGAATCTTCTTTCTGATGAATAGATTAGGGTTTTAATAAAACCGAAATCAAGTGGATTGTTTAGGAAATACTTGTCAATTACATTTTTAATGAAATGATATTGATTAAAAGTCAATCTCCAAGAGATTTATTTCTAATTAATCACCGATTCTATTTACTTAGTGATCAAGTAAGTATCTAGAATCCAAAACAAAATTTCCTTATCATTACACGTTTGATTTAGGGAAAATTAAATTGAATTAATTCTTTCTATATCAATATAAACATTGACTTAGAAAAAATTAAATTCTAAGTAGCAAAAGGTCGTTTGTCCTATGACAGTCCAATCAGAGTGGCATTCGTGTACGCGGGTCGCGCCCACACACAAGTCATCCAATCCGAAGGTTCGGGGTCCATGATTTGCACCCCCCTGTGCGCGAGAGAGAGCCTTTATGCTACACATGTTGATATGTAACTATCACACATCCTCTTATATACTACATATAAGTGCTTTACCCAACCAATGTGGGATGCTTTTTCCCTACACAATGGGTTCACTTTGAGACTCAATTTCTCATTCACCCATTAATTATTTTGTGAGTTTGAGTATACCATTTTGAAGCTCTCACGGAGGAGAATTCGAATATACATTGAACTTCCATTTTTATGGAACCGACCATACTCAAATAATTTTCTCAAAATGAGTTTTCATCACAAAATTTTCCAACAATCCCCCACATGAATGAAATTGACCTAGGAGACACGAGAGATGACTTTTGATAAGTTCAAATGGTCGAAACCTGCATAAGATAGGTAGGTGTTACCCTTTGAACCTTCCCTCGTAAAGGTTTGCTTACTTTACTGATTGATCAGTAGATATGATATCATTGAATTGTTCTGCCGGTTTATGTAAACGATAGCGTACCTCACACAGACATCTTCCAGACCCGATTTGGTTCTCATTGTTATGTTCGTTTTGTCCATGAACATGCGTACTGATTCTGTGAGAGTCTCTGGAGAATATAGCCCTTTACTATTCTCTTTTAGAAGCTGCCCCACTTTTCTCTCACATAGGTGATTTCTTAATGAAGAGTAACCCACATTACTCTGCTCAGATTTCCTTAGCTCGGAATTCTGACGCATAAGAATCATTAAAAATATAGTTTAGCCTCTTTCCCTACGTGCAACACTGTTTCATCATAGGAATGGACTGAGGGTAACCCCCACAGTGATCTAACTAAGTCTTACAATTTGGTTGTCCCATTGAACCTAGATCTTAGGATCTCCAGTCAACTAGGTTGGGTGTCCATTGTATCGAATTTTATTTCATGGGCTTTAGTCCCATTCCCCTCGATGATATCTCAACTAGTTCTCTATTTAACCCTTTGGTTAGCGGATCCACAATGTTATCTTTTGACTTTACATAGTCAATGGAGATAATTACAGTTGAGAGTAGTTGTCTAATGGTATTATGTCTTCGACGTATATGTCTTCGACGTATGTCTAGACTTCCCATTATACATGTTGCTCTGTGCTTTTCCAATTGCTGATTGACTATCACAGTGAATGCAAATCGCTGGCACAGACTTTGGCCATCTTGGAATATCCTCTAAGAATTGGCGTAGTATTCTGCCTCCTCACCACATTTATCTAAGACAATAAACTCAGATTCCATGGTAGATCTAGCTATACATGTCTGTTTGGAGGATTTTTCAGGATACAGCCGCACCTCCTAGTGTGAACACATACCCACTAGTAGATTTTGAATCTTTCATATTAGATATCCAGTTTGCATCTGTGTATCCTTCTAGGACAACATGATATCTGGTATAGTGCAGTCCATAATTACGAGTAAATCGTAAGTACCTCAGTACTCTTACTATTCCTTTCCAGTGATCGTTTCCTGGATTACTCGTGTATCTACTTAATTTGCTGACTGCATTAGCTATGTCTGATCTTGTACAGCTTGTCAAGTACATCAGACTTCCTATCACTCTAGAATATTCTAGTTGAGAGACGTTCTCACCCTTATTCTTTGATAGGTGTAGATTTGTATCTACTGGGGTTCTGAAAGTTCCAGAATCATTTTTGTTGAATTTCTCAAGAATCATGTCAATATAGTGTGACTGACTTAGAACGGGTCTGTTCGATGTCCTTGAGAATTTCATTCCCAACATTATATCAACCGGTCTCATATTCTTTGTAGATTTGATCATCTTATCATCACTACCAACAATGAGCATGTCATCAACGTAAAGGCACACAATGACATAGCCATTTGTTGTGTCTTTGACATAAACACATTTGTCACATTCGTTGATTTTAAATCCATTTGACATCATAGCATTGTCAAATTTCTCATGCCATTGTTTTGGTGCTTACTTTAGACCTTATAAAGACTTCACCAATTTACAGACTTTCTTTTCTTGTCCTGGAGCGGAAAAACCCTCAGGTTGTTCCATGTAGATCTCTTCATCTAGATCTCCATTTAAGAAAGCTGTTTTCACATTCATTTGATGTACTTCAAGGTTTCGCAAAGCTGCGATTGCAAGTATCATCCTAATGGAGGTTATTCTCGTCACAGGAGAATACACATCAAAGTAATTTAGGCCTTCTCGTTGATTGTAACCTTTAATTACAAGTCTGGCCTTATACTTATCAATTGATCCATCTGCTTTCATTTTTCTCTTGAATATCCATTCGGACCCTAGCGGTTTACATCCTGGAGGAAAATCCACTAATTCCTAAGTATGATTTTGAACTATGGAATCAATTTCACTCTTGATAGCTTCTTTTCACAAGAGTCATTCTAAAGAGCTTACTGCTTCTTTGAAGATTCGAGGTTCACCTTCTAACAAACCTGTCAGAAAATCTGGACCAAAAGATGTTTCTGTCCTAGCTCTTTTGCTACATCTTGGTTCATCCTCGACTTCATTTTCTTGTTCTTGGTCCTCTCAACTATCAGCATGTGTTCGTTTCGACGAACTTGCTTCATCATTGGATTTACATGGAAATACATGTTCAAAGAACAATGCATTTCTAGATACCTTTATCGTATTTTTGTGTATATCAGGGATGTCAGACTTATATACCAAAAATCGATAAGCACTACTGTTATGTGCATATCCAATGAAAATGCAATCAACAGTTTTCGGACCTATTTTCACCTTCTTAGGCATAGGTATAGCCACTTTGGCAAGAGACCCCCACATTCGTAAGAATTTATAGGAAGACTTTCTTCCTTTCCATAGTTCATATGGGGTCTTGTCTACTTTCTTTCGGGGTACCTTATTTAAAAGGTAATTGCTAGACAATATAGCTTCACCCCACATGTTCTGAGGCAATCCAAAACTTAGCAACATTACATTCATCATTTCTTTCAAGGTACGATTTTTCCGTTCAACAACTCCATTTTGCTGAGGAGAATACGGTGCAGTGGTTTGATGAATGATTCCATGTTGTGCACAGAATTCACCAAATGGTGCTTCATACTCACCACCTCGGTCACTTCTCAGTACCTTGATTTTCTTGTTGAGTTGATTCTCCACTTCAGTTTTATAGAGAATAAACTTCTCTATAGCTTCACCTTTGCTTTTCAACAAATATACATAGCAGTATTTAGTGATATCATCGATAAATGTGATGAAATATTTGTTGCCACCTCTTGTTTGAACAAATTTTAAATCACATATATCACTGTGAATTAAATCAAGGGGTTCAGATTTCCTTTCAATAATCTGAAATGATGACCTTGTTAGTTTTGCTTCAACGCAAACTTCACACTTATGTTTGGGATCAATATTAAACGTGGAAATATGATTTAAGTTAATTAATCTACGCAAAGTATCATAATTAACGTGTCATATTCTACCATGCCATAAATTGGAAGACTCAAGCAAATAAACTGAAGATTGATCTTTATTGATATTTCTTTTGACAACAGATACATTAAGCTTAAAAATCCCTTCAGTTAAATATCCCCTACCCACACAAATTCCTTTCTTAGTCAAGACTACTTTGTCTGATTTAAACACCATCTTGAACCCATGCTGATTGAGCAACGAACCGGACACCAAGTTCTTGCGGATATCAGGTACATACATCATATTGTTCAAGCTTAGGGTTATACCGAAGGTCATCTTGAGAACGACTTGACCATGTCCCTTAACGTCGGATGTGGCTGAGTTGCCCATGTACAACTTTTTCTCGTTCTCCACTGCTTCAAACGTATTGAACATCTCTCTGTCAGAGCATATATGGTGTGTGGCCCCAGTATCTAACCACCACTCCCTCGGGTTTGACCCGACCAAGTTTGTTTCTGTCACAACCGCTAGAAAGATTGATCTCTGAGACCTCTTTTGAAATCCCAGCAACCACGTTTGCCTCGTGGTTCTTCTTCTTCTTTGGCAATCTGCACTCAGAAGATTTGTGACCCAGCTTGTCACAGTTGAAGCACTTCCCTTGGAATTTTGGCATCTTGGAGACTCCTCCCTTTGGACTCAATTTGGATCCTTTCCCAGGCTTGTTCTTCTTAGATTTAGAACTTTGCCCATGTTCCACGACATTAGTCTTTGCTTCAGGCAGACTAACATCTTTCTTGTCATACGTCCTGTGATCTTCTTCAATACGAAGTTTAACGATGAGATCCTCGATCTTCATCTCCTTTCGCTTGTGTTTGAGATAGTTCTTAAACTCCTTCCATGAAGGAGATAACTTCTCAATAATGGCAGCCACCTAGAAGGTTTCACTCAGGACCATCCCTTCAGCATGAATTTCATACAGAATCACATGAAGTTCTTGGACTTAACTAATGACTGTCTTGGAGTCTCCCATCTTGTAATCAAGGAACCGGCCCACAACAAACTTTTTGGATCCATCATCCTCAGTTTTGTATTTCCGGTCTAATTACTCCCATAGTTCTTTGGTTGTTTTCTATGAAGTATATACGCTATACAACGAATCTGACAGCCCGTTCAGTATGTAGTTTTGGCACAGAAAATCTGAATGGTTCCATACATTTATAGCATTCCATACCTGAGCATCTCGCTCTTCACCACTATTGGGTTTAGGAGCTTCTTCAGTCAAGAACCTGGCTAGGTTCAGCGTTGTCAAATAAAATAGCATCTTTTGCTGCCAACGCTTGAAGTTCGGTCCACTGAACTTATCAGGCTTCTCCATGTGATTCATCGGTAAAGGAACTGAATTCATATAGAGATTCACCATCAGAACATTCCCTTGACTCACATACTTGCCTATCACCGGATCTGGCATGTTCCTCACGAATGAACTGATGGCCAGAGTCGTTGTGGCCACACTTGGCAACACAATAGGCACTTCGCCCACAAGCAAATAGTTCACATCCGTAGTGGGTAATCCCACACTCGGATTCGAAGTCTCTAGTGGAAAACTCGAGTTCATGTTTGACTTATCCGCCATAGTATCTGAAACAAAACGCAAGTGTTTTAGAATCACGAAATCAGTATTGATATCGAATATAGAATATCAAATAAGTGAATCAAAATTGATTACAAATTTCACAATAGAAATCAAAATCAGTGTCTGGTATTACAGACCCGATTACCCACTTGAAATCACAATTGATTTCTAAATCAGAGTCTGAAAATAGACCCGATTTTCCAAAATCAGAACAAGTATTTATTTGAAATCAGTGTCTGGAATACAGACCCAATTTCCACAGTTAAATTATATTAACCTAGTCCAGTAATGTTTAAGAACGAAATCTGTGGCAAAGCAAACCAGAAACCGAACCAGAAGTTTTATGAAGGAAATAGAACGTGAGACGTAATTGTTAAAAAGGAATAAGAAATTGTCTTAAGATTGTTGTTTGTATTGCTTAAAAATAATCTGGTACGAATATGCAAATGACAGAAAACAATAAACACAATATTGAACGTTAGGGAAACCGAGGCCCGTGATTCACACGGTGTCCTTAAGACAATTTCGCTGGGTAACACCGTATGTGTATGGCGATTGTCTCACAGGATACAATGGTTTAACAGTGATTATGCAGGGCACAAACACTCTCAGCGAACTCAAATCAAGCCTGAACTTACCAAGAACTGAAATTAAGGAGAACAGAGAAGAGAGCAATCAATTTTGTGTATTCTGTGAATAATATGAATCTTCTTTCTGATGAATAGATTAAGGTTTTAATAAAACCGAAATCAAGAGGATTGTTTAGGAAATACTTGTCAATTACGTTTTTAATGAAATTGATATTAATTAAAAGTCAATCTCTAAGAGATTTATTTTTAATTAATCACCGATTCTATTTACTTAGTGATCAAGTAAGTATCTAGAATCTAAAACGAAATTTCCTTATCATTACACGTTTGATTTAGGGAAAATTAAAACGAATTAATTCTTTCCATATCAATCGGAGTGGCATTCGTGTACGCGGGTCGTGCCCACACACAAGTCATCAAATCCAAAGGTTCGGGGTCCATGATTTGCACCCTGCGCGCTAGAGAGAGCCTTTATGCTACACATGTTGATAAGTAACTATCACACATCCTCTTATATACTACATATAAGTGCTTTACCCAACCAATGTAGGATGCTTATTTTCCTTACACAATGGGCTCACTTTGAGACTCAATTTCTCATGCACACATTAATTATTTTGTGAGTTTGAGTATACCATTTCGAAGCCCTCACGGAGGAAAATTCGAATATATATTGAACTTCCATTTTTATGGAACTGACCATACTCAAATAATTCTCTCAAAATGAGTTTTCATCACAAAATTTTCCAACACTTTTGCTCCATGCAGATGGCTTGGGAAGTTGAGACTAATATGGAAGGAAGATGCCATAGGAGGTTTTTTTTCAAAGAAGTTTTGTTCGGATTGTGAGTGATTAGTTAGCTATTTATTGTATCTGGTAGTTACAAAGTTCTTACTATATATTGTTACTATATTCAACCTACTATTAAGTACCCAGCTTGATATGATTCACTGATTATTGTACCTGTAATCTAATTCAATGTATTCTTAAGTTGTACAGCTACAGAAGATGCTTACTTGTTGTGTTATAGTCAGGAAAACTGCCGTATAAACAATATTTTGAGTAACATCTCTCGCGTTGATGCATGTTTTCTAGAGACAGGACAGGCAAGTGTAAGGGTTTGCTCTATGCCGAGCTCCTTTCTTTGGTGATTTGATGTCAGATGTCCTCTGTTATTGTTTTCTGGATTTGTGACTAAGAATCCCAAAATCAGAGTTGTTATTGAGTGTTATTTTCTGATAAATTTGGCTATACCCAATATACATTCAAATTCGAGTTTTGATCTTCCATTGGCAATTGGCTTGGCTGATCACAACTCTGTCTTCCATTCATTTAAAATTGTGAACCAGCAGATGTTTTAATAGCAAGAGTAGACTCACAATAAGGTAGTGACTAGTGAGACTGAGTCCTCGTTTCTTTCACTGCATTAATTTAATTTTAAGTAGAAACAAAATCTGTAAGTAGAAACACCCTCAAAAATAATTTTAAACAAAAGAAAGAAAGAAAGAAACACCCTTAAAATACTGAGATTTTTTTTCCTTGGAATTTTAGATTTGTGTTAGAATTGTCGATCAATACAACAAAATATAGTGGAAAATTAGAAAATCATAGCAATTGATAGATTGAATGCGATAAAAGATAATGGGAAAAATGATAAATTTGCTGCATGCATGAACAAGACAGCAATCGATCCGTAAATATGATTTGTACTGCTATATCTCTTAATTGAATAGACAGTCTCGTAAATAGAGGAACTAAAGTTATGAAACAATCGTAACAATAGTTTAGAAATGTAATATTTTTATAGTATCTACTGTCTCAAGTATTGAATCATTTAATAAAAAATTTACAAGCTCAGATTAAATTTTAAGTAAAACACCAATGAATCGATTAAATTTGTACTTTATCCCATAAATAACAAACTGTATAAAATTAAATGTCTTACACAGTAAACCCGTATTTTATCTTTTAAATTCGAGGTTTGGAGAGGAGAATTAAACCCGTACTTAAATTAAGAAAGTAAATATCAATGGATGGAGATATTCTCGATACTTTTTATGTTTGAGTAATTCTACTTTGTCCAAATTTGATGTCTAAATGATGTAACAACACTCTAATCCATTCATTTAAATCATACAAATCTAATACAGTTTAAATGAATAGATTATAGTGTTGCTGTATCATTTGATACCAGATTTGGACACCAAATTCGAACAAAATTTCACATTCGAACCGGGAACCGGTAACATAGCGGTTCATGTTCCAATTTTTAAGAAAACGCCCGGTTCGAACCGGATTGGAACTGACGGTTCCAACATATATATATTTTTAATTTTTTTAAGTTATATTTTATTTTAATTTGTCATTTATTTATTTTATTTTATTTTCGGGTAACCCAATAAAATACATTTACAATTTTATATGTCTAATTTATTTTTATTAAATAAGATTAAATATAAAAAAATATAAAAAATGAACCCAACCGTCAAACCTTCAAAACCAGAAACGAAACTGGTAGAACCGGAATCGTGGATTCCAAACTAAAACCGTAACCGGTGACATGACTAAAAGTAGCATTATTGTTTATGTTCTGACTTCTGAGTGACCGATATGAAACTGATATTTATGTACATGAATTTCAGATCATGAACAATTTAACTATCGTGCTGCGTGCAATCAAACAATCTTAAACTACGCACCCCTGGTCACTTGACGGCGTTTCAGACCCCCTTAGACTTTTCTCTTTTCCTCTCGCAAGAAACCAAGAAAACTATTCTATCTTTTCTAACATGAAATCTCACAGACTCTCTCAAGTTCTCAAGCACAAAAACCTCAAATCTGTAACTCCCTTAAACCAATCTCACTTCTGTTCGTTTTTCTCTTCAACCCCACAATCGAATACCACCCAACAAACTCAAACTCTCTCTCCCCAAATCCCCACAAAAATCCCACCTGAAATAACCCATGAACTGCTACATAGCTATATCCAGTCTTCTCAGTGGCATTTTATCAAACCCCTGGCGCCAAAACTCACCCCCTCTCTAATCAAAACAACCCTTTTGAATCTTCACAAAACCCCTGAATTAGCTCTCAAGTTCACAACCCACATTGATTTCCGTCACGTTTTTGATATCAAAACACGTTGCCTTGCTATAGCGGTGATCTCTCGGTTACCATCACCAAAACCAACTTTGCAGCTCTTAAAAGAGACCTTAAGTAGTGGCAATGCTTCCATTAGAGGGGTTTTCGAGGAGCTGGCACTTGCCCGTGACGAGTTAGGTACTAAAAGTAGCATTGTGTTTGATTTTTTGATAAGGGTTTGTTGTGAATTGAAGAGAAATGATGATGCTTTTGAGTGTTTTAATATTATGAAAGAGAAGGGTTTTGTTCCGAAGATTGAGACTTGTAATGCTATGTTAAGTTTATGTTCGAGGTTAAATAGTACAGAGAGAGCTTGGGTTTTGTATGCTGAGATGTTTAAGATGAGGATTACGTCGAGTGTGTACACGTATAATATAATGATCAACTTGTTGTGTAAGGAAGGGAAGCTGAAGAAGGCGAAAGAGTTTATAGGATTTATGGAGAGTTTAGGGGTAAAGCCTAATGTTGTCACGTATAATACACTCATTCACGGTTATTGTTTGAAGGGGAGAATTGAGGGGGCTCGAATGGTTTTGAATATAATGGAGAGTAGAGGTGCTGAACCGGACTCTTATACGTATGGTTCATTTATCAGTGGGATGTGTAAGGAAGGAAAACTTGGGGAGGCAACTGAGGTGTTTGGGAAGATGAAAGAGAACGGGTTGGTTCCAACTGCTGTGACCTATAACATTCTGATTGATGCATATTGCAATAAAGGGGATTTGGGGATGGCTTTTACTTATAGGGATGAGATGGTGAAGCAGGGTATAGTCCCGACTGCTTCGACTTATAATTTGTTGATTCATGCTTTATTTATGGAAGGTAAGATGGGCGAAGCTGATGATATGATAAAAGAAATGGGAGAAAAGGGGATTCACCCTGATTCCATAACGTATAATATCTTGATCAATGGGTATTGCAAATGCAGGAATGCAAAGAAAGCCTTTAACCTCCATGATGAAATGGTGAGCAGAGGGATTTGGCCAACAAGGGTAACTTACACATCACTTATTTATGTTTTGAGTAAGCAGAATAGAATGAAGGAAGCAGATCAATTGTTTGAAAAGATAACGGCTAAAGGCATTTCGCCTGATCTTGTTATGTACAATGCTTTGATTGATGGTCATTGTGTTAATGGTAACATTGACAGTGCGTTCTCACTATTGAAGAAGATGGATGAGATGAAAATTCTTCCTGATGAAGTGACCTACAATACCATAATGCAAGGGTATTGTAGAGAGGGAAAAATCGAAGAAGCCCGTGAGCTTCTTGATCAGATGAAGAGAAAAGGGATTAAACCTGATCATGTTACTTACAACACACTTATTAGTGGGTACAGTAGGAGAGGTGACATGAAGGATGCTTTTAGAGTCCGAGATGAGATGTTGAGTATCGGTTTCAATCCCACTCTTCTCACTTACAATGCCCTTATACAGGGTTTATGCAAAAACCAGCAAGGGGATCTTGCAGAAGAGCTCCTTAAAGAAATGGTTAGTAAAGGAATCACTCCTGATGACAACACATACTTCTCTTTGATTGAGGGAATAGGGGATGTTGATAAGCCATCGGAAAGGTGTGATTCATGATAATTTGCAAGCCTGCAACATCTTAACTACTTACAGATGATAGAGAGTTAAAGAAGGGGCTTTCCCAAAAAGAGAAGTTCTTGTTTCCGACTTCCGAGATTGTCAATAGGTTAGGTATGAACTTTTTTGATTTCTCTCAGAAGCCTGCATGCATAGATTAAGTTTGTGACATTAGACTGGACAAATTTGAATGTGGTTAGTAAGATATTATGTATATCAGTTTTGGCGGTTGGCCTGATTTTTGTAATTTGTAAGATTATGTGGCATTTTTATTTTGTCACTTGTTGGTAACCCAGTACCAAGCTATCCTGCTGTATGCATTTTGTATTTTTAAGTTTTCTGAAATGTAATTGGTGTATTCAGCATACTTTCGACCAGCGCTGTACTTAAATGCAACTTCTGTTATGCTACTGATAAGTATTAGGCTATATATGAGATTGCTTTGTTTTAGAAAAAAATCTGTTTATAGTTTAATTTTTTAATAATCAACTTTAGAAATAAGTTGGTAAGTGTTTGGTAAACTAAATTTTAGAAGTGTTTATGTTTGAAATAATGAAAAATGTATTGAACAAAATTATTAAAAAAGACATTATTAAAAATATAAATATAAAGTATAAAAATAAATAAATAAATAAGAAATTTAAACAAAAAAAAAAACAAACAAATTATGACTGAGTTAACTCGCTTAAAAACCCGAGTCAACCTAGTCTTTTCACATTTGAATTCAGCTCTGAGGCAACTCGCTTAAAAGCTGAGTCAACTCAGCCGTATCTAATCCATTGCCTCCGCCGTTACCTCATCGACAAGCCATCATCGACAGCCACAATCTCCACTACCTATGCCCTTTCGTCGAAGGCCATTAACTTCCACCTGTGGCGTCGAAGGCCATGAAAAGCTTTTCTGGCACCGGAAAGGCTTCCTCAGACGTCGTCGACTTCGATTTCGATTGGGATCGATCTGCCGTCGCGACAGAAACCGGCTTCCTCAGACTGCGTCGACTTTGCCAGAGAAGTCCAGTTAACCTCCTGTCACTTTCGTCGGCAACGACGGTGGCCACTATCACCGGCGACGATGGTTGCTTCAAATATTTTTTTTTTTGAAAAAAAGTTTATTTTCATTAAAAATAATATTCTCTTTTATTTTAAATTTTAATATTTCTGGATTAAAGTATTTTATTTAAAAAAAGGTTAAAATTGTTTGAAAAATACAACTACTTAATGTGAGGGTATTATTGTCCTTCTCTTTAAATAGTGAGGGTAAAATAAGTTGTTTTTGAGAAGTTTACCAAACACCCATTTACTCAAAACTTGAGAAATGAGTGATTATTTCCCGAGCATAAACAATCCCAAACATAGCCCTAATCTAATTGTTCACCCCAAAAATTCTGTATGATTTTAATACCAGAGTCAAAAGTACATCTTCCTTCTGGTCATCTGGGGCAAAATGATTCTCATGCTGAGGTCATTGATCCAGTTCTCAGCTAATCTGCTTTATACGTTTATTGCATTTCTTTCTGATTTCTGGGTTTCTGCAATTCAGTTATGAAGATATCAGATATGACACCTCTGATTCAATCCCTGTACTCAATATAGATTTTCCATTGGTTGATTTACATGTGAAAATCAGAGCTATTTTGCAGTTTTGTGCCTCTGGACTATAAAGGTCTAGTTTGTGAATAGTTTTAGTAGTTTTCACAATCTGTGATTGTGCTAATCTCCCATCATTTATGAAGCTTTTGTCTGCAGGGGGGGTGGTGGGTAGTTTTTCCAAGGACCAGCCCCCGTGGCCTGAATGAACACACTCAAAGGCAGACATTGATTCAAACTTTCTGTAAACTTGGTATTGGAGAAGAAATTCTCTAATTGGGTCTCAGATAGCATTTGATTAAACCAGGAAGCTCAATCAAAAGCTATATACTAATACTTTCAACCTATCTTGTTCAGTTTTTGTGTAGTTCTTCAATATCCCTGAGATATCTAAATACCTCCTGAAAAATGAATTGATGGAGATGGGTTGGGTTAATAGAAGTTCAAACACCTAAAAGTGAGATCATAGGCCTGGTGGGTAGGGTACCGCTATCTTGGTCGGTGAGATCTCCTACTATAATTATGTATTTGTGGGATTGAACCCCATTGCAGCAGGTTTGAGGAGGTTTGGTTCATTAGATTTTATATCTATCAATCTCAATAGATCCCAACTCTAATGTCTTCCATGCCTTCTTATTTTCTATGTTTTTTTCCTTGCTTCATAAATTTTTCTTTTTGCAGGTACTGTAAACTTCAACTTTTTCTAGTGGAGTTGGACTCGTGCAAACAAAAATTTTGCAGAGACCACTGTAATACCGAGGTAATATTCCTTGAATCTTGCAACTTTATTGTCATTATATGACTCTGATGAAATTAGATTCCGTATACAATTAGACTTCTTGAACAAGTGGTAACATCTTATTTGCTACACTTATTATATTGGACACGTCTCATACTCCACTACATACAGATGGGATAATCATTTGTCCCTCAGTATCTTGAAGGGACAAATTTTTATCTTGCACTGAGCAAGACGTGGCTTGTTTGTATCTATAAAAACCAACCTCTAGCAACAAAAAGATGATCTCCTGTAGCACTGCTGATAATTGTAGGGGATTTTTGACGTAGTAAAAGTCGAAGGAGATCATAGAAATACTCAATTTTAAAGTTAATTTTCATGGTCTTGATTATCTTCATCGACTTTTGACATAGTATCCAATTTCCTTTAAGATACCCATCATCTTTTTAACTTGCACAAAATGGCTGTCTTTTCATTGCATTTTTGTTTGTGGAAACACATGCACCATGCACCAAATGTTTGAATAGATTACCATTTACTTTTGTTGCTTTGTGTTTTGTTTCATGGCTATTTAAGTTTTGGGTAGTGATCACCATGGAGACAAAACGTTGTCTTTGAAAACTGAAACTTCCATGGGAACATTTTTAGGACACTTAGTACCTGGTTTGGCACTCGCTCTCCTTGGTCTATGGCACACCATCAATACTATCAGAGACTACTGCCTCAAAGGCTCTAGCAACTTTAAAGTAAGGTTTTGGTTCCCATTCAGTGGCCCTCTTTCAAAGCTTAAACACTTGGAACTCTTTTCCATTTTATCTTTCTCCTTTTTCGCCATTCTCTTGCAAGTTTTAGATTTCCCTATAGACTTCCCTTATGTTCGCTTCACTTTGAAGCTCGACAACTCTGAGCATGCTACCATCTTTCTCCATCTTGCAATATTTTCATGTTTCACCCTTTGTGCTGATTTATCTCATTCGTTTGATATCCTATCGGTGCTTCCTGGAATCCTTGCAGCTTCCGTTTTTGGGCAAGAACTTTTCCTGATCCATTTCCACTCAGCCGATCATGTTGGGATTGAAGGCCATTACCATTTGCTCTTTCAGATCATAGTGTTTATCTCCCTTGTTGCAGCTTTATCAGCAGCTTGTTTCCCAACCAATTTTCTTGCAGCTCTTATTCTTTCAATTTCGGTTGTGTTCCAAGGGTGCTGGTTTGTGAACATGGGGTTTGTGCTCTGGGATCCTCAGTTTGTTCCACGGGGATGCACTAAGCAGTTGGCAGAGGCCATCAATAGCAATATGCATGGAGCAGTGATTTGTGGCTCCCACGAGGCAGATTTCAGAGCAAGGGCACTAGCTAACTTGCAATTTAGTTGGATACTCTCTGGAATATGGGCAGTTACCGGATCTATTTTCTTGATTTCAGCTAGAAAATATGCCAGAAGGAACCAGTCAATCGAGTATGAGCAACTTCACAGTAAAGTCAGTGATGTTTCTATGGCCATTTATAGCTTAAACTAATCTCGTCCTTAAAATGATGTACAATGTCATGCAAACTAGACATTTTCATGTATAGTGAAGGCTGTTGAAGCACTTAAAAGCTGCCATCAATAAAATAGATTGTATTACTTCTAGTTTATCAATTATAACTTTTTCCAATTCTTTTTGCTGGAATATCTGAGTTTTTCAACCAAAGTTTATATAACATGTGGCCATGCTTGAACTACCAAATTAATTCCATAGGAAGCTTGGTTTCTCTTCAGTTAAAACATTATAATCACAAGGTTGTTAAGTTCCTAGACATAGTATGATATCATTTACTTTGGACATAACATCATAATAGTGTGGGAAATAGGCCGGTATATATATAAACAGTTCAGTAACCCTCACTAAACAAGTGATGTTGAATTCTAATAGCTGAACTTCAACCTTTCTACGTTGAAATCTTGTTTTTTTGAGTGGAATTATGGCACTTTCGTAGTATTACAATGTGATATTGTGATTCTACATATGTTTTACACGCTATATAGCATTAATATATAGTTTTACATGGTTGAAATTTTAAATACGAAAGCCTTTTCCCATATGGAGAAAGCCTAGCTAGATTGTTGCCACATCAGTGATTACCAAGGAACCTGTGACAATAGAGGCAATTATTCTTCTTGCTTGTTAAAATCATATAGCATGGAAGGTAGCCTTGGAGTAAGGATCACCTCCAGTGGTGTTGTTTTAGGGACAGTCAATCCAGGACCTTCACTCATATCAACTACTGTGTTCGAAACTGTCCCCAATTCAAATGTGTGAAGCAGCCGTGCCAGGGTCAAGTGCAGCACTTGAAGCGCAAATGAGATCCCAGGACACTTCCTTCTACCAGAACCGAACGGTAGACATTCGAAATGGAGTCCTCTAACATCCAAATTGGCATGGTCATTCAGGAACCTCTCTGGTATGAACTCTAAAGGGTTCAGCCAAATGCTGGGGTCACGGTGCATCTTCCACAGGTTCACGTAAAGGCGTGTGCCAGCTGGGATGTGGAACCCTGCTACAGTACAGTCCTCCATGGACTCACGTGGTGCTGAAAGTGGTACTGCAGGGTATAGTCTCAATGTTTCCTTGACAATGGCTTGTAAGTAAATCAGATTCTTTATGTCTGACTCGTCCACTTGGCGGTGCTTTCCGACATGGAGGTTGAGCTCATCCTGCGCTTTCTTCAGTACATGGCGGTTGTTCAATAGCAGAGATAGTGCCCATGTCAGTGTGATCACTATGGTATCATTGCCACCTAAAATAAGGCTCTGCAACAAACACTAGTATGTCAACATTGCTTATAACCACCATATTCTCAATTTTCTTCTATATACAGAAGATTCAGATTTCAGAGAATTTATAATCTATGTTCTTTACCATGGTTTTTTTTATTAGTCATTGTTTTCTTTTGTATGCAAGTTCATTTTAGATATGTAAGGATAGGTCTAGATACTTGATTTGCAGCATGTAAAGTCCTTACAGACTAATCAAGATGATGATGATGTGGATGAAACAGATACAAATTTTCTTTTCATTTGTTATTTAAATGGATGCATAACTCTGCCTCATGTACTAATTATTGTTACTGAATTGCAGGAGACATACCAAGCAATTGGCCTTAACGACAGTATTGGCATCTTTAGCAGATATCTTGCCATCATCCATCGCTGATAGCATTACATGGATGAAATCTTGCTCCTCCTCACTGATGTTTCGATTGAATCTCCTCTGGCTATGCTCATCCACCCAATTCCCTAGCACATAATCCAATTCCCTAGCTGTCTTCTTCATTTTACTTACGTAACCATTCACAACATCTAACCAACCAAGAAATGGAATGGTATCTGACACCAAAAATAACCCCACAAGAGGAAAGAAATCACCCAAGGCCTTTTGTAATCGACTTGATTCTTCTTCATCACCACTTGTATCATCGTTGCCAAGATATCGCTTACCAGCAATCATTCTCACTATAATACTCATTGATAAGTCTCCAAATCTTTCCTTCATCTGTACAGCAACAAGGCCTCCATTTTTGATACATTCTGCATATAATTCTTTTATGAAAGAGTTGGTTTCCATGTCACGGACATGCTTGAGCAACTCAAGGCGATGATTCGAGAGAAGCTCAACGGTGGCTAGCTTCCTAACATCGCGCCAATATGATCCATAAGGAGCAAAGCCAAGCATTAGATGGTCATAACCCATCAGCTTCACAGCTAAAGACTTTGGACGTGTAGGGAAGACCTTGTCGTTGGTGGTGAAACATTCTTTTGCCACTTCCCAGCTACTAATCACAAGTGCTCGATGAATTCCAAGGCGGATTAAGAAGACCTTTCCATATTTATCAGCTATCGCCCCAAGTGTTTGATGTAACAGTTGGTTTGATCCAAGAGCAGGAAGGTGACCGACAATAGGCCATGCCCCTGCTGGCTCTGGTGGGTTCCTGCCTCTTCTCTTGTCCCTTCTGGTTGTGTTTATAGCCACATAAAGAAAGATAATAGCAAAAAGAAATGCAAAGAAGACCATCATTTCTTGCAGATGAAGTATGAATTCCATGGCTTTTCACTATCAGAAAATAAAAAAAGATTAAAGTTGAAGATTCATAGCTTAGCTATAGATATATAAGCAAATTCTTTTGTATTTACACCACACGTAACCTTAGCTTCCAGAGTGGGATAAGGCTCAGAATTTTCCACAGAAAAGAACAAGAGGAACATGTGTTGGTCAAAAGATGATCTTGTCATAATCTGGCAATTGGAGACTACCCAAGTTGAGTATTTTGATGTAATGGGGAGTTATTAATGCCACAACAATTTTCAACAGGTTACTGTCCACACTAGCACACAACTGGGCTTTTTATGTTTCTTGCATCTGCATATTTTCATGCTACTGACAGGAGTGCTTGTTTTGTCTGTAGTTCAGATGTGCCGTTGCTAGACAACATTACTGATCTTGTGATGGACTTGGAGTTAATCTTGGTTATCTGATCATGTAGAGTCTTTTGATTGAATTGCTCCAGTCATGCACAATAAGTTCAAATGAATAGAATGCAGTATTGATTCCATTCACAGGTAATTTAATCACATTTTTAATTGAGAGTGGCCTATAGGTAAAAGTTAAATTAGCAAGTTTACCGATTTATTGTCTATCATAGGAGAGAAACTGGGGTGTATTGGATGCTCCATGTATCTTCCACTACGATCATGCCATGTGATAGGATTGCTCGGGATTCGGTAGATGCATTGTGCATCACCTTGCACCCAAGATTTTTCCCTATCATAAAGACCGAGTATAATAGTTGTAGTAAAATATCTAAATCAAATTCCCTACCCCAACCATCAGTACAGTGGATGTCGTTATATATTTGCCTTTAAAATTTATACTTTGACCCCTCCAAAATTTTCATGTTAATGTATTTGCCCCTCCAAGAATAAATTTCTGGCTCCACTCCTGGTTGTCGTTGGCGACGATTAAGGATGGAGGTAATGATGAACTCTGATTGAGTTGAGTTAGACAATTGTGGTCCTTGTGGATCCACGAACGTGATTCAACAGCGATCTCCTCGAGGCGCAGATCCATGTTAAGACATGAGTTATATATATATATATATATATATATATATATATATATATATGAGCAAATAGGTCTTTTTAGTCAAAAAAAAATTAGATGATGTGTTGTTTTTATCCAGAATTTATATTTGTATTGTTTTTACCTAAATTTTGACTGTGAAAACCTAAATACCTTCATTATTTTTTCTTCTTTTCTCTCTCTTCCTTATTTCTCTCTTTATTCTCTTCTTTATCTCTCTCTTTCAAGCATCGCATTTTATTTTCTTCCTTCAATATCTTCTTTCTCTCTCTCTCTCTCTCTCTCTCTCTCTCTCTCTCTCTTTCTCTTCCTCTCACGCCTTTCTCCCTTCTCCACCACAGATTTTTTACTGCAATCAGATCTCCTCTCTCACTCCTCTCTCATCTTTAATCCAAGAATTTTTTTTTGTTCATCTTCTCTCTCCTTTGGTTTGTAGATCTGGTTGTTGATTTTTTTTTTTTGGAATTTTTTTGGTTAGATGTTGATTTTAAGGGTGGTTGTGGTTATGTTTAAACTTAGATGTTGTTTGTTTTAAAAAAAATTCAGATTTCGTTTTGTTTAAAAAAATTCCAGATTTTAAAAAATTTTGATTTTTTTTGTTTAAAATTTTTGTTAAATTTTTTTTTTTCCAGATTTTGTTTGTTAAATAAATTTTCAGATCTGGAAAAATTTGTTTGTTAAAATTTGGAATTTTTTTTTCCAGATTTTGTTAAATGTTTGTTAAATGATTTTTGATAATGTTTGTTAAATTTTTTTTCAGATTTTGTATGTTTAAAATGTTTATTTTGAAATTTTTCCAGATTATGTTTGTTAAATATTTGTCCAGATTTTGTTTTTTTAAATTTTTTTTTTTCAGATTTTGTTCTTTTGAAACAAAAATTTCTTCCTAAAAAAATAACATTTACTAGAGATTCATTGTTTCAAAGATTTTTTAATTTTTTTTGTATGAGAAAATCTGAAAATTTTCCAAATCTATTCAAATCTGGAAATTTTTTCAGATTTCTTTAAACACTAGGCCATCAATTAAACACACCAGGCAGACCAATTAAACACACCAGACAGACCAATTAAACACACAAAGGCAGACTCTTCCTTCCTGAAAAAAATATTATTTCAAAGATTTTTTAATTTTTTTGTACGAGGAAATCTGGAAAATTTCCAAATCTATTCAAATCTTGAAATTTTTCCAGATTTCTTTAAACACACCAGGCAGACCAATTAAACACTCAAAGGCGTAAATCAATTAAACACACCAGGCGTAAATCAATTAAACACACCACGACAACCCAATTAAACACACCCGACCAATTAAACACACAAAAGACAGACTAATTAAACACACCATGTGTAAGTCAATTAAACACACCACGACAATCCAATTAAACACATCAGAGCGACCAATTAAATACATCATGAAAAAAGCAATTAAACATACCAAGGCAACACCAAATTAAACACATCAAATCTAACACAATTAAACACATCCGGGAAGATAAAGAATAATACTAGAGGTCTGGGAAGAAGAAGAAGATAAAGAAAAAAAATAGAAAAAAAAAGTTGTTTTTTTTGGGAGAAAAAAGAAAAAGAAAATAGATAATTTTTTTTATAAAAAAGGGTAATTGTGTCCAAAAAGTAGATTTTTTGGTAAAAACAATAAAAATACTAATCTTGACTAAAAACAATAACCCTCCTAATTTTTTGGTTACTTATAAAGTTTACCATATATATATATATATATATATATATATATATATATATATTATATGTGTGTGTGTGTGTTACAAATCATAGTATGATCATGTAAGAAATGCAACCGACGCATTAACATAATATAACACCAACATACAGTACTTTAACATGTTTGAAATTATAAAAAAGAAAGATTAAGATCACCAAGGAGAGGCAGTGACATTAATAGAGCCAATTATTCTTCTCTGTTGTTGGAATCAAATAACATGGAAGGCAGCCTTGGAGTAATGACAATCTCCAAAGGAGTATCTTTGGGGACAGTCAATCCAGGACCTTCACTCATGTCAACTGCTGTCTCCAAAACCGTCCCCAATTCAAACGTGTGAAGCAGCCTTGCCAGTGTCAAGTGCAGCACTTGAAGGGCAAGTGAGATCCCGGGACACTTCCTTCTACCAGAACCGAACGGTAGACATTCGAAATGGAGACCTCTAACGTCCAAATTGGGTCGGTCAATGATAAACCTCTCCGGTATGAACTCTGAAGGGTTCACCCAAGTGTTAGGGTCGCGGTGCAGCTTCCACAGGTTCACGATAAGGCGTGTGCCTGCTGGGATGTGGAATCCGGCTATGGTACAGTCCTCCACAGCTGTATGTCGCCCTGAAAGCAGTGCAGCAGGGTATAGTCTCAATGTTTCCTTGACAATGGCATGGCTTGTAAGTAAACCAGATTCTTCATGTCTAATTCTTCCACTTGCCGGTGCTTCCCCACATGGACGTTGAGCTCATAATATATCATCGACGAGCCCACGAGAAGTCTCTAGAGCTGATCAATACGGTTTCCACGATATATTATAGGCCCAAATTGGAGATCGTTTGTGTAAGACCCGAATATTTGTTTCCTTCTTTAATAATAATAATAATATATAGGAACACATTCATTCAGTTTGTTTTTGTTAGGGTAATTAAATCATCCGGTTCCAGAAATTTTTCCAAGTCTAAAATCCAAATCCAAACACATAATCCAAGATCCAGATAGATAGACCCAAAAGCCAAAGTCTAGACCCAAGTTGATCCAGTTAGATAGACCCAAAAGCCCAAGCCTAGACCAAGTTGACCTAAGTCAACAATCCATTTGCATTTATAAAGCCCAAGCCCGTGCTAGCCTAAGCCCAAACATGAGATTCATTTGATTGAAGTCAGATTACTATAAAAAAATTTGAATAAATAATAAAAAGTAAAGAAAGGTGGCAAGTGTTGGTGAGTGGTGGGTTAGGTGGCAAGCAAGGTGGCAAGAGAAGGAGAAGGGTGCAAAAGAAAAATAATAATAATTAAAAAAAAATGAAAAGAGAGGAATATAAAAACAAAAGAGATGTGTTTTTACAGACGCGTTTTTCCCGTTTTTATTTTCAAAATACGGATTTCAGTATATGTACCAGACGTGTTTTTGGATTTCGAAACTGAAATAAAAAACACTGTTAAAAGAAAAGTATTTAGAAAGAATTATATATGTATGTTCAGATTTTAAGATATCAGATATGTACCATCCCTAGTAGTATTATATTCAGATTATTATATTTAGGGCTGCTCTGCACGTGTATGTGAGATTATTCTATACGTTCGATCAGATATCGACGTGTATGTGAGATTATATTCAGATTATTAGCCTTTGGGGCAGCTCTGCACGTGTATGTGAGATTACTCTGCATGTCGATCAGATATCGACGTGTACGTGAGATGTTGTCCCCCTGCTCTGCGTGTGCATTGTAATGCTTTGCCAAGTACGTGAGATATTCCCCTGGGTACTAGTTTGGTAAAAAGTTTTCAGATATCAGATATCGACGTGTATGTGAGATTATATTCAGATTATTAGCCTTTGGGGTAGCTCTGCACGTGTATGTGAGATTACTCTGCATGTCGATCAGATATCGACGTGTACGTGAGATGTTGTCCCCCTGCTCTGCGTGTGCATTGTAATGCTTTGCCAAGTACGTGAGATATTCCCCTGGGTACTAGTTTGGTAAAAAGTTTTCAGATTTTATATATTACTGATTATGATTAGTAAAAAAAGGATTTCAGATTATCAAAAAAGATTTTAGATTATCAAAAAAGATTTTAGATTATCAAAGTATCCGATATTTTATATTTTATAAAATCAAAAAATGTTTTTACTATATTATATGGTATTTACATAAAAATGTGTTTTATCAGAAATTTTTTAAATTAAATCACAACTTATGTTATAGAACAGTTCCAAATTTAAGAAGAGATATATCATTTAGAGTGTAATGCATATTCAGGAAGAGATCCAGAATTTAGAATGAGATACAGAAATGTTTTCTACAGATTAAGTTTAGCCTAAGAGATACAGAATTCAGAAATAAATAGAAAAGAATGTTCTATAGTTAATAGTTCCAGATTAAGTTTATTAAGTATATAATGTCTTTCAGAAAGAGATTTTGTTTTCCGAAAGGTAAAGAAGATACTTATGTTTTCATATGTATTTAGAGATAGTTGTTTTAGTAAAGTTTATAAGAAAAGAAAGTTTCCAGAGAATGTATTTAATTAGCTTTAAAGCTCATACGTTAATAATTTTTCAATTGTATTTTGTTGGCTAGTATAAATTTAAATGAACTACGAGGGCTTTGATCCTTATTAAGTATAGGGTACATAGGCTTTTGAGTTGTAAATCTCAAACTCAAGCCCATCGGAAAAAGATAAGATTTTCACAGGATTCCCTCGTACTCAAGACAGAAGTCGGGGTGGGTCTTGTCAATTAAACCAGAGTACTTTGGTAATAAACCAGATCAGTGATTCATTCTCCAGTATTATTACAAGTCAATTCCATGAGATTTGAAATAAGTCAATTCCATGAGATTTGAAATAAATCAATTTCCACATTTAACGTGATTTGAAATAAGTCAATTTCCACATTTATGGTGATTTGAAATAAGTCAATTCCACATTTAAAGGGAATTGAATATTTTAGCAAAATCAGTGGAATTGTATTCTTCATTATTTTTATAATTATTCAGATGTGTGTTTATATATTTACACAGTAATATCAACTAAAGGTAATACTTTTATACAAAAACTCTCACTTTTCTACACTTATTTCCCTACCAAAAGATCATAACAAAATAATATCAATGAAAACTATCGATTCCATTCTACCTTTACTTTGAAACTCTTTGAAGGTACAAGTTCTTGAACTTTGTTTCATTTTAATTTTGATTAAAACTTTATTCTTTTTCATACTCTTTTGTTTTCTTTTAACACAAAACATCTCATCAACAAAATTTAGGCCTCTAACAATTGCTCAACTTTAGTTTATGGAGATGTTTTAATGCATGCATTTTGGAGTGAATGAAATAGAATTATACATGAAGCTCTATAATTAATTGCTGGAATTTTTGGAGTTCATTAAAGAGTTCAAGTTTGAGTGTTAGAGTAGATTGAAATTGTGATCTGTTTTAATACTGGTGAAACAACTTACTGTTTTGTTTATTTTAGTTATATTTGTAGGTTGCAATTGATGCTGAATTTTGGTATGACAATATTAGACATATATATATATATATATATATATATATATATCTACTTGTGTTATAATTTTCGGAACTTTTGGTGGTGTTCATCTTAGGGAGATTTTAATTCTAAATCGATTACATATGCAGATTTTCTGAATCATCAAACTGACCATATTGTATTAGAGTAATTTTAAATTAACATTGGGAATGTATTTCAGTTTGGTTTTTGGTATTATGATTTTAGAGGCATAATTGAATCAGGATATAAATTATCGTGAATGTTGGTGTTATACAAGTATTTTAATTCTTTGAGTATATTTGATGTTTAAGCCATGATATTTAGGCTGACAGTCATGAGCTCTTAGTGTTGTAGGAATTTTAATTTTCAAACAGAGATAAGTAAAACTCTTATTTTCGGTATTGGGATAAAGTACTAATGTGTTAGTCTATACATAAAATTTTGGAATTTTTCGTGGTTTGTAGGATTGTTAAACTTTGATACAAAATCTGATTGGAGGATCGAAATTTACGATGTCAGGATTTACCCTTGTGTGTATAGAAAATTATAGAGATTTATATGTGTTTAATAAAATTATGATATTTTGACCGGAGTTAGTAATCTGAATTTTAGATTTATTGACTAATTTTTACAATTTTTTTGCGGCCCTTAAGATTTTCGAATCACTAACGTTTGAGCACTAAAATCTGTTTTTTTTAAATCTCTTCATGAAAATGAATAAAAAATGTACTTACAAAGTTGAGTTAGATTTCTTTTATTGGGGGATTGTATTCTATATGTTTAGATTCTTCTCATGATTTCCCAATATCGTTAGTGAAACCTTAAACTGTTGGGGTTTATGCCCTAAAGATGTAATTTGTAAATAGATTTACGAAATAAATAAAAAGAAAAGTTCAATTCATTCTTGTTGTGTTGTTATTTTATAACTTGTGCATATATTAACATCCTAGATTTCCAGATGTAATCTCGAATTGTGTATATGAGTGTCATATACGGATGGATACAGTAAGAGACGTGCAATCTAAAGAGTCCATAGATAGCAAATAAAGTTGAGTACTTTATTTGTGGTTAATCTATAGCTGCGGTCCATTCCGTAATGTACGGTGATTCTATCCTGGATCATTCATATAAGATATGGGAATGGAGGCACTTTGTATGATGTGATCATATAGGACTGGTTCATGATCTATACAAATCTCTCACCAAGATCCGTTTACTGATGAAATTCATATATATCAACTAATGATGGCTATATGTGGGTGATCTTAATCCTGAGTGTCCTATCGACTCTTTCAGGTTAGATCGTGATCTTTGATATACCATGTGTGAGGTTGGATGCAGTTCCTGATCAATATGCTATGTATGTTGGGATTGCGGTTTGGCTTGTGGCTGGGAAGGTATGTACACAATAGTGGAATCCACTCCTTCTTATGAGAAGTAGATGGTAGTTCCCATAAGGGTTGATTCAGGGCTTGGACAATATGAGCGCTCTCCCAATTCTGTGAGGAAATATGATTTATTGCTCATTAGAGAATCAACGGTACTTAAAGGATATATGTAACTAGAGGGGTATACCGGACATTATGACCCAGCTCTAATTATAAACTACTGTGGAGGATCACACCATGTGTAATAGCTATATCGATGGACACTGAGTTGTATCGGTCTGTGTAAAAACGTCTGCAGTTGAGAGATTGCAGCTTCAAGTTTTTAGTGGAATAACCCCGGAGTTAATAATCAAGAAATAGTAATTAAAGAGTTTAATTAATGATTCTAAGGATTATTGGAGCTCAAAATACTGAGGGTCCATTATGTCCCCTTGCTAGCCCGATCGATTTAGGTAACAAGGGTCACGGTTAATTAATTGGATTGTCCAATTAATTGTGTTACGAAAGTGACATGTTTTTATTCAGGAATTAATTGAATAATGAGATTATTTAATTAATGAATAATGGTGATTAAATAAATTAAATAATAAGATTATTTAATTATGTTATTAATCACTAAATGGAGGGTATTAGTTGATATTTGATTTTAAATAGAATAAGATAATATGATTATTTTATTAAATTAAATATTTGAAATTGAATTTAAAATGTTTAAATTCAAAATAAATATTTAATTATCTTTAAAAATAAAAGATATGAGATATCATTTTAAAAGATTTAGTTTTAAAATAAAAAAGATATCAATTAAAGAGTTTTAGTTATAATGATATATATATATATATATATATATATATATATATATATTGATAACAAAGATAAGAGTAGCACACAAAAACAAAAATATAAGTGTTTGTATATGATACCAATATGGGTGGTGCGTGAATCAATTAAAGAAGAAAAAACAGAGAAGAAAACACATATGAGTGCGTGAAACAAAAGTGAAAAAAAAAAAAGAAAAACAGAAAAGCAATTGTGCTACGAGTGCATGAAACAAAAGTGAAAAAAAAAAAAAAAAAGAAAAGCAATTGTGCTTTTTGCATGATTGAAAGATTTTTTTATTTGAACAACTAGAATTGTTTTAGGTTTGTTTTTTCTTAGAAGAAATTGTTTCTTCTTCTGTTCTCTACATCCTCTGAAGTTCCTGAGTACGTGACACGCTCACACGCAGTTACTAGTTCTGAGAATAGCTAGGAAGATCGATGGTATAGATCAGGAGCATATCATAAAGTGAAGGAGCCTCCAAACGTTGGTAAGGTTCTAAATTTTCTTTTTAAATATATTGATTACAATTTCCTGCATTTACATATTGTATGTATTAGTTTCGAAAAATAATTACGATCATAAGTTCACTGGTTTCAGATTGTTTATGATCTGCATAAAAATTTTAAAACATATTTCCGCTGCGTTACCAGTGAACGAGGTTTCAACAATTTGTATCAGAGCCAATTTTTTTTTGGGAACATAAAATTGTTTTCAATGCTCATGTATGTATGATTGTGTAGGCACTTATTAAATTGACTATATGTATATTAAATTTGTTAATTTACAAAAACATGATTGATCGTTAATTATATGGTACTGTGGATTTAGGGTTCATGAGTTGTATTAAATTTTTATTTTTTATTTTATTTTTTTCATATTGTTATTGTATTGTAAAAAAAAATAATTGTAACCTATATTGAAGACCTGGAAAAATCGCGAAGAAGGATTCATGATGAATTGAAGTGACCTGAAGAGACTAGAAGATTTCTGAAGTTACAAGAAGACCAAGGAATGCCTTGGGGGGTATTTTTGTAATTTTAGATTCCAATTTTTTTAGGTTAAATAATCCACAGTACTCGGCCAATTCATGCATACGTATGTCATTTAAATAAGATGTGCCTACACAAATATATTTAATATGGCATACATACATCATAGCCTAATATTTTATGTATTTTTTTAATATGATTAAAATAAGTAAATACAGTATTGGCTATGGAAATGAGATTAGTTTTTTAATGTTAGAAAACTTGGTAATTCTCATTAATATTAATCTAGTTATTAAAGTGTTTAATAAGTTAGATTAATAGGGTCATTTATTAAAATTAGTATTAATATGATTAATGACCGAATAATAAATGAACTGAATAAAGTGTTAGAGTTTTAATAGTTAAAACTTGGTAAACACTATCATAATAATTTGATCTTAGTAAATAGTTTAAAAAAACTTAGATTATTCACTAATAGATTAGATTTTTAATAGTTAAAAATCATTAATAATTTTTTAGCTAATTAGAATTTATTTCTAATAATGAATTTGTTGATGCGCTAGATAACTTGATTAAAGTAGCTGTTTGATCATGCAGAATCTAGGTGTATTAACGGATAATAGAAAACCCTAAGTTTTAAATAGTGAGTGGGAGAGGGATATATGACATATATATCCTTGCAGTCTCCATCATTAGTTCAATACCGTGAGATCCGAGTGGGGCCTCGTGACGGCTTTGCTTTCGTCCTCCCTAAGGAGGGTTTCCATAAAGATCAATACCAATGTTGACTTCCTAACGGATATGATTTCTGAGGGTATTTCGGGATTGACCGACCCTAAGGCGGCAATTCTCGAGTTAAGCTTATCTGAAATGGTGGGTTACACTCACAAAGGTTTTGATTAAGTTTTGCTAATTAAAAACCTGACTGAATAAACGATGGTTGAATGATATGGAATAAGAGTTATTCAAGAATATCATTTGATTGAGAATGTCTCGGTCCAACATGCAAAGACTTGACCGACCTTAAGGCGGCACTTCTTTGTGGTATGTTGGATTGTCATGGTATAGTAACTATTTTTGGGTATTTCTAGTTCGTTAAACATGTTCATGCATCATGTTTAAATTTATGTCAAAGCACTCGCACTTGTTTTTTAATAAATAACTGAATGAATGTTTTATTTATTTCAGCAATTATGTCTTCTGCATCACTTCAAATTCTCGCAAGCGAAAAATTAACTGGTGATAACTACACTAAGTGGAAAATTAATATTAATGCAATATTGGTCACCAAAGACCTCAAGTTTGTGCTTACGGAGGAATGTCCTTCGGTGCCTACTGCCAATGCCACACGAACTATTCATGAGGCATACCAGTGATGGGTCTCATCTGATGAGAATGCCTGAACATATCTGTTGGCTTCTATGACAGACGTGCTTGTCACAAAGCACGAAGCAATGACTACAGCATTCGAAATTATGGAGTCATTGCAAGTTACGTTCGGGCAGCCCTCCGAGCAAAAGCGACACGAAGCTATTCGTTCCGCTATGCTCGCTCGCATGAAGAAAGGTACATCAGTTTGGAAATATGTCTTGAGCATGATGTCCTACTTCAACACGGTAGAAGTCAATGGCGGGGTCATTGACGAACCCAGTCAAGTGAGCATCATACTGACGACTCTCCCGAAGAGTTTCGATCAGTTTAAGAGCAACTATGGGATGAACAAGTTAAGGTTCAGTCTCACATAGTTGCTCAATGAGCTCGCTACTTTTGAGTCATTGACTAAGGACAGCAAAAGTAAGACCGGTGAGGTAAATGTTGCCGAACCATCTTCCTCCGATAATAAGAAGAGGAAAAGGTCTGCTGGGAAGGTGAAGGGTAAGCTCAAACCCAAGAAGGCCCAAAGCAAAAAGAAGGACACCTTCACCGACCAAGACAAAGTAAAATGTTTCCATTGTATCAAGGTCGGGCATTAGAAGAGGAATTGTCCTCAGTACCTGGAGGAGGTAGCCAAGAAGAAGAAGACGAAAGGTAAATATGATTTACTTGTTCTTGAATCTTGTTTAGTGGAAGATGATTCTTCACCCTAGATAATTGATTCAGAGGCCACTAACCATGTTTGTTCTTCCTTACAGTGGACTGATTCTTGGACACAACTAGATGGGGGAGTCTTCTCAATGCGTGTGGGGGTCGGGGGATGTCGTTTCGGCCAAAGCAGTGGAAGCAGTAAGATTGCAATTTTATAATAATAATAGTTTTTTTATTATTGAACAATGTTTTTTATATTCTTGGATTTACACAGAATTCGATTTCAGTTTCTAAATTTTTAGAACGATCGTATTATGTTTCTTTTAATAATAAGTATGTTATTATTGGAAATAATGGTCTGAATATTTGTTCAGGAATTAATGAAAACAGTTTGTATGCGTTAAGACCGTTAATACATACTACACTGCTTAACACCGAAATGTTTAAGATTGAAAAACCAAAAACTAAACGACATAAGATTTCTCCAGATAATGACACATATCTCTCGCATCTAAGGCTTGGTCATATCAACCTTGACCGGATAGATAGACTAGTAAAAAGCCGACCTTTAAGTGAGTTAAAGGTTGGCACCTTACCTGTCTGCGAATCCTATTTAGAAGGTAAGATAACTAAGATACTTTTTACTGGAAAAAAGGCTTAGAGCTATAGTGCCACTAGAACTTATACATACAGACGTCTGTGGACCGATGGATGTTAGAGCTAGGGGTGGCTATGAGTATTATGTCACCTTTATAGATGACTACTCAAGATACGGATATGTCTACCTGATGCAACGAAAGTCGGAAACATTTGAAAAGTTCAAAGAATTTCGAGCTGAAGTTGAGAATCAATTAGGTGGGACTATCAAGTCACTACGATCGGATCGTGAAGGTGAGTACCTTGACGAAGAGTTTGAAGACTTCATGGTAGAGCATTGGATAGTTTCCCAACTCATAGCTCCCGGTACACCTCAGCAAAATAGTGTAGCGAAGAGGAGAAATAGAACCCTGATGGAAATTGTGAGATCTATGATTAGTTTCTCATAATTACCAAATTCTTTCTGGGGATATACGTTACAAACAGCGGTATACATTTTGAATGTAGTGCCATCCAAATCTGTTCCTAAGACTCCCTAGAGTTGTGGAATGGTCGTAAAGCTAGTTTGTGACATTTTCACGTATGGGGGTGTCTAACATATGTGATGAAGAACATAAGTGGAAAGCTAGACTCCAAGTCTATGGTCTACCTGTTTGTAGGATATTCAAGGAGAGTAGAGGGGGACACTTCTATAGTTCCGAAGATAACAAAGTATTTGTATCGACAAATGCAACGTTGCTTGAGGACAATTATATTAATGACCATAAACCTCGTTCTAAGATTGTATTGAATGAGTTGGAGCCTGGTGAGACTAGTGCTTCATCAACAAGAGTTGTTAATCCACAAACATCTGAGAGTCAGATGGTTCCTAATCAAGATACACTATCACCTAGACGTAGTAGGAGGGTTGTAAGACAATCTGAACGCTATTTAGGTATAGGTGAGGGACACAGTGTTCTCTGCTGATAGTGTGGATGATCCATTGACATTTAATAATGCAATGGAAGATCCTATAAAGAGGAATGGTTTAAAGCTATGAATCTCGATATGGAGTCTATGCACTCCAACTCAGTCTGGGATTTTGTAGACTTACTGGATGGGGTAAAGCCCATAGGGTGTAAGTGGATCTATAAGAGAAAGAGATGAGTAGATAGAAAGGTAGAGTCCTTCAAAGTAAGGCTAGACTAAGGGTTATACCTAGAAAGAGGGGGTCGATTATGACGAAACCTTCTCGCCAGTAGCCATGTTTAAGTCTATTAGGATTCTTTTATCCATTGCTACCTATTTTGATTATGAAATTTGGCAAATGGATGTCAAGACTGCATTCTTGAATGGCAATCTTGATGAGAGCATCTATATGATGCAACCAGAGAGATTCATGTCTCCATATCAAGAGCAAAAGGTTTGCAAGTTGTAAAGGTCCATTTATGGACTTAAGCAAGCATCTAGATCTTGGAACATCAGGTTTGATGATATGATCAAAACCTATGGCTTTGAGCAGAACGTCGATGAGCCTTGTGTCTACAAGCGCATTATTGACAAAAAGGTAGTTTTTTTGGTCCTATACGTGGACGACATCCTACTCATTGGGAATGATGTGAGAGTGTTATCTGATGTAAAGGGCTGGCTGGCTAGCCAATTCCAAATGAAATATTTGGGAGATGTGAGTTATGTTCTAGAGATCCAACTTATAAGGGATCGTAAGAACAAACTCATAGCACTATCTCAGGCATCGTATATCGACAAGATTCTTGTACGATTTTCTATGCAGAACTCCAAGAAACGTAATTTGCCTTATAGGCATGAAGTTCACTTGTCTAAGGAACAGTCTCCTAAGACACATCAAGAAGTTGAGGATATGAGACGTGTACCCTATGCATTAGCAGTAGGTAGTCTCATGTATGCTATGTTATGCATGAGACCGGACATCTGCTATGCTGTGGGAGTAGTCAGCAGGTACCAGTCTAACCTAGGATTGGATCATTGGGTTGCTATCAAGACTATTCTCAAGTATCTTCAGAGAACGAGAAACTATATGCTAGTGTATTCCGGACAGGATTTGATCCCATTAGGATACACAGATTATGATTTTCAGTTAGACAGGGATTCTAAAAAATCCACGTCTGGATCAGTATTCACCCTAGGTGGTGGAGCCATTGTGTGGAGAAGTATAAAGCAATCTTACATTGCAGACTCCACCATGGAAGCCGAATATATAGCCGCTTGCGAAGCAGCTAAAGAGGTTGTTTGGCTCCGTAAGTTCTTGAGTGATCTGGAAGTTGTTCCAGATCTGGATAAGCCCATCACACTTTATTGTGATAACAATGATGTTGTGGCTAATTCTAAAGAACCAAGAAGCCACAAGAGAGGGAATCATAAAGAGAGAAAGTATCATCTCATTAGTGAGATAGTGCAGAAAGGATATGTGATCATCACCAAGATAGCCTCACAAGACAATCATGCTGATCCATTTACAAAGAATTTGTCGGCTAAAGTGTTTTCGGGTCACCTAGATGGTCTAGGGTTACGTAACATGCCTCACATGATTTAGTGCAAGTGGGAGATTGTTGGGGTTTATGCCCTAAAGATGTAATTTGTAAATGGATTTATGAAATAAATAAAAAGAAAAGTTCAATTCATTCTTGTTGTGTTGTTTATTTTATAACTTGTGCATATATTAACATCCTAGATTGTCGGATGTAATCTCGAATTGTGTATATGAGTGTCATATTCAGATGGATACAGTAAGAGATGTGCAATCTAAAGAGTCCATAGATAGCAAATAAAGCTGGGTACTTTATTTGTGGTTAATCTATAGCTGCAGTCCATTCCGTAATGTACGGAGATTCTATCCTGGATCATTCATATAAGATATGAGAATGGAGGCACTTTGTATGATGTGATCATATAGGACTGGTTCATGATCTATACGAATCTCTCACCAAGATCCGTTTACTGATGAAATTCATATATATCAACTAATGATGGCTATATGTGGGTGATTTTAATCTTGAGTGTCCTATCGACTCTTTCAGGTTAGATCGTGGTCTTTGATATACCATGGGTGAGGTCGGATGCAGTTCCTGATCAATATGCTATGTATGTTGGGATTGCGGTTTGGCTTGTGGTTGGGAAAGTATGTACACAATATTGGAATCCACTTCTTCTTGTGAGAAGTAGATGGTAGTTCCCTTAAGGGTTGATTCGGGGCTTGGACAATATGAGCGTTCTCCTAATTCCGTGAGGAAATATGGTTTATTATTCATTAGAGAATCAACGGTACTTAAAGGATATATGTAACTAGAGGGGTATAACGGACATTATGACCCAGCTCTAATTATGAACTACCGTGGAGGATCACACCATGTGTAATAGCATATCGATGGACACCGAGTTGTATCGGTCTGTGTAAAAACGTCTGTAGTTGAGAAAATGCAGCTTCAAGTTTTTAGTAGAATAACACCAGAGTTAATAATTAAGGAATAGTAATTAAAGAGTTTAATTAATGATTCCAAGGATTATTGGAGCTCAAAATATTGAGGGTCCATTATGTCTCCTTGCTAGCCCGATCGATTTAGGTAACAAGGGTCACGGTTAATTAATTGGATTGTCTAATTAATTGTGTTACGAAAGTGACATGTTTTTATTCGGGAATTAATTGAATAATAAGATTATTTAATTAATGAATAATGGTGATTAAATAAATTAAATAATAAGATTATTTAATTATGTTATTAATCACTAAATGGAGGGTGTTAGTTGATATTTGATTTTAAATAGAATAAGATGATATTATTATTTTATTAAATTAAATATTTGAAATTGAATTTAAAATGTTTAAATTCAAAATAAATATTTAGTTATCTTTAAAAATAAAAGATATGAGACATCATTTTAAAAGATTTAGTTTTAAAATCAAAAAGATATTAATTAAAGAGTTTTAGTTATAATGATATATATATATATATATATATATATATATATATATAAATGATATATATATTGAGAACAAAGATAAGAGTAGCACACAAAAACAAATATATAAGTATTTGTATAAGGTACAAATATGGGTGGTGCGTGAATCAATTAAAAAAGGAAAAAAGAGAAGAAAACACATATGAGTGCGTGATACATAAGTGAAAAAAAAAAAGCAATTGTGCTATAAGTGCATGAAACAAAAGTGAAAAAAAAGAAAAGAAAAGCAATTGTGCTGTGTGTGCATGATTGAAAGAAAAAAAAAGATTTTTTTATTTGAACAACTAGAATTGTTCTAGGTTTGTTTTTTCTTGGAAGAAATTGTTTCTTCTTCTTTTCTCTACATCCTTCTAAGTTCCTGAGTACATGACGCACTCACACGTAGTTACCAGTTCAGGGAATAGCTAGGAAGATCGATGGTACAGACCAGGAGCATATCGTAAAGTGAAGGAGCCTCCAAACATTGGTAAGGTTCTAAATTTTCTTTTTAAATATATTAATTACAATTTTCTTTATTTACATATTGTATGTATTAGTTCCGAAAAAATAATTAAGATCCTAAGTTCACTGGTTCCAGATCGTTTATGATATGTATAAAAATTTTAAAACATATTTCCGCTGCGTTACCCGTGAACGGGGTTCCAACATAAACTTGCTATCATAGAAGGTAAGTAGATTTTCTTTTTTACATAGTATGTAATTGCACAAATTTTTTCTTAGAAAACAAATTTATTTACCATATTATTATGTTCTGAAATATTTCAATATAAACGTTTATATATGTATATAAACTCATTTTCCTAATTAGTCTTTACTTATATATTTGTTACTTAATTCTTTTTAAATAAGTTTTAACCTTACTAGAACTTTTTGCTTAAATGCTTAAATGTTTGGTCCTTTTATGATTTAGTAATGCAAATGTATTGTTATATATATATATATATATATATATATATATATACATATATACATATATATATTGAAAGTAATATTTTAGCTCAACATCAGTAGTAAATGAAATGTGAAATGAAATGTGAAATGAAATGTTAATCACGGGTGATAATGTAAATGCAGTGCGCGCGACAAATTAAATGTTATGATTTTGGTCTTATACCAATTTCTGAAATGTTATAATTTTGGTCTTGTACCAATTTCTGAAATGCAAATACCCGGGTCACCGGGGGTATTGGTGACACTACTTGACTTGAGCTTACTTTTATGAAATGTTATTAATCGTTATCATACGTTGAAAATGTTAGTTTTTTTTAAGTTTAATTGTATTTAAAAATGTTACTTTTACAATTTTAATTGTATCTAAATATTTGAAAATTTATGTACTCTTTAAAAGTTATTGAAATTTTCATAAATGTTTTCGATTACGTATTATGCAATACTTATTGAGTTGACAGCTCACCCCTTGTCATTTAACATTTTGCAGACTAAGTATCTTAGAAGCTGACCGCTAGGGTGATAGACTTTCAGGAGTTGGAAGTTATTGAGATTTTATGTAATGTTTTTTTTTTCTTGTTTTGTTACATAGAATTTGAGTTTAGGTGCTCGGTATTGTTTCAATTTTTTTGAACTTTATTATTGGATTTATTTGGAGATATTCAATAATCATGTTACAACTTGGTATCAGAGCATTAAGTTTGGGATTCTATGGACTTTTGGATGTTAGTTATAGACACGATATGTTCTAATATTTTACGATCAGTATTGATAGGCTCTAGTATTTTACAATTGGTATTTTGCTAGGTTTTAATATTCTTAGTTTCTTACAATCAATATTTTAGGGTCCTAACACTCTCAGTTTAAGTTGGTTAGTGGAACCAAATGAAATATTAAATCCTGAGGACTATTTGATTATGATATGTGTCTCTTGATGTTTCATACACATAAATAAGTCAATTTCTAGAAGAGTTTTATGGAGTTGATTTTCTTATATATTTTTTTCCAAGAGTTAAAGTTACTGTGGTTTCATAGCATAACACTATTATTCTACAAGTTACTTATTGGAGTTACGGAATAGAAAAGTTGTTAGTCGTGTTTTCTAAGAGATGACTAGCTAAGTTGGATTGAAGTGATAATCGTAAATTTTTGGTAAAGTTTGAGGAATTATTATTTGATATGAAATATTTCTAAGTGATATTGAGTACTATTCACATATCAATTTTATAGGATAAATAATTTATTTAATAGTTGTTTATTTATTGATGTTCTATGATTTAATCAATAGACTCATTTTTGTCCGATAAGGTTATAACTTTGTAATTTTGATGGTGAGATCACTACCTATCTTTGTGAGGATTTGTAGCATACTAAAAAGAAATTGTTGACATGTACATAATGCTCAAAGTTGATTTATACAATTTGAAGTTGGTGTAGTCTTTGATAAAGATTAGATTCTTTATGACATTAGAGATGTAAGTTGTATTTAAATTGATTATTGAATTTAAATTTTTCTGGTTGATACTAAGTTATGGATAATATGATGAATTGTCTTTAATTCTTATGATTTTCTAAAGAAAAGTTGTAAGGCCTCATTCGTTGGTAATGATTGAATATGCCATTGAATTATTAGTAGGGTAAAAGATTCATTAAGAATTCTTTGATGATATCTTTTGGCATTATCATAAACACATGTTACCTTCAGAAATCTTATTAATCGAGTGATTAGAGATTTTGATACGAATTGGTTTTAACGATTATGATGGTTTTGATGATTGTGATGAGAACAAAAAGGATTCAAAAGTCTAAACATTTGGTCAATTGTTGCGCTAGTATAGACTACACTTTCAAGATAAAGTGTAATTGTAATCTTTAGTGATACTTTAATTATTAGAAAACATATTCATAGTTTTATGACTAAGGATTGAGGCTATGTTTGAGATTGCTTATGTTTGAGAAATAATCACTTATTTCTCAAGTTTTGAGCAGATAAGTGTTTGGTAAACTTTTCAAAAGTTGATTATTTTACAATTTACTCCTCCGGTAAGTAGCTTTTGAGAAGTTGGTTGGGGGTTGCTTTTCAAAGCTGATTATTGGAGAAGCTGGCTTCTTGACATTAAAATGTCTATAATATCCCTACTATTTTAATATAAAGACAATAATACCCTTCTATTTAATTGTGATAATTTTTTGAATTAATAATATTTTAAAAAACTGAAATTAAGAAATTAAAAAATAATCTTTTGTTTAAAGAATCAGTGGCCACTGTCCACCAGTGGTGGCCACCACTGCCGACGACGGCCGAAGGACATCCGACCACTTCTGGCAATGTCGAAGTCGGAGGAGGAAGCCGATCCTTCTCCGGCAGTGGAGGAGGCAAACCGATTTCTTCTGTTGTATGCTTATAATGCCCATTCGCGATTGAAATCGCAAATCAAATCCGTGAGATTCTGTTGAGATTCGGTCCTGATTTCGTCGCGATTCCGTCAAGCCAGTGATGTCATTTCGGTGATGGAGGAGAAGAAGGAAGCCTCCTCCATTTTCGCGATGATTCCGAGACGAAATCTCACAAAATCTCTCTATGCTTTCGATTCGATGATGTAATGGCGACGCTCTCGACGGCGAGGGATGAAGGATAACGATCTCTAGATGTCGGCGGTGAGCTGGAAACGGTGGTGGATTGGAGCTGAGTTGCAGAGATTCCATTAATGGATGTTGAGTGAGTGGGTTGACTCAGCATCTTAGTGGTGAGAAGAGTGAGTTGACTCGGTTACTTAGTATTAAATGAACGAGTTGACTCAGTGAAATATTTTCTTAAAATTTATATATATATATATACTATGCTTTATATTTGCATTTTTTATTTTGATAAAAATAATAGTAAAAAATTAATTGAAAAATATATTACATTTTAACAAATATGTCTATTTTAGTTATTTTCCATAATCAATTAAAATTTATCAAACACTTTTTTCTTGTTTTTTTTTCTTAAGTTGATTATATATATAGTCAGTTTACCAAACATATGTAGACTTATCTTGTAAGTTGATTATTCCTAAAGTTAAGCTAAAAGTGGATTATTTCAGAAGCAAAGTAATCTCAAACATAGCCTGAATCATTTTAAAAATCTAAGTCTATTGCATAGTGTATATGGATTAAAAAAAAGGAAGTATTTCATCAACTTATAAAAGATTTTTGTATATAAGTTCGACTCTTTGAAATGTTTTGATGAAAGTTGATATATTTGCTTAACGTTTACAATCCAATATTTGCTTTGATATTATTCATTTTATTTTATATAGTTATTTCTAATTTCTAATTGAGATTTTTCATATCTATCATTTTGGTACAAAGACTTCTTATTTAACTATAGATAAAAAATAAAAATAAAAACTCTATTGTCTTCAAACAATTGTCTCTTTCTTTATGCTAGCTATTCAAGTTATTTCTAAGTTTGACGAACCTTCAAGGTATATTATTGTTTTTAAAAAAAATTTTATTTGTGACTAGATTTAAAATGTTAATATTGATGAAAGTGAATTTTGTTTAATTAATTATGTATTTCATTTTGTTTCCACATGATTTGTTTTCTTTAGTTACGATGGTATTAAACTTCTTTGTTCGAATGTGAGTTAATTTGTGAAATGACAGTTTTTTCAATTCTCTTGATTTGAAAATTTTGAAATGATTATCTCAATTTTCTTGTAAATTATAATTTTCATTTGTCTTGATAATACCTTAATTACAGTCAACAATTTGAGTTCATTATGTTAGCTATATCTTTTATATACGATAAATTTGAATGATCAATATATATATAACTTCTGTCTTTTATCTCTAAATGATTTGCATAAAAAAATTTTGATCATTGTTTTAATTTTGTATCCTATTTTGATAATTATTCGACTGTTTTCTCTTTCTCAATTTTCTGATTAAATTTCGATCAAAGCTTCTTAAACTTAAAAATTCATTATACGAAGTGAAGTATTCTATATTTATTTTAATATTTGAAAAATTAGATTTAACGTGTATGATCTTTATATTTCAATTACACTTACGATACTTTTTTTTTCGATTTATGATCATATCTATAAATTTCAGAATTAAACTTTAGTACTATTGATATGAAACAAGTGAATCGGATTTTTGTCTTTAATTATATCTCTTTTCAACTTATTCTAATTTTATCTTTTGAAGTTTTGCAATATATTTATGTTTTGTTATATAAGTGCAATCCTCAAATTATTTAACTCCAAAATTTATGGATATATATGACTATTAAACCATTTTTATATCAATTGATTTTATTTAAAAGAATTTCATAAATTGTTTTTAATATTCACTCATTCATATTAAATCATGATGTGATAATGTTTGATCTAATTATTTCACTTGTATAGTATTTTAAATGTGATAAATTATTGTTATAGATGAAGATTGTATCAAGTCGTTTTAAGATATGAATCTTTATCATTTATCGTTTATTTCGTGCTTTTTATTTTCTTATAACTAGTTCTACTAGTGATTGTTTACGTCCTCTCTTGTATCCTCTATTTTAATATTAATAAATTAGTTTCAAATTAAATATATATATATATATATGTTTTATATGTCACATGCTACTTTTTAAATATATATATATATTGTATTTCAATATCTTAAATGTATTGATTATTTCATTTATTGATTTACCTCTATAATTTATTTGTCAAAAACTAAATTTGAGTTGTGTTCAGAATTTTAGTTTTTCTGTTTGATAAAATCAAAGCACGTCTACTTTTAAGATTTCATGTTGTTAAGGTTTTATAATTATTTTAAATGGGATTTCATTAATATACTATTGTTTTTATTTTGAGGTTGGAAACTACTTTTACTCAACATTATGAATTGTAAATTTTTTAATTGTGATTGGTTTGTTTGCTTTAATATGTGTTAAACTCATATTAAAAACTTTTCTCAAATTCTTTTCAAAATCCACCACCTGATTTTGATTTAACTTAAGTATTCATATTTTAGCCCCACCAATTTAATTGTTGAGTTTGATTATATTCTAATCATTGTATTTTATCATGTGCTGATATGTGATTCGAATAATAATCGGTCATGCTGTAGGTTCATTTAGATATATTGATTTGAGATTGATGAATACTAGATTAGTCTTTTTTACCTTAGTTTGATTTGTAATCTTCTGAATAGATAAGTTCTTGATATATAATTTGCCATTGGAAATCATTAGCATGATTTTGGATTTGGAAATGACTCGATTGAGTAACTTGTGAATGGAAACTTGGAGTATAAGAGAATGATTAATATGATTATATTTGCAATATACCATAAGTGAAAAGGTGAATGAAAACTTGGAGTATAAGAGAATGATTAATATGATTATAATTGCAATATGCCATAAGTGAAAGGTGAATTCCCTAATATTTTGGAGTTCGAGGACGGAATGTTTTTTAGGGGGAAAGAGTTGTAAGACCCGAATTGTTGTTTCCTTCTTTAATAATAATAATAATAATAATAATAATAATAACATAATGAAAGGTGATTTAAATAAGATACAAAATTTAAACAATGATCAAAAATATTTTACACAAATCATTTAGAGACAAAAGACAAAAGTTATATATATTGATCATTCAAATTGTATCGTATATAAAAGATATACCTAACATAATGAACTCAAATTATTGAATGTAAATTAAGGTATTATCAAGACAAATGAAATTTATAATTTAAACAAAGATTGAGATAATCATTTCAAAATTTTCAATTTAAGAGAATTGAGAAAATTGTCATATCACATATTAACTCACATTCGAACAAAGAAGATTAATACCATCTTAACTAAAGAAAACAAATCACGTGAAAACAAAATGAAATACACAATTAATTAAACCAAATTCACTTTCATCATTCTTAACATTTTAAATGTAGTCACAAATAAAATTGTATCATAAAAATATTAATATATCTTGAAAGTCCGTCAAACTTATAAATAACTTGAATAGTTAGCATAAAGAAAGAAACAATTGTTTGAAGACAACAGATTTTTTTTATCTATAGTCAAATAAAATGTCCTTGTGCCAAAATGATAGTTATGAAAAATCTCAATTAGAAATTAGAAATAACTACATAAAATAAAATGAGTAATATCAAAGCAAATATTGGATTGTAAACGTTAAGCAAATATATCAACTTTCATCAAAACATTTCAAACAGTCAAACCTATATACAAAAATCTTTTATAAGTTGATAAAATACTTTTTTTTTTTCAATCCACATACACTATGCAATAAATTGAAAATGATTCAATGCTTTCTAATAATTAAAGTATCACTAAAGATTACAATTACACTTTATCTTGAAAGAGTAGTCTACACTAGCGCAGCAATTGGCCAAATGTTTAGACTTTTGAATCCTTGAAAGTAACATGTGCTTATGATAATGCCAAAAGATATCATCAAAGAATTCTTAATGCATCTTTTACCCAACTAATAATTCAATGTCATATTCAATCATCACCAACGAAGGAGGCCTTACAACTTTTTTTTTAGAAAACCATAAGAATTCAAGATAACTCATTACATTACCCATAAATTAGTATCAACTAGAAAAAATTCAAATTCGGTAATCAATTTAAATACAACTTACACCTCTAATGTTATAAAGAGAAACTTAATCTTTATCAAAGACTATACCAAAATCATGCAACTCCAAATTGTATAAATCGACTTTGAGCATTATGTACATGTCACTAATTTCTTTTTAGTATACTACAAATCCTCTCAAAGGTAGGTACTGATCTAACCACCAAAATTACAAAGTTATAACCTTACAGGACAAAAATGAGTCTATTGATTAAATCATAGAATATCAATAACTAAACAAATATTAAATATATTATTTACCTTATAAACTTCATACATGAATAGTGCTCGATATCACTTAGAAATATTCCATATCAAATGATAATTCCCCAAGCTTTACTCAAAATTTACGATTATCGTTTCAATCCAACTTACCAAGTGATCTCATAGAAAACATGACTAACAACTTTTCTATTCTGTAACTCTAATAAGTAACTTGTAGAATAGTGGTGTTATGTTATGAAACCATAGTAACTTTAACTCTTGGGAAAAAAAATTATCAGAAAATCAACTCCATAAAACTCTTCTAGAAATTGACTTATTCATTTATATGAAACACCAAGAGACACATATCATAATCAAATAGGCCTCAGGATTTAACATTTCATTTGGTTCCACTAACCAACTTAAACTAAGAGTATTTAGGACCCTAAAATACTGATTCTAAGAAACTAAGAATATTAAAACCTAGCAAAATACTGATTGTAATATGTTAGAACCTATCAATTGTCTATAACTAACATCCAAAAGTCCATAGAATCACAAAAGAAATTACTAATCATTGAATATCTCCAAATAAACCAAAAATAAAGTTCAAAACATTCCAAAGGAAAATAAAACAATACCGAGCACCTAAACTCAAATTCTAGATAACAAAACAAAGAAAAACATTACATAAAATCTCAATAATTTCCAACTTCTGAAAGTTTATCGCTCTAACGGTCAGCTTTTAAGACACTTAGTCTGCAAAATGTTAAATGACAAGAGGTGAACTGTCAACTCAATAAGTATTGCATAATAAGTAATCGAAAACATTTATGAAATTTTCAATAACGTTTAAAGAGTACATAAATTTTCAAATATTCAGATACAATTAAAATTGCAAAAATAACATTTTTAAATACAAGTAAAACTTGCAAAATTAATATTTTCAATATACGATAACGATTAATAACATTTCATAAAATAAGCTCAAGTCAAATAGTGTCACCAATACCCCCGGTGACCTGGCCATTTACATTTCAGAAATTGATACAAGACAAAAATCATAACATTTCATTTGTCTCGTGCGCTGCATTTACATTATCACCGGTGATCAACATTTCATTTCACATTTCATTTACTCTTGACGTTGAGCTAAAACATTACTTTCAATATATATACATTTGCATTACTATATCGTAAAAGGGTCAAACATTCAAGCATATAAGCAAAAAGTTCTAGTAAAGGTAAAACTTATTTAAAAAGAATTAAGTAATAAATATGTAAGTAAAGACTAAGTAGGAGAATGAGACATATCTAAACATTTATAGTAAAATATTTCAGAACATAATAATATGATAAATAAACTTGTTTTCTAAGAAAACATTTGTGCAATTACATACTATGTAAAAAAAAAATCTACTTACCTTCGATGATAACAAGTTTAAGTTTCACTAACGATATTGGAAAATCACGAGAGGAACCTAAACATATAGAATATAATCCCTCAATTAAACCAGTCAAATAAAAGAAATCTAACTCAACTTTGTAAGTACATTTTTTATTCATTTTTATGAAGAGATTTCAAAAAAACAGAATTTAGTGCTCAAATGTTAGTCAACAAATTGCAAAACTTAGGGGTCGTTTGTTTTTTTGTCTGAATACTGAACAGTGCTGAATTTTTCTGATGACTGAATAGAGACTGAAATCTGAACCTGAATGATATGTTTGTTTTTTTTTTTCTCACATCTGAATGTACTGTCAACATGTTTGTTTTTTAGAAATAAAATTATCTGAAAATACGTAATTTTACATTTATACCTATATTAATTAAAAGAAGTAATTTAATATGCATCATTCTTTATAACATTTTGTATGTTTTTTTTACAAACAAAGTTCAATTTCACAAAATAAAAAATTAATCAAAGATTATAATTTTGCATGTTCTGCAAATAAAGTTTAAGTTAAATTTATTGTAAAAACAAATTTACAGTTCAAGTTCAATTTTGTATGTTGCCCACACCTTCGGTGAATATGATTCATGAAACCATTTTTTTTTGTTTCCTGGATCAGATGCACCGGAACCAAATAATTTTTTTTTTGAATTTTTCATATACAATAATTCTATAACATTTTCAAGTCACGAAATCTACTCAATATGATAGACAAATTTATTGAGCACTATACGAATAGTTAGATAAAATAAAAAGTTCTTACCAGGATTTGACAGGAGAGAAATTCAATTGTTCAATCTCTGAAAAAATTTATTATGAGAAGTAATTAGAGTTTTTTTTTCTTTTCTAAAACCTGTGTAAATAAGAAATATGTTAAAAGAAAAAAATTTATACCATATCAAATTAACATAAATTTGGAAATATATATTTTTTTGGAGGATAGACTTGGAAGAGAATATTTTAATTGCAATCCAGTGATTTGGAATTAAGTTAAAAGTCAGGATTTCTTACTTTTTATTTTAAGTTGTTTTTTGATATTTTTAAGTTGTTTGACCACTTAAAAAAACAAACAAAACAACTTAATGAGTTCAATTCAGACCTATTAAGTCTTAAGTGAAAAAAACAAACGACCCCTTAGTCAATAAATCCAAAAATAAGATTACTAACTCCCCTCAAAATATCATAATTTTATCAAACACCTATAAATCTCTATAAATTTCTAAACACACAAGGGTAAATCCTAACAGTGTAAATTTCGATCCTTCGATCAGATTTTGTATCAAAGTTTAACAATCATACAAACCACAAAAAATTAGTGCTGGCAATTTGAGTCGGGCTTCCGTGGGCCGCCCGGCCCACTAGCGAAACGGGCCAGGCCCAAGCCCGTTTCGCTGGCGGGCCAGGCCGGACCCCCATTTGGAAAATACCGGGCAGGGCCTAGTAAGGCCCTTAAAGCCCCGCGGCTCAAAAAAAATTTTGAAATTTTTTTTCTAGCGGGCTTGTCAGGGCCAGCCAGAAAACATTTTCAAAATTTTAAATTTTGAATTTTTTAAAAAAAATTGAAATGAAGGGTAGCTTTTGTAATTAGCCAGGTTGCCGTTGGTGACCGTTAGGGGGGAAAATATTCAAAACTTTTAAAAATTATATTTTTTTAAATCTTTTACAATTTTTTCCAATTATACCCTTACCTAACTTTTTCATATAAATACCCCATCACCTTCACCTTATTCTCTACATTTTCTCTACTTCCCTACTCTCTTATTCTTTCTATTCTCTACAATCTCCAACATCTATCACTCACTCTTTCAACTATTTTGAAATTTATTTTATTTATTTAATATATTATTTATATACTATATACTATTATACTAATATACTATACACCATACATTATATATTATATATTTACATACCTTCCACTCTCTAGTCTCTACATATTCTAAGACTCTTACTCTAAGGTATTGTCTTGTTTTTTTTTTTAATTAACTTTCATTTGTTATTTAATTATTGAGTATTATTAATATGTTTACAACTAATGTTATTATTTGTTATGTTGTTAGGTATCCAATTGATTAATTAATTCAACACTCTCAAGCCTCCAATTTAAGGTTAGTATGTCTACTTCTTTACTTTTGTTATTAATAACTTTTTAAGGTTGTAATTATTATTATTTAGTATTTAGTGATTAGTATGTGTGTAGTTAATATTGTTGTTAGTAATATGTTAATTTTATGTTTTTCATTGTGAGTTTAACAACAAAATAATAATTAAAAATAAATTCCTAATTGTTTTAAAAAATTTCGAAATTATTATTAAATTTGAAAGATTATTTTTATTTTTTTGTAGAGTTTAAGAAGAAAACAATGATTTAGAAAAATTAATTCTGAATTTTTTTTAAAATATTTTGAAATTAATAATATATTAGAATGAATATGTTAATGTTTTTTTTTGTAGAGTTGAAGAAATAAGAAGAAAATAAAATTTAGAAAATTTAAATCCGGATTTTTTTAAAACTTGTGAAATTAATAATATATTAGAATGAATATGTTAATGTTTTTTTTGTAGAGTTGAAGAAATAAGAAGAAAATAAAATTTGTATAAAATTAATTCCGAATTTTTGTTAATATTTTAGAAATTAATATTATATTAGGATGATTATGTTTATGTTTTTTTTGTAGAGGTGAAGAAATAAGAAGAAAATAAAAATTATATAAAATTAATTTCGAATTTTTGTTAACTTTTTAGAAATTAATAATATATTAGGATGATTATGTTTATGTTTTTTTTTTGTAGAATTGAAGAAATAAGAAGAAAATAAAAATTGTATAAAATTAATTCCGAATTTTTGTTAACTTTTTAGAAATTAATAATATATTAGGATGATTATGTTTATGTTTTTTATGTTTTTTAAATTTGTTATTTGTATAAATGTATAATTGTATCTGTAATTCTGTGACATTTAATCATTTATTTAATTATAATCTTAGGAAAATGAATCTTGAACACTTCAACCTGAACCGTAACGACTATATACCGGACGAGGAAATCAACCGATTATATGGTGACTTCCATATCGATATCGATCCCGATCCCCCTAGTACTACTGGTGCTGGACCTTTGTCCTCGACACAAAATTCGAGTAAGAAGAGGAAGAAGAAGAAATCGATGGTATGGGATTGCTTTGAAGTCATACTGGTAAATGATACAACTTGTATTGAAGTTGAGCATGCCCAATGTAAGTATTGTCAATTTGTACTCACTAGTTCAAGTAATGGAACTAGTCATCTCAAGAGACATAGAGATAAATGCATGGCTTCCCATGGGCAAGTCGATACAACTCGACAAACCCAACTGCAACGGAACCCATATGGTTCTGTGAGTACATGACAGTATGACCCCGACCGGGTCAGAGAGCAAGCGATGTTGTACTGCTCTACAACTGACCAACCCATAGGTTTTCAAGATAAATCTCATTTTCAATATTTTATTAATAATGCTTTTAACCCCCAATATGTTCCTGTTTCTAGAAACACAACTAGGAGCGATTTGATTCGTACTTTTCAAAAACGTAGGACTGAATTGATTTCTGAATTGAAAAACATTTCCTTTTCAATTGCATTAACGTCCGACATCTGGAGCGAACATTCAAAACAAGATTATTTATGTATCACTGGACACTATGTAGACACTGAATGAATTTTACAAAAAAAGCTCCTTGGTTTTCGTGTCATGGATTATTCACACACTGCACAAAATATTCATGATGTTATTATGTCAGTTATACAAGATTATGGCATTCAAAACCTCATCTTGTCAATTACTTTGGATAATGCATCTACTAACTCCAAAGCTATAGAACTTTTCGTTAATTCTAGAATCCCTAATACTGCGGTAAAAGTTTTCCACGCCCGTTGTGCATGTCACATTATAAACTTGATTGTAAAATCAGGTTTAAAGCAGTGGAAAGTCGAATCGACAATATTATGGGGGCTTTGGGTTGGATTATAGCATCTAACCAAAGAATTGCTGAGTTTTCCAGATATTGTACATCAAAGGACATATGTACATTCCAAACAGATATGCCGGTAAGGTGGAACTCAACATATTTAATGTTGAAATCTGCTTTACCATATGCTGAATTGATTACTATTTTTATAACGTGAACACCGCCAACGACACCGGACGTGAAAAACTTACAGATGGTGATTGGTGTAAGACCATAATTTTTGTTTCCTTCTTTATTAGTAGTAATTAATCTTTGAGTTTTGGGGTGTTACAATTGGTATATGGCCACTATTTTTGTTGAATTTTTAAAAGTTTTTAATGATGTTACTGTAGAACTTTCGGGGGTTTTACCCCACATCTCCTCTTGCAATTCTTAAACTTTATGACATGGCTGATGTACTTAGACAATATAGTGAAAATGTGATGGTAGCTTCCGTTGTTGTTGCTACTGCAAAAAAAAAAATTGAAAAATATTGGGGGAAAATTCCTCTTTTGTATGCCCTTGGTATTATTGTAGATCCTAGATTCAGATTTAATTGTTTAAAAGTTTTTTCCAAAGAATTGGGTGAGTCTCTGGGTTTAAGTGAAACAGATGTTGCTGAATATCTTAGTACACTGAAATCCCAAATGTTCGAGATTTTTTCTATTTATGAGAACATGTACAGCCACGGAACAGCGGAACCGGCGCCTCCTCAGCAACAATCCCAACAACAATCGAAGCTCATGAGGATTTTTTTTAGCAAGGCCACAACTTCTAGCTCTTCAGGTCCAGGAATTTTGAGTCAAAGTCAAAGTCAAAGTCAAGGTCAAGGTCAACGACAACATGTGGAGCTGAACAGATATCTGACTACGGAGTACTCCATCACGGAGAACGATGTCTTCACAACCATAGATCTACTGAAATGGTGGCGTGGCAAGAGAAACAGCTTCCCCATTCAATCGAGATTAGCATGTGACGTCCTTGCTATCCCGGTTTCAACAGTTTCATCGGAGCAGGTGTTCAGCACGGCCGGACGAATACTAGAAGAAAGAAGATGTTCATTGGCCCATGATACGGTGTAAGCTTTGACATGCCTTAAGGATTGGAAAAATGCAACATTCAGACGACAACATCAACCGGATACCGAAGAACTCATGGATGACTTCTCCAACATGACCGTCGAAGAGAGTTCCTGTAGCAACCAGCCGACGAGCTGATGTAATTGTAATTTGTAAATACTTAATTTTGTTTTCCCGATTGCACTTTTTTTCCCTTACCAAGGTTTTAACCTCATTGGGTTTTCCTTGGTAAGGTTTTTAATGAGGCAATCATGATTTGTAATTTATACATTTCAGTATCTCACCACAAATTTAATATGAAATTACAAAAATATTATTCATCGAAAACTAATTAAGTGTTGTATAAAATGAATAATATTATATTTCATATTAAAATTATTATATTAATTACTCAAAATTATTACAATGTATAAAAAATAATATTTAATTAAAAAAAATTCGAAGTCCGACGAGCCTTTAACGGGCCGGCCAGTTACAAGCCCGTTACAGCTTTAACTGGCCAGCCCGGCCTGGCCTGCCCCTACACTAGCCTTGGACCCAGGCCGGGCTCCCTCTTTTGTCTAACGGGCCGGCCCGGCCTGGCCTGTTTTCCATGCCGGTCCGGGCATGGCCCGACCCGTTTAACATAAGGGTGTAACGGGCCCGAGCCTAATTGGCCAGGCCGGCCCTGAATTGCCACCACTGCGAAAAATTCTAAAATTTTATTTATAGACTAACACATCAGTACTTTATCCCTATACCAAAAATCAGGGTTTTACCTATCTCCGTTTGAGAATTAAAATTCCTACAACACCAAGAGCTCATGACTGTCAGCCTAAATATCATGGCTTAAACATCAAATATACTCAAAGAATTAAAATACTTATATAACACCAAAATTCATGAAAATTCGTATTCTGATTCAATTATGCCTCTGTAACCATAATACTGAAAATCAAACTTAAATACATCCCCAATTTTAATTTAAAATTACTCCAATACAATAAGGTCAGTTTAATGATTCAGAAAATCTGCATATGTAATCGATTTAGAATTAAAATCTCCCTAAGATGAACACCACCAAAAATTCCAAAAATTATAACACAAGTAGATATATATATATATACATATATATATATATATATATATATATGTCTACTATTCTCATACCAAAATTCAGCATCAATTGCAACCTACAAATATAACTAAAATAAACAAAACAGTAAGTTGCTTCACCAGTATTAAAATATATCACAATTTCAACCTACACTAACACTCAAACTTGAACTCTTTAATGAATTCCAAAAATTCTAGCAATTAATTATAGAGCTTCATGTATAATTCTGTTTCATTCACTTCAAAATTTATGCATTAAAACATCTCCATAAACTAAAGTTGAGCAATTGTTAGAGGCCTAAATTTTGTTGATGAGATGTTTTGTCTTAAAAGAAAACAAAAGAGTATGACAAAGACTAAAGCTTTAATCAAAATTAAAAATGAAACAAAGTTCAAGAACTTGTACCTTCAAAGAGTTTTAGAGTAAAGGTAGAATGAAATCGATACTTTTTATTGATATTATTTTGCTATGATCTTTTGGCAGGCAAACACGCGTAGAAAAGTGAGAGTTTTTGTAAGAAAGCATTACCTTCAGTAAATATTACTGTAAAAGTATTATATATATATATATATATATACACATATGAATAATTATAAAAATAATGAAGATATACAATTCCACTGATTTTGCTAAAATATTCAAATCCCTTTAATGTGGAATTGACTTATTTCGAATCACTCTAAATATGGAAATTGACTTATTTCAAATCACTCTAAATGTGGAAATTGACTTATTTCAAATATCATGGAATTGACTTGTAATAATGCTGGAGAATGAATCACTGATCTGGTTTATTGCCAAAATAATATGGTTTAATACCGGATGATTAGTTGCCCTAACAAAAACATACTGAATGAATGTGTTTATATTTATATTATTATTATTATTATTATTATTATTGCTAATAAAGAAGGAAACAAAAATTCGGGTCTTACAACTGTGCATGTGTTAGGCTAACGGTTTGACTATACGAGTTGTTAGGGATAATACATTGTCTACATATTTATACTTTTGAATACAAATATTTATAACAATGTTCCAATTATTTTCTTTTAGCATTTTTTTCTAATTAAGTAAATACTAATTTAGATGAAGAAGATCAACAAGACAATCAACAATATAGAAAATATGAATGAAAGACCCAGGGGTAGGCTATATGGGACACTGCCAGTGTATCTCTATATTGTGGAGGTTGAGGCAGGGCGTCGCCCTAGAACTCTGTTGGATATGGCTTGAATTTCCAAGGGTTACTAAACGGGATTCACCAATGCGAAGACTTCTTGGAGACGTGGGACACGTTTGGGAGTATGAGATCAAGTTTGAGGGAGGATTGAAGATCTGAAGAATCGGAGAAACTGAAAAACAGCTCAAACCGCTATGCCTTGCGCTGTGGATTTCCACAGCGGCAAGGACAGCGGTCCCATTCTAGTAGACAACTGCTGTGCCTTGCGCTGTGGGAATCGACAGCGGTAAGGACAGTGGTAGTGTTCCAAGAAGCCTACGCTGTGAGTTGCGCTGTGGATGGCACAGCGGTAGTGACAACAGTCGTAACCTGGTGGCGCGTGGATCGCTGTTCTGAGCGATATAATTCAAGAAAGTTTAGGAAGCGGGTGGCCAACTGCAACTTGAATCGTAGTCAAAATAAAGTACGCGTTGAATCAGGAAATATTAAATGGAAAGAGAAATAGTTTGGTTTCTAGAAGTTCTTATAGAAAAAGGATTTCTCCTTTACAAGATAACTTGTCATAAATAGAAAATATTATTTATGTTAAACAAGGAAATCTTGTACGTATAGAAGAAGGATTTCCTTGTTGATTTAAACTCCTTGTAGTTCATATAAATATACCATAATAGCTACACTATTGTGTGTGGAGCAAATTAGCAATTAATTAGAGAGATCTCAAAGAGAGCATTGTGTGTAATTGGGTTTAGGGTATTAGAGAGAGAAAATCCTGAGAGTGAAGTTGTAACAATTTTCTTCATAGTGGATTGATTTCTTGTCGTCCTGACGGCCGTGGTTTTTTCCCGATTTGGGTTTCCATGTAAAATCTTCTTGTGTTGTGTGTTTGGATTTATTTTCTTCTTCATCTTAATTCTTTTGCTATTATTTGTTTGTGTTCTATCCGGCAACGCTTCCGAGTAGTGACATTTGTGCGCTAACAATTGGTATCATAGCACGGTTGCTTGATAGTGTTTCTTAACAAACTAGATATGGCGAAATTGATGAGATTCGAGGTTAAGAAGTTCGATGGAAAAATTAACTTTGGCTTGTGGCAAGTTCAAGTCAAAGATTTGCTAATCTAATACGGTTTACACAAGGCGTTGGAGGGCAAGCCAACCCCTGCAAACCCTGAAGGCTCTGGAGATCTTAGTAAAGAAACGACTGGTACTAGTTTTGGAAAACCTGTGATGAACGATGATGATTGAGAAGATTTGGACGAGAGGGCTGCAAGTGTGATACGATTGAACCTAGCCAAGAATGTTCTTGCAAATATTCATGGAACATATTCAGCGAAAGAACTTTGGGAGGCTTGAAGAATTGTATCAAGCGAAGACCGTCTGCAACCGATTCTACCTGAAGGAGCATTTTCACATGCTGCATATGTCTGAAGGTACAAAAGTTTCTGATCATCTAGGAGTGCTCAATGGGATAGTTTTCGAATTAGAGTCGATTAGAGTTAAGATTGATGAAGAAGACAAAGAATTAAAACTCATCTGGTCCCTTCCACCATCCTATGCGCACATGAAGCCAATCTTGATGCATGAGAGTTCAACCATATGTTTTGGAGATATGGCGAACAAACTAATCTCTGAGGAATGAAGGCTAAAGAGTGAAGGTAAATCTTCTGATAACTTTGCTCTTTTGGTTGACAGGAAGAAGGGAGACTCCAAAAGAAAAGGCACTTGCTGGGGATGTGGACAGTCTGGACACATAAGGAAGGATTGTAAAAATAAGAAGACAAGTGCGGCTAAAGGATCCAAAGAGGGGGATCCGGTAATCACCTCTCTTGAGTATGACGACTACAGTGATGCCCTCTAAAGGGGCATAAACATCCTCATGGCATGACCGCTAGTTGCCATAAAAAGAGGATGCATTGCTGATAGCGGGTCCACAATTGCACACGGGCATTGCTTAGGAGGTGATGCAAGATGTGTGGTGGACAAGGATGTCGATGGCTGAATGAACTCCCTGGGAACCTAACGTGAGGAGTTGCACCACAATTTTCAGCAAGGTAAATTTTGACATGTGCTGGTGAAATCTTGGGATGAGTGTTCCTAAATGGCTATACCTCGTGGTGGGTATGTTGATTCTCGGTAATGAGAGTCGTAGCCATGGACAAGTTTTGGGAATTCTCGCCGTAAATGAGGATTGTTGGATATGGCTTGAATTTCCAATGGTTACTAAACAGGATTCACCAATGCGAAGACTTCCTGGAGACGTGGGACACGTTTGAGAGTATGAGATCAAGTTTGAGGGAGGCTTGAAGATCTGAAGAATCGGAGAAAATGAAAACAACTCAAACCGATGTGCCTTGCACTATGGATTTCCACAGCGGTCCCATTCCAGTAGGCAACTGTTGTGCCTTGCGCTGTGGGAATCGACAGCGGTAAGGACATCGATCGTGTTCCAAGAAGCCTACACTGTGAGTTGCGCTGTGGATGGCACAGCGGTAGTGACAGCGGTCGTGACCTGGTGGCGTGTGGATCGCGGTTCTGAGCGATATAATTCAAGACAGTTTAGGAAGCTGATGGCCAACTGCAACTTGAATCGTAGTCAAAATAAAGTACACGTTGAATCAGAAAATATTTAATGGAAAGGGAAATAGTTTTGTTTCTAGAAGTTCTTATAGAAAAAGGATTTCTCCTTTACAAGATAACTTGTCATAAATAGGAAATATTATTTATGTTAAACAAGGAAATCTTGTACGTATAGGAGAAGGATTTCCTTGTTGATTTAAACTCCCTGTAGTTCATATAAATATACCATAATAGCTACGCTATTATGTGTGGAGCAAATTAGCAATTAATTAGAGAGATCTCAAAGAGAGCATTGAGTGTAATTGGGTTTGGGGTATTAGAGAGAGAAAATCCTGAGAGTGAAGTTGTAACAATTTTCTTCATAGTGGATTGATTTCTTGTCGTCCTGACGGCCGTGGTTTTTTCCCGATTTGGGTTTCCACGTAAAATCTTCTTGTGTTGTGTGTTTGGATTTATTTTCTTCTTCATCTTAATTCTTTTGCTATTATTTGTTTGTGTTCTATCCGGCAACGCTTCCGCGTAGTGATGTTTGTGCGCTAACAAACTCATTTTACGAAACTTTGATGGGATGACTTGATTGTAAATTTCAGTAAGGCAACAGAAAGAGAGTATAGTAAACTTCAATTGAAAAATAAGTGGGATGAACTAAAAAGTGATTGGAAATTGTGGAAGCAATGAAAGAGACCGGTCTTGGTTGGAATGCTCAATTAAAAACTATTGATGCACCTGAAGAATGGTGGCTGAGTAAATTGGAGGTGTGTATCTTGGTGGTATTAGTTTTGTCTCTTGTCTAGTACATTTTGATATATGTTAATACGATATCATCATATGTAGGTACATCCGGGTGCAGCTAAATTTCGTAAGGAAGGAATTTACGTTGAGATGTAAGCTAAGTTAGATAGGATATTCATGAACATCACAGCTACCGGTGACTATGCATGGGCACCTTCATCTGGTGTACTTCCATCAAAGGATTGTCAAATTCTTGATGATGATCGTGTCATTCCACTTGACCCTAGTGGTGATCTGAATACTTTAATTCAAATAAAATCTGAAGAGGGTGAAGGTTTGGAAAAGGAAAATAATAAGAGGAATCTTGAAGAAGATGACAAGCAAGCAATTAAGAAGAAAAGTAAAAAAATGGTTGTAAAAAGTGGGAAAGTGGGAGGTGCTCCAAAATTATCACAACAAATTGATCGCCTCATTGATGCAGTTGACAGTAAGAAAGAAGCCAATTTTGGTATTTCTGAAGTAATGAAGTTGGTCGAGTCGTTGCCTGGGGTAGAGATCGGAAGTGACTTGTGGTTATTTTCGACTCATTTGTTTTTAACCAAAGAAAAGAGAGATGTTTTCCATCATGAAAAATCCCGAGATCATGATTAAGTGGCTTAATTACGAGAAATCTCGAGAGTCACTTAACTAGAATCATATTATTGTATTACTCAGACCCATTAATGTTTGATTTTTATCATATTAGTTTTTTGCTTTTAAGTATTTTATGTTCTGGGAAAAAAATTACTTCCTACAAGATTCTAGTTTATTGAGAAATAAAATGGGTTGTTGTTTTTATGAATTTTATATATTCTATTAACCTTTCTTCTATATGAATATTGATTTGTTGTTTGTTGGGATGACTTTGTGCTTGATGAATCACTTCAAGTGTTGTATGGTTTTTTGATTCCTTATCTTTAGAATGATTAATTGAGTTGTTTTTGCAGGGTTACCTAATAATATGGATATAACAGATGATGAAAATGCTATTATAAGTGCTGCTGCATGTCTTATTGAATCATATTATCTAAAATACATTTACAAACAACTGTGTACGAATTCTATTCAAACCGGTAATATGTGGGTGCATGAGATATTACAAGGAATGAAAATTGATGTCATAGGATGTTTAGGGTGGAGAAGCATGTATTTTTAAAATTATGCATCGTCTTGGAAGCCAACTATGGATTGAAGGGTTCAAGAAACATGAGTTCTGTTGAGATATTAGGAATGTGCTTGCATGTTTTAGGGTATGGGGTAGGACATCGGTTGGCACAAGAACGATTCCAACATTCTGTTGAGACCTTGAGTAGATATTTTGGTCAAATGCTAGATATATTTTGTCAATTGATATAATAAAACCAATGGATCCTAAGTTTAAGGACAGTCCTGAAGAAATTTTAAGAGACTCCAGATATATTCCTCATCTAAAGACTAAAGGTAATTATTATCACAGGTAATATATATATTTGAATTATTATAAACTTATGATTATTAACATGTATTTCCATGTAATTTTGTTTAGGATTATATTGGTGCAATAGATGGTGTACATGTTCCTGCCTCAATTCCTCTTGAAGATCAAATACCGTATATCGGTAGAAAGGGAACACTAACACAAAACATAATGGTTGTATGTAATTTCGATATGCAATTCATTATTATAGTTGCAAGTTAGGAGGTACCGCACATGATGCAAGGATTTTCTTAACAACTATGCGTAATCATGCTTTAAATTTTCCTAAACCTCCTAAAGGTATGGTATTATCTAATTTACTGTATGTTTATTTTATTTATTATAAATAAATATTCATTAAATAAATTTTATTTTATAGGGAAATAGTGAAATACTATCTAGTAGATGCAGGATATCCACAAATGGATAGGTATTTAGGACCATATAAAGGTGAAAGATATCACCTACCCGATTTTCGTCGAGGAAGCCAACCAACCGGTTATCACGAAGTATTCAACCACACACTCTCTTCTCTTAGAAGTGTCATTGAACGCACTTTTGGAGTATGGAAGAAAAGATGGAAGATTTTAAGAGACCTGCCTAGCTATCCGTTTGACAAGCAAGTGAAGATTGTCAGTCGCGACCATGGCAATACATGATTATATAAAAAGGCATGCTCAACATGACCATCATTTGAAAAAATTGAGAATGATCCGGATTTTATACTTGAAGAAGATAATGAAAGGGATGATGATTTCCAAGAAGAAAATCACAATGCTAATATACCTGGAGCACGAGAAGTGAAGAAATTGAGAGATAGTATATTGATGAGGGCATGACATTGCCATAGAAAAACCTATAATGACATTTTAATTACTGATTTTTTTTTATATGCATTACTGTTACTTTTTTTTTTTAATAAATGTTGACTCTGATTGTTTGGAGACATTTTAACATTTTATTCTATGTTTTGGTTAGTTAAATCCCAAAGGTCTAATATCTTGTAATGAAATCCCTTGTTTGCTCTTTGATTTAAAATCTGTAATAGGTTTACAGGGCTGGGTTTATTACTTGCTGTTCCTGAGTCAATTTGTCCTAACTACAAAAACAGTGTATATATGGAGATAATTGATGTTGTTTCTCATGTTGCTGGATGTAAAAGCAACAAAGATGATACTGAAGGTTTTGTTAAAAGTTTAACGATGGTGATGGATCATTTGGAGGTTACTGATAATAGTGTCATTTTTTTTATATAGGTGGAAATTGCTGAAACTGATCATATCTAATGTGGAAAATTCGTTTTTAATAACCACATACGAAAATTTAATTGTTAATAACCTACTTTTTTTAGAAAAAAATTAGTGTATATCCTTAAATTATAAAAATACCCCCAATATCAACTTTTCTATTTTCTTTCATTTTTTTCTACCATTTTCTTCCTTCTTCTCTCTTTATTCTTCCTCAACAAATTTTTATTTTTGTTCCTGCAAATCGACCAACTAGAGGATGGTTTTAGCATGGTTTTAGTCTTATTGCATCAATTCTGTGTGTTTTGTGAGTATCAAATTAAATAAGGTTTCAAGTTTTTTCCAGAAGATTTCAAGTTCACTGTTTCAAAAACTTGAAATCTTATGTAAAAACTTAAAATGTTGACAAGTTTCTGAGTAAGATTTCAAGTTTCTGAGTAAGATTTCAATCAAGTTTTTTCCAGAAGATTTCAAGTTTCACTGGTTCAAAAACTTGAAATCTTATGTAAAAACTTGAAATGTTGACAAGTTTCTAGGTAAGATTTCAAGTTCTAGATAAGATTTAAAGCATGTGTTAACGGAAAAATCACTCAGGGAGCAAAATCTCGGTTAAAACCCTCATCCACTACCGGTAGCCATTAGCGGGATAGGTACCTTCGGTACCTGAGATCCTTCCTCGTAATGTAGATGGACGTAAATAAGGAGCATGATAAGAAGGATCAATGAAATATGAAATAACATTGTTTATTAAAAAAAAAGGGTATCCAGATTATCGTTACAATTCAGACTCTCCTCACACTTTAATCTCTCTTCACTCTTACACAGGATGAAGGCAGAACCTCCGTTTATGTCGATAAGTGGATATTTCCTTCCAATGATCGTCAATGGACTCTCACTGGCTTCGGAGAATTTCAAAAGGGAATTCTACCGGAAATAATCTCTCTGTTCTGGTGATAAAAACAACTCGCTTTTCCCTCCTCAAAAGCCCCATGCCTATTACCTTTCGGAGCTGTATATATAGTTCTCCCAAGATCCCCTCAAAATCCGGTCCTCTTAATGAGGATTATTGAGAGTCCTATTTTAAGTGTTGAAAAGCATTGAGTGGGGTTGAAGGCGAGGGATATGATCCCGTTAATTACTGTCGAATTCAAATTCTGATTAGGTTGACCATTTGGTCTCATTAATGGTGCTTTATAATGACGATGGAGTCAACTTTCCTTCTTCGTGGAGCTTGGAGGGAAATTCTGGCTCTGAACATTGGCGAAACGAGGTGCTGGTATATCAATCCAATCCCGTTGGGGTGGAGCTTGTTCTATTTCTTGATGGAGGGGTGATGATCATCTTCGTATTGCTTGGCAGGTATGGTACTTGTCTTGGAGGGGCTCCGGATATACATCGAGGTACTAGGTATCAGGTGGAAGCCGAGGCAGTACCAAGGCGGATATCGAGGTACTGGGTGCCTTGATTGGTGTCAGGGTGCTGGGCGTACAAGTTTACCATCTTACTGGTCTTAAGTCGATATTAGGAGCTTCAGTAGGGTGAGGTACATGCCTTCATTAGCTCGCGGAGCTGATGTCCTATCTAGATAGATAGGTAGTTGAGGTCCCGACCTTGTCAAGTATCGGTTCCGTCTAGGTAGTGGTACCGATCTCGCTGGTTACCTGGAATATCTGGATGAATCTTCCTAGGTAGCTCCTTGTTGGAAAATTCTCCTTTGGTCTCTTGCCAGAAAACCCTGTTAACAGAAGTCCCCCCTGACTTGAACACCGGTATCAGGTCGGGGTTGGAGTCAAGATAGATAGCACTTGGAGAATTTTTCACCATTGTCTTGTAGAGGGAACTCTTCTCTTTGTACGCTAATTAAAACGAGTCCTCCACGTGGCTGACCAGGGTAAGCCAAATTCAAAAAAGGAAATTAGGGCGCACGCTTCTCGAAACTGTTCCCTCTACGTCGCCGATATTCCCGCGACTATTGATTACCTTATCTGCCCGTTACAAGTAGCTATCTCTATATAAGCCCTGCTTCTTCAAGGTGTACTCACTTAAGCAAATCTTCCTGAACAATAGTCTTTAAAAGAAAACCTAACTGCCTCTTCGTCGATCTTCAAATTTTCCCTTTCTGAAAAATGAAACCTCGACTCTGTAAACATGTCTTCACTGGGGTGGCGATAGCATTGAGCAGCTTGTTCGATGGCGACGCTGGCTGCTAGTGGGAGTCTCGCCCTTAGAAAAAAGGCTCGCGTTGACAGCGACAGTGGGTACTGATGCTCCTGTCTTCCAACGTCGTCGTTCCAATAAGATAACTGCCATCGAAACTGGTTTCTCAAACGATCCCACTACCCCAGTAGATGTTGACCGGGAATCAAGCGGAGAAAATTGGAGCCAGTCGTCAGGGTAGTCGAAGACCGGGCTGGCGAGGTTATAGACACCGTGGGGAGGATACTCGCCCTTCCCTACGAGTATAGATGCATCCTTGATTCTACCAGCACTTCGGACACTGTGAAGCGCTTGCGGATGGATTTTAAAATCCCTGAGGATATCTTGATTACCATACCCCCGCATGGGTATGATATGTATTCTCCCACTCCTGGCGAGCTTCCGATTCATACGGCGGCCTTTGACAATGGAGTCAGGCTACCTCTTCACCCTACCTTGCGTAAGGCGCTGTACGCCTTGCAGCTTGCCCCTCTTCAGCTAACACCAGGGTTTTTGAGGCACCTGATAAGGTTCCTGGTACTATTGAGGGAACAGTGTGAGAGGGACAACATCGATCTGGAACCGAGACCTGACGAGCTTGGATATGTATTTCAGATTGCTACCAACGCCCCGGGTCTGAAGGGGCAGTTCTATGCTTTGGTAAAGAACAACTTGAAATTTATGGTACCAGGGGCAACAAACAAGGATACCTCATGGAGGGAGGAATGGGTCGTCATCTAGGGCGAATGCGGCAGCTCGGTTCACTATCGGAGGAACTGAGTACAGGGTTCCTACCTGCTTTAGCGGGAAACCCCCGTTGGAGAAGGGTAAGCTCTCTGCTGAGTCAGAAAAGATCTTGAAGGCCATCATGGCCCGTAATTATATCAACCTGAAGTATCCTACCTCAGATGCTTTCGATGTAGGGAGGGTGGAATATCACCTCCAAATTTCTGACTCACTTTCTGGTAAACACCTTTCTGATTTTACTTTCACTGTACTGCTTTATTAATTCTACTGATATTAACTTGTGTTGTCTTGGTAGTTTCAGCAGTACCTCCACCGGCCCCTGAGGTGGAGCTCAACCAAGCTAGGGGCACCGTTGATTCCCCTCTAACCTCCCCTGCCAGGACTTCTTGGTAGCTCTTATCTCAATACAGGAGTTGGCATATCTGATGGATCTAGTAGGGTCCCGATCAGGGTATCTGGATCTCCGGCTCCCCTCCCCCTTGTTTCGACTAGATCGCTGGAGGCCTTTACAGCTAGAATGGGGAGGTATCGAAGTGCTTCTGATCGGGTGCAGGATACGTCACTTGTCGGACCAGTCAATATTGCCACTGTGACTGATGCTGATGCCTCAGCTCCTTCTGCTTCTCTCGTTATAGCAACTGGTCAATCTAAACAGGTCGAGAAAAATTCTGACCCTGCTATGGCGAGACGGGTGGTACAATGGGATAGGCCGCGATCGAGGTCCAAAGACAGTAGCCAGGATGATGTCTTGGCCCACTTCGTTGCCTCCTGCCCAGGGTGGGAGCTTGGATGTCATGACGGCCATGCCCACTGAGCTTCTAATTATAAGGGTATCTGCCCTCCTAGCTGAGGTAAGTCGGCTTCCTTCACCCTCTATCCCGGTTAAGTATTAGCAATATCCTGATTGGTGTTTCGTTCTTGTCATGCTTTTAAGTTCAATGTGGCGTTCAGCCAGCAGGTTGGCTCCCTCTTGGAGCAATTTAAAGGCACTACCATCGAGCTGGAGAGGTCCAAGGAGGAGCTTTCTAAGGCTACTAGAGGCGTGTAAGATTTGAACCAGTCGTTGGTGAATGCCCAAAAGGAAGCGAATGAAGCAAAGGTTGACAGGGAGAGGATGCAGCATGCTTTGGATACTGAGCGGCTCAGGTCCCTTCGTTGCAAGGAGGAGAGAGATGTTGTTACAGGGAAGAATAACGATGCTAGAGAAAGATGTTCAATCCCTTAGCGGTAGCGTGGCCGACCTGGACGCTCAAGTAGACACCGCCTTCGGGGATGGTTACTTTTTTGTCGGCTACCACGTGGCTCTAGCTTTCCCTCCTCCTTTTGATCTGAGTGCCATCGCTGGGTGGAACTGGGAGGAAATTATGGTGAAGGCTACTGAATTGGCTAGGGCAATGCCCTTCGATGTGGCTGGACCTTCCCTGGTTACTGGGGTCAGTAAAGTGGCAGGAGGCGAAGATCAAAGATTTATCTCCCTTCCTCCACCAAGTAATGTTGGAGCAGATCCCCATTTGAAGGCTCTTAATGCTGGAGTGACTCAAGCCGAAGGAGGAGTTTCTGCCCCTTCCGCTTCTCCGTCGGAGTTCGTCAAGGAGGTAGGGGATCAGCCTATTGCTGATGATGGGGAATTTACCTTGCCTATCTCATCCTCTGACCCTACCCAGGTAGAGGAGGGTCAGGCTACTTTAACCAAGGGAGTTGGAGGAAATTCTGACCAAGCAGCAGCAGAGGAATTTCGAGGCGATTTGTCTCAAGTGGAGATTCTAGTTATGGTGGGTACCCAAGAGGCAGGCGAGGTTCAATCTGGTGCTGAAGAAGGAGAACTTCTAACTGGCGGAGTTGGAGAGAAGATGGCCAACCAGGAACAGGAGTATGCATGATCCAATTTGATCCCCTACCCAGTTATACCTAGTCAACCTTATCTTCTTGTAACCCGTGATCGGGGAATGGGCTCCCCAGTTTTAGTAATGAGAACTTTCTTTTTTGTTTTTCCTTAGCTTCATGCATGTGTAGTTTATTAAACCCTTGGTTGAACTTTGCCTTAATCTGGAGTAGAGTCCCTAATGCAATTTTGATTCCATAAATACTTGTCCTCGGATGAATCCTGGTACCTAGGTGTAGACTCGGGGATCCATCCTCTATTGGTCCCGATTTAGTGTAGTTGATAACGTGTTTGGTCCGGGTGGGTTACCAAGGCATCAACTAGATATGGATCGTGGTACCTAGTAATCGAGATTGCCCCGGTCCATGTAATCTTCTAGGTTACCTTGATCAAAAACCTTCTATTTTTTAAGAATTCCTACGTAGGAATTATTGGTTTGATTTCTATATTCAACGGTTCTTCCACATGTCAGTTTGAGACATGTTCGATTGTATTATCCATTGAACTTTAGAGGGGCACGCTTTGCGAAGCTTTCCTTTCCCATACACCGGATGTCGTGTCTCATTAATGACTTTATCCTCTCGTTCCCGATACTTAATCTCTCATTCTATAAATACTTCCACTTGCTTGGCGGTTCTTTATACTACCTCTTTACTCTTTTAGTGGAGCAGCAAATCTCAGCTTATCGATCAATGATTGCCGTGTTAGTTAACATTGTGGGAGGAGGATGAGATGTAACCTCTGTGACTGGCAGGATGCTTGGTATTGTGGAAGGAGCTGTGCTCGGCCGACTAAACTACTAGAGGAACATGAATGTTGGTGATTCCCAGGATTATGATGAATAGTGAGCTCTGGTACTGCAGCCTTGCCAATGGTATAGACAATACCCGGGCGAGTTGCAGCTTCGCACCCCGTTGCATCTTGGACGTGGGGGGTTTCGGAACTGTCCTTATGCCCCCCTTATTTGTGCTGACTCCAACACGGCCTCTGCTCCTACCTCCGGGGTTCGTGGCAGCATCGTCAACGTAGGTTCTAATTAAGATCGATGTCGCTAGGTAGATAGATCAAGAAAGTTGGCTAGAAGTTAAAGAGGGAGTTGGCGTTTCTGAACTTCCAGTTTATTTTCTTGTCATTTTCTCTCTTGTATCTTGTATGTAGCTTAAAATAAGGGATGGGTCCCCTGATTTGATCAATGAAAAGAAAACTCATTTCCATCTATATTAGTTAACTGAATTCTGTTGCACGCTTCTGATTGTAGCATAAATTCGAGCAATAGTCCCCAGCATAAACTTAACCTAATCAATACTTGGTAACGCGGGGAACCTGATAAGAGAAAAAGAAGAGAAACGGCAGGTGACTGGTACCATGGTACCTAGTCAAATAATCTCAGGACCCTTGGTAGCCTAGCAGAGATTCAGTCGAAAGTAGTCTGGGTGCTGGAGATCCTCATTTTTCTGAGGATCCTGGCACTTTAGTGGAGAAATCTGTAAAATCCGGGTACCTAGCACTCTAGTTCTAGGAATCTTGGTTCCGTGATGATGGTGAACGTACCGGTGAATAATCTTGCAGTCTAGGTACCTAGCATCCCTATCTTAGGAATCTTGGTACCACGGTGACTATTCTGGCGAAACTAGATACCTTGCACTTCCGTTCTAAGAATATTGCCATCGTAGCGAATGGACCTGGCGAGTCTGGGTACCTCATATTCCTGTTTGCAGGGATCTTGGTACCTCAACGAATAACTTGGTACCTAGCATTCCTGTTTCAAGGTACCTAGCCTTCTTATTTCAAGGAACCTAGGTCTCTAGGTGAAATATTCTGGCGAAACCGGGCACCTTGCATTCCTGTTTGTAGGAATCTTGGTGCCTTGGAGAGCAAATTTAGGCGAATCAGGGTTCCTCGCATTCCTGCTCTAGGAATCTTGGTACCATGGCTAACATAAGAGAGAACGTGTTGGTAGCAAGAACCTGGTAGATGACTAAGGCCATTTTAGTACCAGATCTTTCTTAGCGAGGGGTAGTGCCCGGTCAAGGCCTTTATATGGCAGGCGACTATGCCCTTACTAACCAGACTCTTCCTAGCGGGGGGTGGTACCCAGCCAAGGCAGCAGGAAGGCCATACGGTCCTTTCTGGTCTTGAGGCGATCATTGGGGAAAATAAAGCAATCATACTGGCAACAAGATCTTGGTAGGCAACTAAGGCCACTTTAGCACCAAGTCCTTCTTAGCGGGGGGTGGTGCCCGGCCAAGGCCTTAATCTGGCTGGCAACTATGCACTTATTATCCAGACTTTTCTCAGCGGGGGGTGGTACCCCGCCGAGGTATGATCCGTCGGGCAACTATGCACTTACATACCGGATCCTTCCTAGGGGGGTGGTGCCCGGCCAGGGCATCAGGAACACCATGCTGCTTATCCTGGTCTCGAGGAGATCCTCCTGGAGGGATTAATCCGGTCCAGAGCATTAGAAGTGTTATATAGCTCTTCTTGTTTTAAGGCGATCCTCCTAGAGGGTTTTATCCGGTCCAGGGTATCATGAGTGCTATGTAGCTCTCCCGGTCTTAAAGTGGTGATCATGGCGGATTCAATTGGTGACATAAAGCAGATAGATGTAGATAAATGCAGACAAAAGTAGATGGAGAAAGAATCCTTCTTTATTGATGATCAAAAAAAGAGAATACAAGCACTCACGACTACTAATATCTTCTAACATTAGTTTTGGGATGATCCCGGCTGATTTCCACTACATGACTTATGGGTAAAACCTCTTAAGGTGATCAACATTCCAAATGTGGTCTACCAGGTGTCCATTCATGTCGTCCAACTTGTAGGCCCCACCTTGGATCACCATTCTGATTAGGTAGGGACCTTCCCAATTAGGTGACAGTACCCCGTCTAACCTCTTTCGGAAATTCTAAGTAACCTTTCTGAGGACCAAGTCCCCTTATTTGAAGCTTCGGGCTCTTACTCTCCTATTGAAGTAACGAGCAATTTGGTTATGGTAAATTGCTACCCTTTCTGCAACTCTGTCTTGTTTCTCCTCTAGGAGATCCAGGTTGACCATCAGCTTGTCTTTATTCTCATCAGGGTCGAAATGCTGAACCCGGAAAGAAGTGAGCTTATGCTCTATAGGAAGGACAACTTCTACCCCAAAAGCTAGTGAGTAGGGGGTCTTTCCAGTAGCAGTCCTTTTGGTGGTGCGGTAAACCCATAGCATGTTTGGGAGTTCATCTGCACATCTCCCCTTCTTCTGTTGAAGTTTCTTCTTCATGAGCCTCTTGATAATCTTATTTGTGGCTTCTACCAGGCCATTAGTCTAAGGGTGTGCTACAGATGCGAAGTGAAGTTCAATCCCCAGACTCTCGTAGAATTCTCTAAATCTGGTGTTATCAAACTGCTTACCCAGATCTGTGATGATGACCATCGGGGTACCAAACCGGCAAACCACATTTTTCCTGATGAACTCTGTTGTATTTGCTTCAGTGATTCTGGAGAGAGGTTCTGCTTCCACCCACCTGGTGAAGTAATCAATAGCCACGATCACATGCTTCTACTGACCTGGCACGGTTGGGAGAGGGCTAATTAGATCTACTCCCCAGAAGGTAAACGGATACGGCGAGCTGATGGTAGATAATCGTTCTAGAGGTAGGTGATGTAGGTTGACCGTTTTCTGACATGGTTCGCAAGACTGTACGAACCGCCTTGTATCATGGTGCAAGGTTGGCCAAAAATATCCCATGCGTAGCACCTGGTAAGCCAGTGCTTCTCCCCCGACATGATTTCCACAGTCTCCTGAATGCACTTCTCTCAAAGCCCAGTTAGCATCATCGGGATGTAGGCATCTAAGCAAAGGGAGTGACCTACCTCTGCAGTAAAGGTGCCCTTCTTCTAAGCAATATCGGACCGAGGTTCTCTTGATTTTACGAGCTTGGTCAGGGTTTTCAGGGAGCTTTCATGACTGAAGATAATCAGCGATGGGATCCATCCAGCATGGAAGTCGTTCCACTGGGTTGACTTTCTTGCCTCCAGCTATGCTTGATGTAGTGATTACCTAGAGGCGGTACTCATTACGGTAGTGCTTGTCCTCCACTTGCAGCTATCTTGGCTAGGACGTCAGCTCGATGATTCTGTTGTCTAGGTATTTGCTCAATCCTGAAGCCTTTGAAGCGGGGTAACAACTCTTAGACCTTTACGAGGTAGATTTCCATGTTATCCCCTTTGGCCTGGTATAGACATGTTATTTGATTAACTACCAGTTGTGAATCACATTTGGCATGGAGGTATTCAGCCCCTAGCTCTATTGCTATTCTCATTCCTGCCAACAAGGCTTCATATTCAGCCTCATTGTTGGTGGTGCTGAACTCAAATCTGAAACAATAACAGCACTCGACTTTTTCAGGATCAGTTAGAATGATCCCACCTCTGCTTCCTGCTTGATTGGATGCCTCATCGGTATATAAGGTCCAGATTTGATTGATAGGCCAATCTGTAGGCTCTTGCTTCTTCTGAGGAGCTTGATTCAGGGCCGTGGTAGCACTTTGATCGAGGATTGCACTGACTTCTACCATGAAATCCACCAAAGCTTGAGCCTTGATGGTTGTCCTGGCTTTATATTTGATGTCGAACTCTGTGAGCTCAAGGACCTACCAAAGGAGAGAGAGAGGAGCGGGTAGAGAGAGAGAGGAACGGGGAGAGAGAAGAGAGCGAAGCTAAGCGGCACACCCCCTAGTTTGGCGCAGCCCTAGCAGCTCGGCGACACCTTCATGGGGCGGTGCGGCGACGTCCAGCAATGATTTTGATGGGATAGAGAGGAGAAAAGAGAGAAAGAGAGAGATAGAGAGAGAGAGGAGAAAAGAGAGAGAGGAGCGATGAGAAGGAAGAGAGGAGAGAGAGAGAGAGAGAGAAAGAGAGAGAGTGTGTGTGTTTGAGGATAGTTTTTATATGAGAACATTGAAGTAATTTCTCAAAAATATGTTTATTAACAATTAAACTTTCGTATGTAGTTAAAAACGAAAGTTTAATGTTTTTAATGGTTACTTTTGGTTTTCTCTCTTTATATAGGTAAAATCGTGTGTATATATATTGACTGATTATATATAAATTTTTTTAGCGATCAATATCATATGAATGATATAAATTTAACTTTTTTTATATATTTAAATCTATTTTATTTTATAATAAAAATTGCTTTGATAATTAATTTTATTGTTAAAACAAAATGTATTGGTTAAACGTTGAATAAAATACAAAATCGAACGTATTTCGATATCATACCCATTTTGGTCATTATATACTGTCACGACAGTTTGACAACATAACTTACCAAACAATTATATAGTACTTTTAAACTTCACAGCAATCAAAAAAGTACGGTTTGTCAAACGCCTACATATTTAACTTCACAGCTGATTATTCCTTCAACACAGCTGACAATGATTATTCCAAAAGTTACAACAATACCAAACTGGCCACTAATCCCAAAGCGGACAATATCATACCAATGTGGGTTCCGTACTTATAACTAGGCCATTGACTTAGCAGATGTAGTCGATCTAAATCAGGAGTTGGTGGGCCCCTGTTTAGCTTGTGATGGATTACTGTAATTTGAGCTATCGCTTGAGGAAGGAGGCTCGGACCATAAAGATAATGATGATCCTCTGTTCGAGGGGAGGATTGTTAGGTGTGCGACTTTGGCTATATATTAAAAAAATGTCAAATATATAGATATACATGTTATCAATGGCATCTTAATTGCTTTATAGTGACAAATGAGTAATACAATTTACTAACATGTTGTCTATCACGTAGGGTACTGGCAAGCAATTGTGGTGATGGGTGGATAGGGAACTTGGATTAATGCTTGTTTGGTTGAGCTTTCTATTGTCTCAAAAGGTCTACAAACGTCTATTTGAGTTTTTCAGAGTTGTTTGGTTAGGTTTTTGATATTGTATATTAAACTCATGGAGTCAAGGGGAGGTAGGGTTTTAAGAATTCTCACGGTTGGAATTAATGAAATTTTTTTTTACACTAATTTTTATAGGTGGGAATTCTTAGGACTTGACCAAAAATTCTAGGATCAGACCTAATCACGTCAGCACCCACTCATTGACGTGCCCCCCATCCGCTGCCAAATCCCTTGACGTGCCAAGAGCAAATCTTGCATGCACCCGGTGCAATGCACCATATCCAATGGGTGCATGCCATGTGGCATTGAGAATTCATTTGATTGGTTCTCTTTGCCACATGGCATGCACCCATTGGACAGGTGCAATGCACCGGGTGCATGTAAGATTTTCTCGATGTGCGAGACATGATAAGCGAGTGACGATCGATCGAACCAACTCAGTTTGAGTCACAGGTTGTTCTTCCTCATCTTCAACACACGCCATCTGCCATCACCGTATGATGATGATATGATGCTGTGTTTATTTAAAGTTTCATCTTTATAAGTATTGTAGTACATTTATATGACTTCACTTCCATGTTTGAATTCCTTAAGCTATGATCAGACCATAAGATAGGTTGGAACATATCTGAAAACATGATTTAGGTTAGAGACCCTAATTATAACTCTGATTTGGCACTTTCTAATAATTTTAGAGACAAATTTTCATAATCAAAATTAACAAGTTGTAAATTATATTTATACATGGTCTCATTTTAGAATCGTTTTGAATACTGACATGTCATTCAGACCTTATGGAATTGATAGATGATCAAGAAATTATACATTCACAGGAAAAACTAACTTACACCCAATTATTCTTCATCGTTTTTGGAATCAAATAGCATGGAATAAGGTAGCTTTGGAGTAAGGACAACCTCCAATGGAGTTGCTTTGTGGACAGTCAATCCAGGACCTTCACTCATGTCAACTGCTGTCTCCGAAACTGTCCCCAGTTCAAACGTGTGAAGAAGCCTTGCCAAGGTCAAGTGCAGCACTTTAAGCGCGAGCGAGATCCCGGGACACTTCCTTCTACCAGAACCGAACGGTAGACATTCGAAATGGAGACCTCTAACGTCCAAATTGGCATGGTCATTGATAAACCTCTCCGGTATGAACTCTGAAGGGTTCACCCAAATGCTGGGGTCGCGATGCAGCTTCCACAGGTTCACGATAAGGCGTGTGCCTGCTGGGATGTGGAATCCAGCAATGGTACAATCGTCCATGGCCTCACGTGGCACTGATAGCGGTGCAGCAGGGTATAATCTCAATGTTTCCTTGACAATGGCATGTAAGTAAACCAGATTCTTCAGGTCTGATTCTTCCACTTGCCGGTGCTTCCCCACATGGACGTTGAGCTCTTCCTGCGCTTTCTTCAGTACATGGCGGTTGTTTAATAGCAAAGAGACTGCCCATGTCAGTGTCACCATTGTTGTATCACTGCCACCTAAAATTAGGCTCTGCAATAAACACAAGAGATAAGAGTATTCATTTCTTTTCATTTCATGTACTAATTACAATTGTTACTGAATTGCTGGGTAGGACACTTCAGGAGCTTCCGCCGAGGGGCAAATGATCTTCGATTTGAGCTCATAACAAATGAAAGATCATTTGTTATGAGCTCAAATCGAAGATCATTTGCCCCTCGGCGGAAGCTCCCAAAGAGTCCTATATCATAAACATACCAAACAAATCGCGTTAATGGTAGTATTGGCATTTTGATGAGTAGAAATCGTGTCATCATCCATGGCTAGCAACAACACATGAATGAAATCTTGCTCCTCATGATCACTAAAGTCTCGATTGAGTCTCCTCCGGCGATGCTCATCTACCCAATTCCCCAGCACATAATCCAACTCTGTCGCCGTCGTCTCCATTTTACTTGTATAACCCTTCACAACATCTAACCAACCAAGAAATGGAATGGTATCTGAGACGTAAAAAAACCCCATTAGATGAAAGAAATCGCCGAAGGACTTTTGGAATCGCCTTGATTCTTCTTGATCATGATCACCATCATCGGTGCCAAAATATCGCTTACCAGCAATCATTCTCACCATAACATTCGCTGCTAAGTTCCCGAATCTTTCCTTCATCTCCACAGCAATAAGGCCTCCATTTTGGACACATTGTGCATACAATTCTGCTATGAAAAAGTTGATTTCCTTGTCGCGGACATGCTTGAGTAACTCAAGGCGGTGATTCGACAGAAGCTCAACGGTGGCTAACTTCCTAGCATCGCGCCAATATGTTCCATATGGAGCAAAGCCGATCATGTGATGGTCATAGGCCAGGATCTTTGCACCCAAGGACTTTGGACGTGTAGAGAGGACCTTGTCATTGGTGGTGAAACATTCTCTTGTCACTTCCCAGCTACTAATCACGAGTGCTCGATGAATTCCAAGGCGGATCAAAAAGGCCTTTCCATGTTTGTCAGCCATCTCCCCGAGTGTTCGATGTAGCTGCTGGTTTGATCCGAGAAGATGAAGGTGACCGATAATAGGCCATGCCCCTGCTGGCTCTGGTGGATTCCAGCAGCCTTTTCTCTTGTTCCTTATGGTTGTGTTTACAGTAAAACAAAGAAAGATAATAGCAAAAAGAAAGGCAGAGAAGACTATGATTTCTTGCAGATGAAGGGAGAATTCCATGGTATTTTTCAGTATCAGAAAGAAATAGATGTAGTGTGGAAGATTCATAGCATATGTATATATAGAAAAGGAGGAGAGGACTGATCATGCAGGATTCTGCATGTTTTTAAGTGCGGAAACTCTATAAACGTCACAAAGTCACTCAAAATCACTCGGTGACGTTATAGGGATCCCGCAAATCTTAATCTAATCTGCTAGAGTGGGATAAGGGATCAATAATATCCATAGAAAAGAACAAGAGGGACTGTTGTTAGTCAAAACTCAAAAGATGATAGCTTATCAGCATTTAATTGGCCAGTGATTCATCAAATATTTGTACCTGGCTCTTCCACATTGGCCACACTATTATATCACACAACAGAAGAACAATTCTGGGCTGTTTTTGTTGCTTGCATTTATATATATATATATATATATATATATATATATATATATAATAATTCTCTAGTCATGTCTGATTCTAAAATTTTTTGTCAAATCCTCAGAATTCCAACCGGTTAGAATTGTAAGGACCTGAAGAAAAATTTCATGACCAATCTGACCATAGATAAAGTGTGTTTGTAGGTCATATGTGCTGTTCCTTGACAATTTTATTGATCTTTTCTTGAACCTGGAATTATTCTTGGTAATCTGATGATCATATAGCAGAGATCCTATGATTATCTTGCTCCAGTCAAGCAAAATAAGTTAAAATTAGAAGTAAATAAACTGAAGTATATATTGATTCCATTCACAGAGGTAAATTCAATCACATTATTTCTTTTTTCTTTTTTCTTTTTTGAAACTTCAATCACATTCTTTTCAACTTTTGGATGGATGTGATTTTGTGAAATAACAATGAGAAAAAATCTTCAGTACAACAATTAGTTAGTGTGTCATGCATGACATTTTTACACTCAATAATTATATGGATTAGGATGTATTTATAACTTGTCAATTGATTGATCAACTGATATGTGATCCACTAATTTCAAGCAGGGGCGAATGGTCTTGGGACCTGCACGGGGCTGCAGCCGTCTGCCCTTTTAAAAAACTTTCAAAATTTTAAAATTCACTTTGTTGTCAAATATCCAAACCCAATATCCATTCCATTGGTGAATGAATATTAGACGGTACACCCATTCCATCAGTTAATACAAGCTCACACATGACACACCTCTTAAATCTTGAGTTATGTGCCCAACTGATCCTTTGTTGCCAGATCCCACTACTCTGTCATTGATCAGACTTCGTGTTTTTTTTTTTCTTCTACTTCTCTCCATATTTTTCTTTGTTCTTTAATCTCTCCGTATCACAATTTTTTTTAACAATCTTGGAACCATATTTGAAAAACTATATATGTTTCTTTCTTGACTTTATTTATTTTATTAGAATATACATTTTCAGGAGTTAGATTTATTATGTCTCACGATTCGTGTATTTACTTCTTATAAATGAAATTCATCTTCATATTAAGGTCGTTTAAAAAATTTTATAACTAGTATTTAGTTCAGTCCCGTAGGATAGAAAATCATGGATTCGTTCCTGATTTCAAGTCATGTTATAGTGTATGAATAACCAATCATATGCATTAGTTTGGTTTGTATAATATATCCATGTGATAAGATCAGCAATCACTTGTGTTAATTAGTTTGATTTGTAAGAAGATATCTCAATGTGCTAAGATTGTAAGTAGTCAAGTCACTGTAACAAAAGTTATTATGGATTTTGTTAGATATCTTTAATGAGAATGATTTTTATGAAATTATATTCCAAATTACCTCTAAAACCTATAGAAAATTTGCTTAGTAGATATAATGGTTTAATACCAGTCCAATATAACTTCAACTTTAAAGAGACATTCATATTTCTCTTCCACCTTCAAGAGTGATTACACTTCAATGTTTAATTGTTTATCATCTTCTAAACACCCACAATATCTACTAATAAAGTGTTTTTGAGTTTGAATATATATATATATATATATATATATATATATATAGCTTTTCTAATGTAAAAAGATTCATCAAACTCTTGAAGTGAAACTCGGTTTTTCTACTTTGGTTCAGGTACCCCCAAAATAATCAATTAAGTTCTTCTACACAAGTAAGAGAAAAATTAAATTTGTAAAAACCATACAAATCTTGACAAAAAAATACACACATATATATAATATAAAAACTTAGTTACTGAAAATTGTCACTCAGCTTCTTCAATAGAAGCTTCAATTCGAAGAAGAACAAAGCCAACAGCAACTCCAACAAGAGTGAGTCCATTCATGATTGCTGCAATCTTGAAAATCTCATCAGCTGCATTACATGTTGAAGACAAAGCACCACCCCCATTTCTTCTTCCTTTTGAAGATGGAGCTCTGAGTGAGCTCACAATCTTTGCAAATGATTGCTCTGTGCATACAGGAACTCCAAGTGAAGTCACACCATTCTCTGCTTTCAGACCACCAAATGAGTTGAGCCCTGATATGTTGTGGTTCACTTTCATGGTTTTTCTTGCTTTGGTTGCTGTGGCTGCAGCAGCCATGAATGTTGCTGGTGAAAGTGTAGCTGATGCTGTTGCCATTATATTGATCTGCACCCACAACCTCAACAAATCAAAAAATATATAATAAAAAAAGCACAGAAATTTGAGAGATATAATAAGTTGTTGTAAGAGAAGTGATTAGTGGTTGTGTGATATGTGGAGGAGAGATATTAAGATTTACTTCACCTGTTTATGTGTTTTCTTGTGTGGAGTTTTGCAGAGATGATGGGTATGATGAAGAAAATGAAAACTTGTAATGGGTGATTGTGGATAAGGTGAGGAGATGATGGTTGGTTGAAAAGCAGATTAGATGAATGTGCACCTTTAGATATGAGCCAACAAAATTCAGACCACTTATTTGAAGTCATCTTTTGTTATCTATCTTTACTTCAATATCTGATGAACCCATCTGGACCGTTGAAAATAATATGATCATTTTAATAGAGGGTCCGCATTGCTTTCATTTGTTTCCAACAATTTTCTTTTAAGATAGTGGAGCAAAGGTGAGAAATTATAATTATTATTAAGGTGCATTTACTATCTTGAATCACAAGGAGGTTTACTAATCATAAATCATAAAGGGTAAGGGATTTTAGTGTTTATTATGGGTAATGAAGTGCCCAAAACACAAATTGGAAATTAATACTCAGAAACATAATTCATGATCAGTAAACGCACCATCATTATCACCGGTGCAAAATAGGACATATCCCTTCCCTGTTTTGAACCTCAATGCAATCTTTTCCTTGCACTCAAGTCCAGAATCTAAGATACCTAGCCTTTCACAAGGAAATCGCAAGAAAATTATTCAAGTCGATCATTGATTCCTAGGACAAAAAATAGAAACAACAGAACAAAGGATTATATGATTGCAAAGGAACAAATTTGATTGAATATTCAACACTGCAAACATATCTTATATAAAACGTTTGGTACCCCCTTTGAAACCTCAACCGGGTTCAACTGGTTCACCACAGAGCTACCATATTTCCAAAGGAACAAATTTGATAGAATATTTAACACTAGAAACATATCGTATATAAAAGTGTTCCGGACCACCTCCGAAACCTCAACTGGGTTCACCACAAAGATACCATATTTACTGTTTTTTGGTTAAACATACTAGATGGATCAATATTGAAAATGAAAATGTTTGATTTCAGCCTTTCTTGTTGAGTACACTTTGCTTCTTTTGGCTAGGGAACGATGTGCACGTTTATGATATCTTCCCTTTGAATATTACGTGGTAGAAATTCACAAATGCACCAGTCATTCGGACTCACATGGTTCCCCAAGCAGAAATCATTCCACCCACTAATCCAGAATCGACCATCCTTCCAACTGAAAACATTTCCACGCCATTGCCTCCCATGCTTGTTTTGAAAGAACACCAGATTTGGCAATTTAAGCTGCCAAAACTTAATGACTTTCGATGGTATAGGCTGCAATAATGAAAATAATTCTAACATTAGCAACTGCATACAGTAAAATTGATGGTGTGGCCCCAATAAAATTCGGGCCAAATGAATTCAATATTTACAGGCACAAATTTTGTGACAATATCCACCCTAAGCAAATGAAAAGAATTAGCAGTGATTTCACATTTTGGTTTCATAATTAAACAAACCAGTTGCTGCAATGATAAATGCCAAGAATTATTGCACTCAGGCAATATCAAGTTTCCGAGTTTCAAGTCTTAATATTTAATTATAACATGACATATAGAATCATAAAAGATTATAACAGTAGCAGCATAGCAGCAGTTAATAGAAGCTGAGATTATTACCAATATGTTCCTTTTGGGACCTGCCCTCAGTTTTGCAATAAAATGGGGATTTCGAGGTTCAATATATTTTGATACGTCGACTTCTTCTAACAGGAAATCACAAGTTCTTGTAGAGCCTCTTCCAATCTTATCTGCATGCATTTTCCCAGATACTCCTGGATCAAAATTAACAAACAAGTTAAAATTATCATAGACAAATCCAAGCACACATTTACATGGTGTTTGGTTTACCATTGTTTTCATCACTGTTTTCCCAGTCTCTACTTTCTTCTTCAATCCTCACAATAACCCTTTTTTTATATCCTCCTGCACCAAATTAAACCAGTACATTAAAATCATCTCATAAAATTCCAAACATAAGTCTGCATAGCATTCACACATCAAACATGTACATAGAATGGAACATCATTTAAAATAAAAGGACAAAAGAATTACAATGTTTACCGGTATTTCCACCACTCCGTTTTTGGGCTCTACCCGTTTTGATAGTTGCTTCTTCTTCTTCTTCTTCTTCTTCAATGTTAACAGCATTAGTTTGTTTAGAGCCTCCCTCGACCTTTACAGCAGTCCATTTCTTAGATCCTCCTGAATCAAATTAAACCAGTAGGTTAAAACTTTCTCATTCAAATCCAAGCTCACATCAGAATGACATTCACACATACACAAAATGATATAACTTTAAATTAAAACGACACAAGAATTACAATGTTTACCATTGTTTCCACCACTCTGTTTTCGAACTCGGCTCTTTCTAATAGTTGACTCTTCTTCTTCTTCTAATTCTTCAATGTTGACAACATTAATTCGCTTAGAGCCTCCTTCAATATTAACAGCAGCCCTTGTCTTAGATCCTCCGGAATCAATTAAGCCATTAGGTCAAAACTATCTCATATAATTGTCTTAGATTCTCTTGAATCAATTCAGCCATTAGGTCAAAAATATCTCATATAAATCTAAGCTCTCATCAGCATGGCATTCACACATACATATAATTCAAAGAATACAAGAATTAGAATGTTTACCTATGCTTCCACCACTCTGTTTCCGAGCTCGACTTTTTTTGATAGCTTCTTCTTTAGTTGAATTCTCCTCCTCCTCATCAATATAATCACTGTCATTACTGTCATCATTGTTATCACCATTACTGTCATCATTGTTATCACCGTCATGATCATGATCATGATAGTCTTCAATGTCATTTTCTTTTGTTTCTTCTTCCTCGTCTTTTTCCTCTTCGCCTTCTTCCAATTTCACCTCATTCATGTATGATGTTCCCTTCGCACTACTTTCTAGTTTTTCACATCCAGAAATTCCTAAAATTTTGACACTGAATCCACGTTGACCGTCATAACTAAAGATTAAAAAATCCCCAAACTTAATAGAATTATCTTTGACAAATTTTTGCCATCCATTTAGAAAAAACACCCTTCCGTCAATGCAATCCAAGATCACGTGCCACGAACTTCCTATATAATTACTAAGGACAGCATTCTTAGGCAACCGTCTATTACAGGATGTTACAAAAGAATCTGGGATGAGCTACAAAAGAAAATAGTGGGATGTCAGTCATATCAATCATAACATCTAAAAATCATTTGAATATCATTTGAGGTGTGTTTCTTTCTCTAATTGTACTCTTTCACATAATCTTTTATGAGTTCCAAGATACAAAATGTTGTCAATTTATAGTTGTATACTTCGATATGCATGCATGCATGATCGTAAACACATTTGATTAAACACATATCACATCAACCCATCATACATAGCAAAATTCCAACTTCAAATACATAATAACTAGCTTGATCCAACAGAATTACAGAAAAAACAAAAGTATCTCTCCTCTCTGTCTAATGATTTAATTAGCAAGTCTAATGATAATCGAAACAATAATCGGGAAAGAGAGCTACAGCCTACATCTTACACAATTGAACCACTAAATTCTGCAACACACAATGACAAAACATGTAAAGAACCAATTTTTTTCATCATAGAATCATAATACATCATAGAACATAAAACAAACCCATCAAAAAAATCAAAATTTCTAAAACCCTGACAATGATCAAACATGAAACCAGAAGAAAAAAAAACCCTAATATGTCCACAAAAAATCAATAAATTAAGCAACAAAAAACTCAAAAAAAATAAAATGAAAAACAGAACCCAACCCACATCACGAAAACATAAACAAAGAGAGTGAAATTACCAATCTTTCAGAGCCCTGTCCTGGTAAATGCACTTTGAAGAAATCAGGTATCCTCTTCCCGTTTGACAGGTAGGCCATCTCTTTCTCTCGCACACTCTCTCACTCTTTCTTTCTCGGTTTTCAGAAGATTTTTTTTTTTTGTTGAGAAAAGCACACAAAGAGAGGTGAATTTGTTGATGTTGCTTTTTGAAAACACTTCTCGTGTGTTTGTGTGTGTTGTGGTCTCAATTCTCAACACAAGAATCAGAGAGTACTTTGATATGATGTATACTATGGAAATACGATTACCATTTCCAGTAACTCTCGCTTTTGTTTTTGTTGAAGCTCGTATAACCATTTTTGGTGGCGTTGTGGTCCCAAATGCACACTTGGCTTGCTGTTGTTGTTGCTTTATTTTGTGGTCAGTTTGTGTGTATAAGGAAAATGATGTGTTGCATTTGAACGAAACTGATCTGGAATTGAAATTGGATTTGGATTTGGATGGAGTGTGAGGTTGAGTCGACATTATAATCGAAACCCTTTAGAGAAAACCTTGAAAGATTTCAAATTCGATTATTGGGGTCTGAAGATTGAAGAGAGAAAAAATTGAAACAAGTTCGATTTTAGAGCTCGTACTGAAGAAAATTCTATTTTTGACTGTGAAGACTGAGAGCGTGTCAGATGAAGAAGACAAAGAGCCATCCACGTGGACGGCCAATATTCTGTTATCCACTTTTGGATTCTTTTCTTTATTTTTTTATTTATTTAATATTTCTAAAATCTTTTTAGAATTTAGATTAATCATGACTTCATGATCGTAATTTAAATTAAATAATAAAAGTTTTTAATTATAATTTAGTACAATTATATTTTTTGAAATATGATAATAATTTTATTGAATGCTTAATTACAATTTTTAACCTATTTCATAAAATGTTAAAAAAACACACTTATTTCTTAAATACACATTTTGTAAGTAAGTTATTATTGTGAAACATTTTCCGATCTAATCTTGATACCGCCTAGTCTACTGTATGGATTTGGCGCCTTCCATTGCTGTATGGATTTCTTTTGGCGTGGATAACACTTCATACCGCCTGGTCTACTGTATGGATTTGGCGCTCCTCGTGGGGTTTTTTTTGTACCCATTGCTGCTGCTACAGTTGATCGTGACCCGCTAAAATTGTTACTTGGACCCAAACCCCTTTGATATGCAGTATTTTTAGCCTGACCATGTCCATCACTTGGTGAAAATCTACTCATGTTCGTGGCTGTGTTGGATGACTCACCCATATCCTTCTTGTAATGAGAAAAACGATTGGGTGGTTTTTCCATTAACTCCGCTTTCAAGGCCATGTTGTGCGCCTCATCTACTGTCCACACGACTTGCAACCCAATTTTGTCTCGAATGGTCGACTTTAAACCCCCCAAATATCTCGAAACCTGCTGTCCTTCTGTCTCATTGAGGTTTTTACAAACTGAAAGTCTGGACCACTCCTCAGTATAATCCGCAACGGTTTTGTTACCCTGAACACAATTCTGATAACTCTGAAAAATAAATTGTTCATAGTCAGGAGGTAAAAACCTGCTCATCATAAGTTGTTTCATTCGCCTCCTGAATCGTATAGGAACTTTGCCTTGTCGCCGTCTATCCATCTGTAATTTCTCCCACCAAACAGCAGCCCCGCTTCTCAACTTGTACGCTACCAATTTGACTTGACGTTCTTCTGTTACCTCAGCAAACTCGAAGAATCTCTCAACCTCTGAAATCCAGTCCAAGAACTCTTCAATCTGTAACTTCCCATGGAACAGTGGTATGTCTGCACGGATCCGATAACCAGGTTGATTTGGGTTCAATCGATGATCTCCTTGGTAACCCACGAAATCCTCTTCAGAATCGTTATCGCTCCATTCTTCGAACTGCTCGTGTCTCGTAGCTCTAGGCGGTCGTCTACCTTCAGGACGGCCAAGGGCAACTCCCTCGACTCCTTCTCTATTGGCAGGGGCAGGGGCAGGGGCGTTGGGATTAGGCTGCTGCGCCATCAGTTGCTGCATCATGGTCTCCAGCCTCGCCATCTATTGTCGTTGTTCGTCAATCGCTGCCCATAAATCGGTATCCCTTCGACCAGCGTCGTCAGGGTTAACTCTTCCGGCTTCGTTGTTGGCCATCGCACAAGGTAAATCCCTCTGTTTTGATACCAATTGACGCAGAACGGAAGTTCTAGGATCACAAGCGTAACCCTAACAGAACATAAACTGGAATCCACCAGAAAAAAGAACTGAAACCAAATTGTAAAATTTATTCAATACCTCGAAATTGATAACAAAAGCCTTAAATAGGCTCAGAAAACCCTAAAAACAGAAAAGACTAAAATATCATCATCTAAATAAAAAAAACGGAAAACAAATAAAAACATAAAAATCTTCGGATGCCCGATAACCTAACTTAAACAGCTCCGTTGAGGGAGTAAATGACGTCAACCGGGCAAGCCCCGGTTGTAAAGCTATGGAGCTCTGAAAACCCTTTCCGAAAACATATTATAATAGGAAATCTGCAACCGAGCGAAAAGTTATGCCCGTTTCTTTGAAACACCTCTTTTGAACAATTTTCTATCCATCTCTTCTTCAAAGTCCAAAGCCAATTGTCCTACATCACATCTGCAATATATTTTATGCAGTGTTCTATTATCCACTTTTGGATTATTATTTTTTTTTTGGACAAATTATTTTGTTTTTATTAGAATTCATGATCATAACTTTTTTTGTTTTTTGTCAAAAAAAAAAGTTTATTGTTTTTTTAAGCTAACATTTTATTATTTAATATCTAAAATCTTTTAGATTAATCACGAGCATAATTTAAATTAAATAATAAAAAAATTAATTATAATTCATGATAATAATTTTATTGAATGCTTAATTACTATTTTAAACTTATTTATTAAAATATTTACAACAAAAAAAACTCATTTCTTTAAAAACACATTTGTTAGTCAATTACTTGTTTTTGTAAGACTCTGGTCTAATCTTTTGTTTGAAGATTGATTTTGCAAATATGAATAAATTTTACTCATTTCTTATAAGATTTGTCATAAATACAAGCTACCAACAATCTAATTTGAAAATTAGTTCTGTTTAAATTTTCGATAATGCTTTTCCACACGTTTTTAGAATGCCTAGAATAGTTTTTATTATAAATCAATAGTGTGTACATGAATTTAACACATTGCATTTGTACTCTCATGGCATGCAACGAGTTAGGGGCATATAACTAATATGATATACTATTAGTGTGATTGAGATAAAATTGCATGGGACAACGTCACCATGACGTGGTGAAACCGTTTAAATTGTGTCATATTCCAATATAAATAATACAATTCACTACATAATAAATTCTTTTAATTGTTATAATTTTTATATTATATGATGTGACATGATGATCATATGTTATCGAATATATTAAACTTGAGTGAGCAGGATTAGCATTTTTCTTTTAAGAGAACAAACAATCAAATAATATTTTTGCAATTATATATTAGTATATAGTTAATGAACATCCAAGATAACCCATGTTAAATGTAGTTTAAATCTTTCAAAAAAAAAGTAGTTTCAATCATTCAAAACACATTAAGTAAAATTCAAAAACTTGTATCAAGAATTATGTAAAAAATAAATTAATTAAAAATGAATCCATAAATCAAAGATTAAGTCAACATAGTGGATTTTATGCGGTTGTTGCAAAAATTTATAATTTTGCAATCCTTTGAAACTTACATTAGAATTTTAGATAGAGTTGTCAATCACGCCAAACCAAGATGATCCGGCCTGAAATTTCTCAGTATTTTTACTGTTTGGATTAGGTCGGACTCAACATAAAAAATCCAATTATTGCCTTTAATCGAATCAGGTTTTTACCGGATCAGATTTAGACTCAGATCGGGCTTTGACCAGATTTAAGCCATAATTAATTATATTTGTTTTAAAAAGTAAGCATTTTTTCTTAAAAAAATTCACTACTTGAACAGATCGGACCGGACACCAATCACATTTGAGCTGAAATCCTTTTTTTTCTAGAAAAACCCAAAAACAGATGTTGCCGATGCTTGCGTCGGATCAAAAGGGCTTTGAACCAATCCAGATTCAAACCATACGGAATCGGATTCAGAACAGACTAGATTGAATCCGTAAACCCTTTTTACACCTCTTTTTTCAAATGAACACAACTCAAAACTCAAAACAACTTCTTGTCAAAAAAAAAACTCAAAACAACTTTAGACGGTAGCAAAATGATCAAATATTTAAAGCGCAGTCGGTAATGTTTCCAAAAAGCGTTTTTTGTTTTTTGGGTTGCAAAAACAGAAAAAATTTGTTCAGTAGAAGATTTTCAAAAACAAATTTTGAAAACACAAGAACAGGTTTCAATTTTAATGAACAAAAAAGTAAGAATACTGAGAACAACAATTTATCGTTCTCAGTATTCTTGTTCTCATTATTCTTACCACATACTCATCAAAATCCGAGAGTTGAAGACTTATTTTAACAATAAAATTTACTCAAACTAAATCCATCTCCTGGATCTTCATGGATCCATACAAAAAAAAAATATTAAGAAAAAAAAAAGTACAAATCCAAAAAAAAAAAAAAATCATCTTCAAACCCAACTCTGTCACCACCCACACCATCACCAGACCCAAATTGACACCATCATCTTCAAACATCATTCAACAAGCAAAATCACATCGTTATTTCAGGATAATCAAACACCACCACCTTCCTGCCATATGAAATACATATAGATGAGGAGAGAGAGAGAGAGAGGATATCGGCGGCGGGAGGAGCTGTGGTTTGGTTGGGTTCGATCTCCACGACCGGAGAAGATCGGCGGCGGCTGAAGCAGATCTCTCTTCGGACTGCCAGGCGTTCTCTTCGGACTGCCAGGCGTTCCTATGCCTCGACGACGGCTCTCTCACTTGTGATTCCAAACTGGGTATCAAAGAGCGAGAGATGGGTTTGTTGTTTTCTTCTTGCTGTGATCCCAGGCGTTTTTCTTGTGAGATATTGCTTGTGATTCCATTTGTTGATTTTGTTACTTTTAGACGTGATCAAAAAGAGATGGATTTGTTACAATTTTTTATTTTTATTTTGGGAAAAGGACAAATTTCTTTTTTGTGATTTGATGATTAAAGTAGTTTGATTGGTTTGGGTTAATTGAAGTGGGTTTGGTTTGGTTTAATATAATTGTACTCAATTTTTTTTATGCATAAAAAACAATGTTAAAAATTATTTTGAAAATATCCTAGAAGACACATTTTGTATGTTTTGATTCTCTGAATATTGTTTTCAACGATGGCTACCAGACGCGTTTTTAAATCCGAAAAATCCAAAAATCAAATTTTTAAAAATATTCTTAGATTATGAGAAAACAAAAAACAAAAAACAAAACAAAAAAAACATTACTGAACGCGCCCTAAGATCATTCTCATTATAAACCTGATTTTCTGCCACCATTATCCTCACTATAACATGAAATACTGCACTGTTGATCCAAAAACCATTAATGACAAAAACTATGAACAGAAAAATTATCATGCAGAGATTGTTGCTGACAATCAAATCAACATCTTTCACCCTTTGAATTGTCCATTTAGAGGGACCAAAAATTCAACAAGAAATTGGTTTATACACAACATCCTAACCACTTAGATGTACCCTTTTAGAAGAAGCAGCAAATATGGACACTTTCATGAGAGGGTCCTTCATCCTGATTAGCTCAAAAACGCATACGTCGCCGGGCTGCAAATCCATGTCCTTTGAAAATGCATTCCATCCTCTTTGTGTGTAAATCCAACCGCGAGCGCGATTCCTGCTGAGTTGAACAGACCACTCTCTGCTATCTGAAACCTTTAATTTGATGGATGCATCATTTCTATGCAAATACTTGTCAGTGAATTCTAACGGCATATACTGCGAACGAAGAACAAAATAAGAAGAAATTAGCAGCAGGAACTAATCATATTTGGGAAAGGCTAAAAAAGTCTAGAGAAGTTGTTGATCATATTTTGTTTTAAAAGCTCACCAAACGATAGCACATGCTGCTCGTTCGTAAGAGGATTATGAATGAAGGATTTGTAGGCTTGAACAATCTAGCAGCACTGATTAACCTCCTCTTTTCTTCTGCTGCAAGGTTTCTATAACGTTTGGACATTATGATTCTCATGTCTTCAAGCACAGAAAACAACTCAAGTTCATCTGCAATTGAAGCAATTCGTGAAGATAGATATAGATTTTGTAAACAGAGTGTAACACAGGTATAGAAAGTTGATCAAATTTAGTTTTTAAAACCATTATATGCTGATTGCTTGCCATTACCTTCATCATTTATATCTAGGCGACGTCTTTTGCAGTGCAACACTTCATCGCAGTTCAACTTGCCTTGCCTTGGTCCATTGTTTTCCTTCACCAGGTTTTCCGTTTCACAAGCCTTGCTGCGCATATCAAAGTCTTCATTCTCTGGTTCTTGGCCGTTATCTGGATAGTTAATCTCACAAGCAGTCTTTTCGAATATAAGAACATGAAAATTTGAATTCTTTATATATTTGAAAAGCAAGAAGTATCCAGAAGAGATTGAATGGCATTCTACAAAGTCATGCCAACCATCGGAAAAGCAAATCGTTTCCCCATCTTTTCTCAAACCCACTTGCCAAGCACGGCCATTAGGAACAGTCAGTGTGGCAGCAGAACGAAGTTCATCCCCGAATTTCCTCACAAACTTCTCCGGAATCCCCTGCAGTTATGCAAATAATTTCAAACAATCTGTCTAAAGAGAAGTGAAATTAATCAATCAAGGAGAGATGTTGCAATTTATCACTGATGCTACACAGAAACAAACAAAGTATGCTATTGATATATATCAAGAATCAAGAATCAAGAATCTGAAACCCTTGTATATACACTAAAGAGAGACTTTGATACTTCAACACAACATTCAAGAGCATAGAAATCAATCAATGCAATGAATATTCAAAAGTCCTTAAATCTAAAGAACATTGAACTTTTTTGACACCCAAATGATTTTCTAATTACAAAACATGAAAAATAACTCAAACCTCATAACTATATTCGATTATTTATGACTTCTGTTAGACTGTAATGTCTTTGTAAAGCAAAGTGAAGAAGATTACCAGTTCTTTGTGTTGAAGGGTGTCAGGAAGAATAATCTTGAAGAAGTGTGAGCAAGTGTCTGACAGAGAATTGGATTTCATCGGTTCAACTTCAAGTGTCCTCCTCAAAGCCGTTTGTTTGGTTTATAAGAATATTATTAGGTAGGTTTTTATTGATACTACAAATTCTATTTAAATACGAATTTTGTTATACTTAAAAAGTTAAAAACGGTAAAAGTAAAAAAATAAATTTAAACATAATTTTTTTAGAGCTAAATTTAAACATAATTACGTATAATATCAATGCAGTCTTTCTACCGTCAGTTCGTCCTGATATAAAATATATATCAGGACGAAAAATGAAAATAAAAAAATTAAACATTAGCCTATAACATAATTGTACACATTCGAGTTGACCATTAATTTCATCATTTTGAATCATCAACTATATTGCGGCAATGATGGCACACTTTTGTTGGTACAAGCTGCAATGATGAAAATAGTTTTACCAATAGAAACAACAACGTTTTGTTGGGGATTTGAACAGATGATCGCGGAAGCGTCATGCCTAATATACGCCCATAACTCATAGCAATTAATAACGTCAATAGCAGAAAAATAAGATGAGAGAAAATAAATCAATCACAACACAAGATATACATGGAAAACCCAAATCGGGTAAAAAACCACGGGCCGTCAGGACGACAAAGAAAGTTCAACTATATGATAAATTATTACAACCATATACTTCATGATTCTCTCTCACACCTCAACCCCAAACCATTGAGCCTTACCAAGTCCCTAAGCTCACAACGAGCTTTACATCATGACTCTCAGCTCACAAACGCTCACAAGATCCTCACCAAGAACCCCCATATATCCCCTAGGTCTCCCCTGAATATCACCAACGGATCTCTTACTTGATCCACTGATATTCTCTTGGATCCCTCTCCGGATATTCCCTTGGGTCTCTCACCCGGATCTCACCACTCTCTGATGTTACATGGTGTTTCTTGACTCCAAACAAAATAACCTAATTACAAGGTTTATTTATACTAGCTATAGGGAGTTTAAGAGAAAAGGAAATCCTACTCCTAAACATACAAGAATTACATGTTCCACATAAATACTATTTCTTATTTATAACAAGTCCTCTTGTAAAGAGTATTCATTTTCCTTCAAGCACAAGAACTTCCCAAAAGAATTATTTTCCTTTTCCGCTGAAGATTTCCTTTTCCACGCATGCTTATGATTGACTACGATTCGGGTCACGGTTGCGCACCCGCTTCCTAAACCGTTATAAGTCACCTGGAATGCACCGCGTTTCCTTCCGGAATCTGATTCTTCAGTTCTTCTTCGGTCTTCAAATCTCCCTCAAACACCATCTCCAACTTCCAAACGTTATCCCACGTCTCCAGGAAGTTTCACATCAGTTGAGTCTCGTTTGGTTAATATCAGGTTCACTTGAGAATACAAGCCAAAACCTAACACGTTTCACATTGCGGCCCCAATAAAACTCAAGTCAAATAAGTTCGATATGCACAGGCACATATTGTTATTTGTGACAATAGCTACCGGCCTAAGCAATCAAAAAGAATATGCATGGAGTTCACATTTTAGTTTCATAATTAAACTAATTAAATAGAAATTGCAAGTAATTACTTGAGCCTAGAATTACCGCCCTTGTTAACCACTAGGCCGGTTCAAGTTTTTGAGTAGTCTAGTGTTGTTAAATGCAAACACAAGTTGACATGTAGAATTATAACCATAGCAGCAGTTTACAAAAAGGTAAGATACTAGCTAATAAGTGCTTCTTGGCCTTTGTTCTCAATTTTACAATAAAGTGGGGATTGCTAGGTTGAACAATTTTCAACATGTCAACTCTTTTTGATTGGACTGTTGTTCGTTCAAAACTTCCACTCTTAGCAAATAAAGTTAGACAATTATTGGCAAACAAGTGGTTGACAAATTGTAAACTAAGTTATATCAATATTACAGAAGCAAGAAGAGACATGCTTTTACCATAAACAATATATATATATATATATATATATATATATATGTTTTCCATGTAATTTCTTGATAAACAAGAACAACACGAGTATGTAGTATTTTCATTTGTTAGTAATCAAGGACAATACTTGTTATTAAGCTCAATCTACAAACAAAGGAAACAAAACAATGCTTTCAATCACTAAATGGAACTCATGGAAATTGCTACAATTAAAAGGGGTTGTTTGTGAAGCAAAGACATACAAAACCATCTGTAGATTTGATCAAAAACTCTTCACTAGCTTATGTAACTCATCACAACACAATATTTATACGAAAAAGCAGACTGAAGTGATTCCCTTGTAATACAAATTCATATAGAAGTGAACTTATGCAAATGATAAATTGAATTCAAAAGTAAAATTGATTGATGAAAAAACACAGAGAGATCGATTTTCTTATGTATAGGGCTCGTGACGATAGCAGTATAATGAAGGTTAAAGTTCTCGAAAAAGAGTTGGGTAATCTGCTGATGATGAAAGAACTCTATTGGAAACAACGATCACGTGCTGATTGGATGGTGGCTGGAGATAAAAATACTAATTTTTTTCATGCTAGAGCTACAGCAAGGAAAAGAAAGAATGAGATTATGAGATTGGTGGATGAGGATGGCAATGTTCATGAAGATGAGGATGATATTACTAGAGTGGTTTGTAATTATTTTTCTGATCTTTTCAGTTCCAGCTTGCCTTCAGAGTGTGATTTGAATGCTGCTACTCAATTTATACGGAATAGATTCGATAGAGAGATGGTGGATTTATTAAGCAGTGAGTTTACAAGTGTGGAGGTGAGAGCTGCGGTTTTTGGTTTAGGACCTTCCAAAGCTCCTGGACCTGATGGGTTTCAAGCTCTTTTGTTTTCCAGAAGTCTTGGGATGTGGTGGGGAGGGATATCACTAGGGTGTGTTTGAGGATTCTGAATGGGGAGGAATCAATTCGGGGGTTGCACTCTACCAATATCGTGTTAATTCCATCAAAAAGGGAAAATTTATATGGGAGATTATAGGCCAATAAGCCCCTCAAGTGTCGTGTATAAGGTGATATCTAAGGCGATAGCGAATTGTATGAAGTTAGTGTTAACTAAGTTGGTGTCTCCGAATCAAAGTGCTTTCATTCTTGGACTACATATTTTTGACAATGTGATAGTGGCTTTTGAGGCACTACATTTGCTTGGGAATAGGAAGAAAGGTAGTAAAGATTTTGCTGCATTGAAATTAGATATGAGTAAAGCATACGGTAGGATCAAATGGGGTTTTGTGGAAATGATTTTAAGGAAATGAGGGTTCCCGAGTAGATGGGTGGAATTGATCATGGATTGTATTTCTACAATGAGCTACTCGATGGTTGTAAATGGAAAAAATATGCGGGAAAAGTAGAGCCTTCCATGGGAATTCGCTAGGGCTGCCCATGTCTCCTTACTTATTCATCCTAAGTGATGAGGCCCTTTCAGGTCTGATTCAAGGAGCAGAGCAAGATGGGAAAGTTTTGGTGGTAAAGAAATTTTTATCAAAGCTATATAGTCCAAGCCATCCCTGTTAGAATTATGTTATATTTCCTAGTTTTGTTAGGATTATATTTCTAGTAATATTTCCTAGTTATAGTACTTTTCATGTTTCTAGTTATATTAGGATTAGTACTCCTATTAGGAGATAGATTAGTCTTTTATTGTGTTGCCTATATAAATTCTCTTTCTTAGTTATTATTACTGTAACTTAGGATTCACAATGTAACCCTATATTCAGCATTATGCAATAATAACAAATCTTAGTTTTCTTGTTAGCCTTTTCTTGTTCTCTTTCGTTCTTTGTTTTGCATAAGATTATTTAGTATGGTATCAGAGTTTGAGATTCTTTAACATGGTATCAGAGCCTGATTTGATAAAAAAAAGTTTCATTCGTGTGTCTACAAGAGCCCGGTTTCATAAAAAAAAGTGTTGTTCATATGTTTATCAGAGCCTAGTTTCGTACTTCGCGGTGAGTTGATTGGGGATTGTAAGGGAAGCGTGCTACGTGCCCGGCAAGTGTTCGTACTATTTTGACGAGTCTCATTTGCATACTGTTTTTCTTCTGCTTGATATTTTAATTGGTATTGGATTTCTCTCTCATTTGTTCCTAGTTGGTATTTGACTCTCTCTCCTTCTTTTCTGGTTAGTATTTGGCTTTTCTCTCTCCCTCATTTTTTATTAGTATTTTCTAGTCTTCGTAATGGTTGGTGATATGAGACTATGCCCATGGATGTCACGGGTGCAGGTGCTGTCGAGTGAGCACGCTGCCCATGAGGAAGGGTGTGAATCATAGTTCCAAATCACTTGAGCACTAAGTGGACGAGAAATTGGTAAGTGGTTTTGCATAATTTGAATGGGTAAGTGAGCACGATTTGATTGGCAGGGTTTGGCACGATTCGCACGGTTTCGCAGTTCGGCAAAATTTGCACGTACGAGTTCGAGTTGCAAGATTTTACAAGGTCTGACACAATTTGCTAGGTTTGGCAAGATTTACATAATTTCGTAGGGTCTGGCACAATTTGAACGGTTTGCAGGGTTTCACACTGTTTGCATGATATGCACGGTTTTGGAACAATTTGTATGGTTTTGGAGACTCAATTTGCATGGTTTCGCAAGGTTTTGGAGACTCAATTTGCATAGTTTGGGAGACTCAATTTGCATGGTTTCATAAGGTTTCACACGTTTTGCATCGTTCACATAGTCTCTTCTCAGCACTATTTCTTTCCCTTTATTTCTCCTTCTATACAGCATCACATTCAGCATGGTCCTTTTTTTTCTTCTTCTGTGCAGTTTGCAGATTCTATTACCAAGTCAAGGGATTCTGGGTTTTTAGTTTTCGGTTGGCAAACTCTCAATGCTTCTTGCAACAGCATTGTGAGTTCGAGAGGGAGTGTTAGAATTATATTATATTTCCTAGTTTTGTTAGGATTATATTTCTAGTAATATTTCCTAGTTATGGTATTTTTCATGTTTCTAGTTATATTAGGATTAGTACTCTTATTAGGAGATAGATTAGTCTTTTATTGTGTTGCCCTCTCTTTCTTAGTTATTGTTACTGTAACTTAGGATTCACAATGTAACCCAATATTCAGCATTATGCAATAATAACAAATCTTAGTTTTCTTTATAGCCTTTTCTTGTTCTCTTTTGTTCTTTGTTTTGCATGAGATAATTTAGTATGGTATCAGAGTTTGAGATTCTTTAACACTACCTAAGTCATGACGCATGAGTATTTTTCAAATTCCTCCAAGAGGAGTTGTATTCTATCATTCTAAATTTTCCAAGGGACTCTTCAAAGGAAAAAAGGAAAATCTCTTGGGTCAAATGCGATTTGTTTTGTGAACCAAAACCTTGGGGCTGTTTAGGCTTCAAAGACCTCAAATGAAGCCTCTTGTTTTCTTCATGAGTATAAAACAGCTTTGGCTGTTACCACTTACCAGAAACACAGAAGAATGTTTCTTCTCCTAATACTGATAATCTACATACACTAGCTTCCTATAGCTTCTATTTCTTAATTAAGTTCTGATTTTTCCTTTCAAAAAATAAAAAATATATATATAAAACATCTGCAAAGCAAGAAATTGAATAAAACTTGTGGAAATAAATAAATATCAGCTTTTTGTCTTGTAGAATTGAACTAAGCATAACCTTGAAGAAATGTGAGGGCTCTGCTCTCTCCCTCAACAAAGCCATTTGTTTTCAGTAATCTACTAGTGAAAAACAGAGCTTTTTTGGTGTGAATGTATAAGAAAATCTAAAATGCAAATGATAGAGTAAAGAGTTGCTTTTGGGTTAGTTTAAGTAATTACCATTTCCAATTCCAGCTATAATAAGTCTTCTTCTCAGCTTTTGTGTTGCAATTTTTGAAAGCTGATTATGTTACTTAAAAAATGACTGTACCGGTGGTCCCTCGAAATCAACATGTTGCAGTTAAAGGATACTAGTGATTTGTAGTACTTCATGATCAAAACCCTTTTGTGAAAATAACATTAAAGAATTCTGATTTAGTTAATGGGGTCTAAAGATTGAAGAAGAAGAAAATGAATCGAAATCTAGACAAGTTGGTATTTACAGAAGAGAAGAAAATGCTTTTTAAATGTGAAGACTAGTGAAGAGAATGAGAATTGAAGAAAACAGTGAGCCGTCCAGGTGGACAGCCGACCAGGGTTACTATTATCCACTTTTGGATTATTTTCAGTGGAAATGGTAAGAAATGTCACCTTTTTGGAGCTGCATTGCACTGATGTCACTGTTTTAATAAGTTATATTTAAAAGGCACTTATTATGATGAACTACCAAAATTGCCCTTAAATAATCAATTTTTTATTTTGTTTGTACTTCCATCTCCACACTTCGAACACTGGACTCGGTAACTCCTCTCTCTCTCTACAATAAACTTGTCTGAAAATTGAAATCTCCGACAGCACAGCCACAATAAATTTTCTATACCTACATTTCTGAGTCTTGTAACAGTTTATCCGTTCATTTTCATTTGTTATTCGAGTCTTTTGTAAACCTGAAGCTGGTTTTGTGAATTTTGAATCTCCGAGCCTTTATAAACACTGTTTGAGCCTTTGTCCGAGCCATTATAAACACTATCCGAGCCTTTTTAAAGTAGTGTTCGAGACTTTTACATCAGTCTCCGAGCCTTTGTGAAGTTGTGTCCGAGCCTTTTGCATAGCCGTTAGGTTTGTCAATGAAACAGTATCCGAGTCTTTTACATAAGTTTCCAAGCCTTTTACATAAGGCTCCGAGCCTTTTGCATAAGGCTCCGAGCCTTTTCTAAGAAATGACCGAGACTTTTAAATTAGTTTCCGAGCCTTTTTAAGAAGTGTCTGAGACTTTTAAATTAGTCTTCAAGCCTTTTACATAAGACTCCGAGCCTTTTTAAGCAGTGTCCGAGACTTTCAAAATTAGTCTTCGAGCCTTGTACATAATGCTCCGAGCCTTTTACATAAGGCCTCGATCCTTTTGTAAGAAGTGTCCAAGACTTTTAAATTAGTCTTCGAGCATTTTACATAAGTCTCTAAGCCTTTAGTAGTAATATTCATCATCTTCCTCATTCGAAAATCTCAACCCTCAACAACTTTAACAATGAAAGATTTAAAACCGAAACCCAATTTGGGTTTTAAATTGAAAAAAAAAAAAGTTCCCCTCCACACCGGGGGGACCACCGCGAGCTCGGCAGGGAGCTCGACCTCTGAATGTGTTTGCATAGCGCCACTCCGTCACCATTCGAGTGATTTCCTGGGTTTGAACTGGACCTTCTCTCTCTACTTCACAACTTTGTCACTGTAAACTAAATGAAATAAATCTGATACGGAACAACTATTGGAGGGTATTTTTGTCTGTTCACCATAATAGATTTCTTTTAAACATATGTTATTAAAGCAACGATAGTATTGAAATGTCACCTCTAAAAAGGGTCATTTAATTTTTGAACCTTTATTTTCTTTATCATAAGGGTTAATATATAAAATCTTTTTAGATGAATCATCTTGAGAATAATTAAAATGATAAAAAAAAAAATTGTATTTACATGTTCATAAATAAATTATAGATCCGACTTTTAGACATGGTTTCAAAATATTTAATTAGGTAGTTATTATTAATTTATTATAGAGTTAGGGGTCGTTTGTTTTTTTCGCTTAAGACTTAATGGGTCTGAATTGAACTCATTAAGTTGTTTTGTTTGTTTTTGTAAGTGGTCAAACAACTTAAAAATATCAAAAAACAACTTAAAATAAAAAGTAAGAAATCCTGACTTTTAACTTAATTCCAAATCACTGGATTACAATTAAAATATTATCTTCCAAGTCTATCCTCTAAAAAAAGATATATTTCCAAATTTATATTAATTTAATATGGTATAAAAAAATTTCTTTTAACATATTTCTTATTTTAAACATGTTTTAGAAAAGAAAAAAAATCTAAATACTTTTTATAATGAAAATTTTCAGAGATTGAACAATTGAATTTCTCTCCTGTCAAATCCCGGTAAGAACTCTTTATTTATTTATTTTTATCTAACTATTAGTATAGTGCTCAATAAAGTTGTCTATCATATTAAATAGATTTTGTGGCTTGAAAATATTATAGAATTATTGTATATAAAAATTCAAGAACCTTTTTTTTATTTGGTTTCCGGTGCATATGATCCAGGAAACAAAAAAAAAGGTTTTATGAATTATATTCACCGGAAACGTGGACAACGTATAAAATTGAACTTGAATTTGAACTTTTTTTTGACAATAAATTTAACTTAAACTTTGTTTACAGAACATGCAAATTTATATTCTTTGTTTAACTTTTTATTTTGTTAAATTAAACTTTGTTTGCAAAAAAAAAAAATACCATACAAAATGTTATAAAGAATGGTGCATGTTAAATTACATCTTTTAATTAGTATGGGTATAAATGTACAATTACTTATTTTCAGACAGTTTTATTTTTAAAAAACAAACATGTTAACAGCACATTCAGATGTGAGGAAAAAAAAACAAACATGTCATTCAGATTCAAATTTCAGTCCCTATTCAGTCTTCAGAAAAATTCAGGACTGTTCAGTGTTCAGACAAAAAAACAAACGACCCCTTAGTTTAGTTACAACAAGATGATGTTTGTCCCGTAATATACTCTCAAACTTACATCATTAAGGTTGTATGTTCAAGCTGTATCCCATTTTCTAACTTTGAATTAATTGGTTTAATTAAAAATAACTAACTTAATTATGTAGTTACAATTAGTTATATTATTGGTATTGAATTCTTAATTACTATTTTTAACTTATTTCTAAACACATTTGTAAGTCAATTACTATCAGGCCGCTGTAAAACATTTTCTGCTCTAGTTTTGAATTTGAATTTGTAAACATAATTATCCATAATTGTAATTGCTTTCGTAAAATTCTAACCCAACAATCTAATTTAAAAACTATACAGCATTGCATAGGTATTATTACAACAACATTGCTATGAGCCTATGATGTACAAAATCAAAAGAAAGCATCATAGCAAAAAACACATACTATCTCTTAAGTTAATCTTTTATTTGTAATCAAAGCATTGTGAATAAAAAATTGTGAATTTTTATAAGTAAATTTTATATCTCTTATATTTAGTTTTTATTTTCATAGTTAGGAACAAGGAAGCATCACTAAGTTAACGAAAGTATAAGATTATTATCAAACCTCAAAGATAAATTGATCGTCTTTTATCATTCGTTTTCATCATGTTTATCAACAGATCTCAGTTAGTAGGGATTATAAGAACCTAGTACAATTTTGATTCTATTGAGTCAAGGATTTATATTTTATTAAAAAATTCGAAAGACCATATCTTTACACCACATAACTGATGAGCTTTTGATGTTTGCAGACAAAATTGGTATAAGAGCTAATTATCTTTTTGATTTTTTAATAATTTTATATGAGTAGTTAAGATGACAGACTTCATTTACGATTCTAAGATTTAATAATCCTTATTCATTTCTTATTTTATGTATACAAGCGAAAATTGTAATTAATACGAAGACTTTTTTATAGCATATAATAGTGAAACCCCATGTTTTTTTTTTGAAAGCACTTGGAAAAAGGTATCTTTTCCATTATTATTTAATTCTAAGAAAATTGAAATCTCATTACAAACAATTAGACAGAGCTTATAAAGAAAGTAAAGAAACTTGACCTCAACTAAAGGATCACCTATTGTATTTAGAAAGAGAAAGAGATTTTACTGAAAATAGAATTGATAAAATAGAACAGCTATATTTAAAATAGTTTTGCAAGAATAGTAGAAAATCAAGCCCAGTAGGAGTAATACGGATATTGGTAATAAGTAATTGTTAGTAGTCATAATTTATGAGTTATTTTAATGATTGTTATCTTAATATTTTACACTCTAATAGTATATGAGAATTTTATAAGTATCTCAAATACCTAAATCAAGTTGAGGAAGAAATTATTAATTGTGTTTTAACCGGTGAGAAACTAAAGACACTTTTCCCGCAACTCATAAAGATAAGATTATCAAAACTTAAAAAGAATCTAAAAGGTTAGAATATTTAAATTTCAAAATAGATTTAGAGATAGACATTAACATGAGAATTTTACAGTATATATGAATTTTAAGAAAGTTGAATATTTAAATCTAGAGGTTGCAGATTTGAAGTTTATTTGTTCATTCACTTGTCATCATAAACAAGTAGACATTATTGCTAGGTAACTTCGTCCCACAATTTCCTGATTCCGTCCCTAGCTCTAATACATGTTTACAAAGTCCCATGTGCGTCTAGTTAACTTAATGATAGAATAGGATAATTGATGACAAGTGACATTCGTAAACACAGAGTCAAAGGAGTCAAACAGTCCTGTAAGTTGAAAAATTGTCTAATCAATAGAAAAACACCGACTAAACAGCCTTTTTGGTGAGTTTTTAGTATAATATATGTGGTTATCGGACCACTCGGATAGTGAGATCCTTTCTAGAAAAGCTGAGATTAGTCTGTAACAAATTTAGAAAGATAAAGTCTAAAAAGATAAAAGCATCTTCAATGCTATTATGCATTTTTGAGTTTTTAAATAGTGTCACTTCAATATTTTTATTCAAAATGAACCCACTTTTAAAATTTTTGTAGAGAAATGCATATTCACATCTCCAATACAATTATCTAAAATCAAATATGTATCTATTTTTTGACCAATCATAATAAAACAATTATTACATTCTCTCTCCTCTTTTATTTTACAATTAAATGAGTTTTAATATTATTGATGGAAATAGTTAGAAATCTTAATCAGCATTTCTATGAGAGTTTCTAGAATTAGAAACTCAACTCCATATTCTCTAACTTTTTTTTGCCACATTATCTTCATATTTAACTTAGATAATTGCATTGGAGAGAGTTTTTCTAACTTCTTGAGTATCTATCATATGTGGCACTCCATTTTCTCTAAATGCATAATAGCATTGGAGATGCTCTAAAATAACTCGCATAATCATAGCTCAAAGGGTGTACCGGATTAGTCTGAGAGGGTTATTTTATTCTAAAAGGATTCATTTAACCTAATGAGGATATGTTCGATTTAGAGTCACGATATTTATACTCCTCTAAAATGATATATGCATCCTAAATCCGTATATTTTTAAAATTTCAACATTATCCTTAAATAAATTTAGATAAATATATATTGTATTGAAAATTTTCACTTCAGTGTGCACTGATAAATATTTATCAGTGCGTTGCATGTGGACCATTAGATTCAATTGCTTTGACCCAGGTTATATGCACTTGTCAGTATTTATCTATAATCTATGACCCACATGCAATGGAATGATGTATTTTATATAAGTACGCACTGATGAGAAAATGACTGTATATTGTATATCATATTAATAAAATATGTAATGTTTTGAATATTTAACAAATACTATAAATATTCACACGAATATAAAATATAGTCACATCTTTTGATTAAGATATTATTTATTAATTAATTTAAATTTAAATAGTGATTATTTTAAAATTATAAATATTAAGTTACTATTATAATTTTTCTAAAAAAAATGTTATTAAAAATACATTTAAATTTAATTAAAAACTAAACTAAAAAGTTAAAAGAAAATTATAAGAAAAACAATAACAAGAAAACCCATAGCTGCCACCATGATTTTTTTTTTTTGGAAGGTCGCCTTTTCCATCTTGAATCTGAAAATTGGAGATTTTCGATTTTGGGAGGAGGTGTCCTCCATACTTTTTTTTTTTTTCAATTTTCAATTTAATTATCTTATAACTTATTAATTTAAAATATTTATTCAAAAATTAAGAGAAATGGCATATTTGGTAATATACGAGGTGTGCTTACAAGATATAATATTTTTAAAATTTTTAAAAGGGGTAAACATACGAAAAGAGATGCAGATACAGTTTTGTAGGAATGTAAATATCGTTACTCTTTGATTAATTCGATAGGTTTTCTTAAGTCGGACGGGTGTTCCGGTCCGAAATGAAGATCTTCCGGTGTATCGTAATCATGACTCAACCGAATGGGAACTCTCGGCCCAAAGTTCTTTACACAGTGATTTCAGACCTTGATGGATCTTGGACTGTGTAATTTAATGTTGGGCCTTTTCGGAGCCCAATAGCAACAAACCATAAACGTGAACTCAGCAGTCAGCACATTATATAGTATAACTGTAATATAACTGAAATAACCAATAACTATTTAGATTGCGTTCACGAAATTGAATGCATTCTAATAATCTCATTTTAATTTTCTATTTTCACCCACTTCTTATAAAAATTTGTCACAATTACAAGCAACCAACTATCTAATTTGAAAAATATACACATTTCTTTCTTATACAGCATTGCATAAAAATTAAAAAGTTCTGTGAAGCTTTTGATCATAGCTATTTATTACAACATAATTTGTTCAATCACTTGTTTACATTGTCATTATAAACAAGTAACCATTGTTAGTTTACTATATATATATCACATAATCTTCTGGTTCCGCCCCTACATCTCACAGTCTTCCGGCTCCGCCCCTAGCTCTTTAAACGCATATTTACACAACCCCAACTGAGTCCAGTGTTATGTACCTAATAATTTAGAGAAGAAAAGAGGAGAAAAGAAGTAGAATAGAGGTATATTTGGCTGTGTAATTGCCAATTACCTGATGGACAGAGGCTTAGACAAAGAAGAAAATTAAGAAAGGATATTTGGGAAACATATTTGTCTGACTAATTTATTCAAAAGGTTCTCATGCCATTCATAAGCCAAATGAAAACTAACATGGAAGATTTCAGGTCATAATCTCTAGCAACAATCAACAAGTAAATCAAGGCATATGTTATAATCCACATATATCAAAGTATCCATTCAACCAAATCAGATTAGTAAACAAATTTCGAGATGAAACCGTTATCGAAGGTAAGTGATTAAAGAACATCATAATCTATTATATTACTTTTCCAGACTCCTTAAACACTGAAACTTCTAGCAGCAAGTCCTTCGTTCGGATTAGCTCAAACACACAGATGTCTCCCGTCTTTAACTTCATGTCATTCAAAAATTTACTCCATCCCCGTAGTGCATTACACCCACTATTCTTCCAACCAATTCGCACTGGCCACTCCCTTCCATTGGAAGCCCGAACTTTGATACCTTCTATATCATGAGTCAAATACTTGTTGGCAAATTTGGCTGGCAAATACTACATAAGCAACAACAATTGCAACGAATCATATTTTGACGGCCGAATGAAAAATCTATTGGTCACATCATTTATTTAAAAAGCTTACCACGGTATGACTATATAGATGACTTGGCCACAACACGATCATGAATGAAGGATTTCTAGGCTTCAATGATCTAGCAAGAGTAAAAAGTCTCTCTTTCTCTTTTGCCGATGAAAAATTATAGTTTCTACTAAGAAAGATTCTCTTATCTTCAAGTAAAGCCTTCAACTTATGTAGATCTGCAAATTATGGAATTCGATTAGAATACGATTAATTTTTAGCCACCATACACACACAAAAAGGATTTATGAGTACAAAGATCCTGATGAACTGATTTTTGAAGCTCACACTCATTACCTATGATTTGAGTTGGGTGTTCGTCTTCACCATTATCAGTGGTGTCGGTCTTCACCTGCACCGGCTCTTCCATTTTACAATTCTTACTCGGCATCTCACATTCATGTCTAGATCTTGAATTGTCAAGATTAGCAGAACCTTTCTGATTCCTATAATCTTCTTCTTTCTCAATTTCATCATGGTGAATTAAATTCTCCTCTTTTTTAGGCTGTTCAAAGTTATAAAGATAGCTAACCTCGAAAGTACTTGTATCAAAGATAATAACGTGAAAATTTGACCTCTTTTCATACTCGAAAACTAAGAAGTATCCTATGCAGATCGAATAATATTCCATAAAATCTTGCCAACCATCATCAAACCAAATCATTCCCTCATTTTTTGACAACCCGACTAGCCAAACTCGGCCGTCAGAAACAGTGATCGTAGCAAAAGCTGAAAGTTCATTTCTAAATTTCATCACAAACTTCTCCGGAATTCTCTGCAATTAGACAAATGATGTTACACAAACTACTTAACAAAAGAAGTGAAAAATCAATCAAATAAACCTCATTAGTTCATTCTAGTTCACTTATAACAATTATACTAAACAGAATCCAAACATCATAGTAAGCTATCAAATATCACCTTTATAGTATCATCAAAGTTCCTTTTTTTCACACAAATTCATCATAAGAAGCTGCGAGTATGAGACTCTGAGACACACTGGACTTCAACTCTTTGTAAATTTATGTGTTAGGTTACAATCAAACATGTATAGTATTTTTTTTTTAATTGTTGAAAATTATAAAAGACCATAAAGATAAAAGGAAAACAAGCAAAGAAACGAAACAACCCGAAATTTCGGTAGAGAACAGAACCCACCCACCCCATGCTCAAGGCAAACCCCTCAAACAGAAGCCTTGTGAAACAGACACCTAAACAAAAGCTACAACACCAAAACCCACCAACAAAGCAGACCCGGAGCCACACACACCAAAATTACATTCAAGGGGTCCATTCAAAATCTATTTTGTCTAAATTCTCTAAGGCCATATAAAACAATGTTAACAAGACCAACTTCTGGCATCGGTCATGATCCTCCACACCACAACATAGTCCACAAAATGAACTCCAAATCAACTATCAAATTCGTGTAACAAATGCACCCAACAATGACTTAACAAGATTATAGTCAAGCAAACATATATATACAAATACTGATCTATTCCATCTCATCCACATATTGAACAAAAATAAGGACATTGATCTGGTTTCAAAAGACCAGAAAGTAGTGAATGAACATCAACCAAACTTAACCAGCTTAACAAGTTATGCTACTGCCTAATGTCAAAGAAATTGATTCATGTATAAAAAACCAAAACTTTACTTCATTATCATCAGTTCATCACCAACTATAATAAATAATAATAATCAAAAAGTCAAAAAGTCGAAGAGAAGCCATTAAAACGCAGAGATGTTGCAATAAAAACGACAAGTGGGCTGTGTGTGCCAAGTTGGACAATAGATACAAATCAAGATCACAAATTTTCCTTATCTCTCTGTCTCTCCACTCTCGAGTCGACTCACCAGAAGAAGATCAAGAATTCAGACACAGAGAGAGACTACATAAACAGAGAATGATTTGAAAAAAATGAAAACTTTACTTCTCTAATTTTTTCATCAAATAATCTAACAAAAAAAGAAGAAGTTTTGGGATGTACCAGTTTCTTTTCTTCAAGGGTAGAAGCAAGAATAACCTTGAAAAAATGTTGGGGTGTCTCTTCCATGGCCATGGACTTGCAGCTGCTTCAGGATAGCTTTGAAGTATCTGGATAAAGTGGAGGTGGTCTTCCAACTCCTTGGCTGATAACTTGGCCAAGAGGGAATCTGGCTTGGTCTGGAGTGATGCCAATTAGCTGTCTTGGGCTTTTCTGCTTTTTGACTCTGGCTCTGTTTTCGTTTTTGCTGTTTGCTCTGGGTGGTGTGCTTGTTTTTGCTTGTGCGTTCTTTGTTCTTGAGCTGCTCTGTTTCTTTTTGTGTTAGGGGCGTTTTGTTGCTGTGGGTGTAGTTCTGGCGCTTGGGTTGTATTTTTGTTTCCTGTTGTCTGTTCTCTGTTTCTTTAATAAAGTTGATAGCTGTTCAAATAAAAAAAATGTGCTGCTTCTAACTCTTTGAGTGTCTGAGAAGTCTCTGCTCTTGTATAAAGGATTGGAAATGAGTTTGAAGTGTTTACTTGCATGGCAAAGATGCTAGTTGCTTTTGTACTTATAAATTTCTATCTTTTAGGGTAGTTTTGATTTGACTCTGTTTTGTTGAATTGAACTGCTTGTGTGTCCATTTTTGAGAGGTATCTGCTACACAAATGCCCGTACTGGTGGTCCCAAAATGCCTGTTGTGTGCAACGAAAATGGGTTCAAACATGTTGCTGCTGCTTTTAAAGAAAACCATTTTCTTGTGTTGTTCCAGTTTTGTTACAGATATGTGTGTTCTTCCAATGCTCGAATCAAACCATATATACAAAACTAAAAAGTTGCCTTCTTGATTCAAACTTTGTGGTCCCTGCTCACACATTTGAGGTTTTTTTTTCACTAAATAAAAAATAATATTAATTTTTTGAAAAAAATTAGTGCAATTAAATTTTGATAAGGTTGAATTTATATTGTATAGTTCAAATCTTTTTATAAATTGATTAATATATGGCTATGTTTAATTGAAAAAGTAAACTATTTTGCATTAGTTTAAAATATAATCCTTGTTTAATAAATTACATCTGAAAAAAAAATTAAAGTTTACTTATATTTATTACATTTTATGTTTAATTAAATTTATTACACAACGAGATAGTAGGATGTAACAAAATTCTCATGTTACAAAACAAAACGTAAACGGTGAGTGTCAAAACAAGATGATTTATTGTTTTAATCCAATCCTATATGATTTCGTATAATCCAAATCTCATCCAACCCCAAGTCCATTTAATCATATTCGAAAATTATCAAAATCCGATTTCAAGCTTTTTAAGGAACAGGGAATCAGGCCACAATCCTATCCAAACCTGACCCAACCCCAAGTCCATTTAATCATATTCGAACATTATCAAAATCTGATTTCAAGCTTTTTAAGGAACGTGATTCAGGCCATAATCCGATCGATTCGAACTGTAATCAGCCCAAAAAGCTTCAGACTCGGCCATCCTTTTGATTCAAACTATAGAGCAACATTGCAACAATGTCACCTAAAAAATGACTAGATAATAAGGTTGTTCATGTTCCTACACGTCTAAAACAGCAATGAACTACATGATAACAAGTTAATCACTACAATTAATTTACTCTAAAGAATCATAAAATATTGAAGCTTTGATAAAAATGCCAATCCCTTGTGTACAATTTAAACATAATTATAACATTCAAGTGGAAACAGTAATTTCATCATTATAAATCAGCAACTACATAATAAAAAAACAAAACAGTGGCAACATTGAGAGCAATAGTATCAATGTTTTTGAAGAAAACTTGGTCTGTTTGCTTGTCCATTCCCTGTTGCTTTTGGTTTAGCTCCCTGAACTGGCATTGCGGATTATGTGAACCTGTATGGTGTCTCCCATTTGGCCATTACAATCTGGTAGAAATTCACAAATACAATGGTCATCCAGGCCCACGCTGTTCTGTGTGCAGAAATCTTTCCACCCGCTAATCCAGGTTCGACCATCATTCCAGACGAAAGCATTTCCAGGCGATTTCATCCCTTGCTCGTTTCTAAAGAACACCGGCCCTGGTAAATCAAGCTTGTGGTCTTTCAAAATTTTTGTTGGTACAAGCTGCAGTGATGAAAATAGTTTTAACATAAGAAACAACAACGTTTCACATTGCTACCCCAATAAAATTCAAAAAAAAGAAGTTCGATATGCACAGGCACATATTGTGATTTGTGACAATATCAACCGGCCTAAACAAACCAAAAAAAATTTGCATGGATTTCACATTTTAGTTTCATAATTAAACCAAGTAGAAATTGCGAGCAATGACTAGAGCCAAGAATTACTGCTCTTGTTGACCACTAGACCGGATCAAGTTTTTGAGTAGTCTAGATTTTTTAAGTCATGAAGTGCAAACAGAGGTCGACATGTAGAATTATAACCATAGCAGTAGTTTACAAAAGAGGTAAGATCACTTACTAAAAGATGCTTCTTGGTCCTCGTTCTCAATTTTACAATAAAGTAAGGATTGCGAGGTTGAACTAATTTTGACACGTCAACTCTTTCCGGTTGGACTGTAGTTCGTTCAAAACCTCCACTCTTAGCTGTAGACATTTTCTTAGATCCTCCTGAATCAAAATTAACCAGCAGGTTATCATTATCTGGGAAAAATTCAAGCAGTTAGCTGCATGGCATTCAAGCATGCAAAAAGAAGTGAACAACTGTTAATTAAGAGACGAGAATTGCAATGTTTACCTTCGTTAATTGCTGCTGCTTCTTCAACCATGACATTGCGATTGTCTTTAGAGACTCCTTCCTTAACAACAACCCTTTTATTAGATCCTCCTGAATCAAAATTAAAAGACATTTTATAATAATTTTAGAAATCCAAGCAGACATCTGCTAAACATTCACACAAGCACATAAAGTGGAACATGTTAATTAAGAGACAAGAATTGCAATGTTTACCTTCGTTTTCGCTGCTCTTTTTCTCGTCTTTGTTTCTGTTATTTGCAGCTTCTTCTTCAACCATGACATTAGAAGTTTGTTTAGAGCCTCCTTCCTTAACCACATCCCTTATCTTTAATACTGAAACTTTCAGTATCTTCCGACTAATAAGCTCAAAGACACAGATATCTCCACCATCCAATTTCTTTCCGACTCTACCCAATTTCGTCATAAAACACGTTGGCACTGAAGTGAGTAGGACTGACCACTTCCTTCCATCAGAATCCAGTACTTTGATACTCTTGGTACTTGTACTAAAATATTTGCGAGCGAATTTGGCAGGCACGTACTGCACTTGCAAAAATGACCACAAACTAAGCCTACTGTAGGTGTAAAGCTGATGTGTCAAACTTCAAGATCACATTAAACAAACTTACCAGACGATGGTTTTCAGTTGACCGCCAGATAACCATGAATGAAGGATTTTTAGGCTTGAACAATCTGGCAGCAGCAATTGCTCTCTCTCTTTCTTCAAATGCAATATTTCCAAATCTCTTATTAACACATATTCCCATGTTGTCAAGTAAATCCACAAACTCATCTCCATCTGCAATTAAGGGAATTAGACTTGAAAAACATAAATTTTTGTCAAGACCAAGCCACAGAACAGACATGTAAAAATAAAGAGAGCTCACCAAATTTGGCAGCATCATATGAAGAATGTGTCCCAACTTCATATGCCGTTTTCTTAAGGTTTATGTCACTACCTACAGCATTCGATTGATTTGATCCCACTAGTTCTTCCATTTTTCTTCTCTTGTTTTGCGACTCATAGCCACGCTCCTGGTTCTTATCAACTCCCAAAGCAGGAACAAATGAAGGCTTATTAGCCCGATTCAGGTGTGATGGCATTAGGCTAGATGACCTTGGACATTTATCAAAAGCTTTGTTCTTTGGGGATTCAAAAGTTGGATTTGGAGTTGTGACATCTATTATCTCGACAGAATCTTCATTCTCACTCTCATCTTGGCGTGATAAGTTATGCCTGTCATTTTCTGATTCTTTACCATAGTAGGGGTATTCTATCTCACAAGCAGTCAGATCAAAGATGAGAACATTGAAATTCGAATTCCCTCCATATTTGAAAACCAAGAAGTATCCAGCGCTGATTGAATTATATTGTACAAAGTCATGCCAACCATCGCGAAACCAAATCGTTCTCCCATCTCTTATCAACCCCACTTTCAAAACTCGACCGTTTGGAACAGTGAGTGTCGCTGCAGTGGAGAGTTCATTCCCAAATATCCTTACAAACTTTTTTGAAATCATCTGTAGTATGTAAATAAAGTTAGACATTTATTGGAAAACAAGTGAAATCGGATCAAAGCATAGGCTTGATGATATGTAAACTTAACCAAGAAGAGACATGCTTGTACCCATAAAAAAAATTATTTCCATGTAATTTCTTGATAAACAAGAACAACCCTAATATGTAGCATTTTTATTTGATAGCAGATCGAGGACAATACGTGTTATTAAGCTCTAAAAACAAAGGAAACAAAACAATGCTTTCAATAATGATATGGAACTCATGAAAATTGCTGCAATTACAAGGGGTTGTTTGTGAAGCAAAGACAGCAAAACTATCTATAGATTTATTCAAAAAATCTTCACTAGCTTACGTAACTCATCACAGTACAGTCGTAAAAGCAAATTGAAGTGATCCCTCATAACATGAATTCATATAGAAGTGAACTTCTGCATATGATAAATTGAGTTCAAAAGTAAAATTTTGCTGCTTAACGGTTTAGGAAAAATAATTTCAGGAGTCAAAAAACTACAATAATTTTGCCGTTTTAGAGGCAATGTGAAAAACCTTGTAAGTACTAAGTAGTGAAGCAACAGAAACATGTTTAACGGATCAAAAAGAGCCTTGGCTACATCTACATTGTTGGGTTGGGTTTCCTCCAAATGTGGAGATGGCCCAAAGAGAGTTTATCATGTATTCATGGTAAAGCCCACATAATATATGTGGATGGCCTAAGGACTTTTAAGTCATTTTCATGGTGTATAAAAGGGTTAAAACCATAGCTGAAAAAATAAAAAAGAAGAGACAAGAGAAGAGAGTAATTGGTGTGTTTCCAAAGAGAGAAGAAGAGAGAAAAAGAAAATAGTGCAGAAATTATGGGTTTGGAGTCTACTGTCCAGTGTTCTTTAGAGGGCTGATCGGAGGTCCAAACGTGGTTGGATCAAGCTCGAATTTTGCAGGCATGTTCTCAACACACTAATATACATTCTGGGCGGTGGAATTATCAATCGGAGTTCCCTGTTGTGACCTTTGCGGTTCTGAACAGTGCTGGACAGAAAACAGGGGAGGTACTGCACAGGTTTCGTAAAGGAGAGATATCTCTTTCATCTGTTGTCCGTTTGAGTTGAAATTTGGACAGAACCTTCTTCACTTGTGGTTCTACGATCTACAAGGTTGGATAGTTGAGTGGAAATTTCTACAGAGAGATACACACCCAGAAGAGAGGATTCGAGTTTGTGAAATCCTATCTCTCTTGTTTTACTTGCTACTATTGCATGTGTTGCCAAGATTAGTTAATCTTGAGATCTGCTGTGTTATATGCCTCTAGTTTAACTAGAGAGAACTGTGTATTCCCATGATAGTGGAGATTTCAAAGGACCCGTGGTTTTACTCCTCAATTCAGAGAGGTTTTCCACGTAAATTCTTGGTGTTCTTGTGTTTGTGATTGAACTTGTGTTTGTGTTGTTTGCTGCTCTATTTAATTGCTTCCTATTAGGTTCACACAAGAGAGGGATATATTGTTTGTTATTGTTAGTGGTGCTTTTTATCCCATCAAAGTGGTATCAGAGCAAGGTTTTAGTAATCTTGTGCCTTGTGTTGAACAATGGAGGTTAATAAAAGTAGAATGATTAATTTGAATGGTTCTAATTATCATGTGTGGAAGGGAAAAATGGAAGACCTTCTGTATGTTAAAGATTATTACTTGCCTGTGTTTGCGGAACAGAAACCCGAAGATAAAACTGATGATGAATGGACTTTACTTCATCGTCAAGTGTGTGGGTATATCAGGCAGTGGGTAGATGATAATGTTTTGAACCATGTCAGTGAGGAAAAACATGCACATTCTTTATGAAACAAGCTTGAACAACTGTATGCTCGGAAGACTGGGAACAATAAGTTGTTTCTAATAAAGAAATTGTTAGGTTTGAAATACAAGGATGAAACTCCTTTATCAGATCACTTGAATGCTTACCAGGGAATTCTTAATCAGTTGGCTGGGATGAATATCAAGTTTGAAGATGAGGTACAGGGGTTTTGGCTTCTAGGCACATTACCGGACTCATGGGAGACGTTTAGAACATCGGTATCTAACTCAGTTCCAAATGGTGTCATTACTATGGATTTGGCTAAGAGCAGTATTCTGAATGAAGAAATGAGAAGAAAGTCATAGGGTCCGTCACAGTCAGAGGTCTTAGTCACAGTAAAGAGGGGGAGGAGTAAGAGTAGAGGTCTGAAGAACGGAGACAGAAGCAAAACCAGGTCCAACGGGTTTGCCAATGTTGAGTGTTATCACTGTGGTCAAAAGGGGCATATAAAGAAGTATTGTCGACAACTCAAAAGAGACAACAAAAATGATAAAGGGAAGGAAAAGAAAACTGATGATAGCAATGATGTTGATAGAGTTTCTGCCGTCACAGATGATTTCCTTGTTGTGTATGATGATGATGTTGTCAACCTTGCATGCCATGAGACTAGTTGGGTGATTGATAGTGGTGCCTCCATTCATGCTACATCACGCCGGGACTTTTTAACATCTTATACATTCGGAGACTTTGGGGATGTTAAGATGGGTAACAATGGCTTAGCTAAAGCCATAGGCATGGGAGATGTGTGTTTGGAGACGAACAATGGTACGATGTTGCTTTTGAAAAATGTTAAACATATCCCGGATATTCGCTTGAATTTAATTTCAGCAGGTAAGCTTGATGATGAGGGGTTTTGCAACACCTTTAGTGATGGTCATTGGAAGCTCACTAAAGGTTATATGATTGTAGCTAGGGGCAAGAGGTGCTCCTCATTGTACTTTATGCAAGCAAAAGTTTCTGATTGTATTATCAATACAACAGAGAATGAAAGTACAACAGAGCTATGGCATAGAAGACTGGGTCACATGAGTGAGAAAGGTTTGATGGTTTTGGCCAAGAAGAATCTTCTTTCTGGAATGAAGAATGCTCTATTGAAGAAGTGTGCTCATTGTTTGGCAGGGAAGCAAAACAGAGTTGCCTTTAAAACATCCCCTTTTTCAAGAAAGCCGGGTATACTTGATTTAGTATATTCTGATGTTTTTGGTCCTATGAAATTAAAAACACTTGGTGGTGCTCTCTATTTTGTGACTTTTATAGATGATCATTCAAGGAAGTTGTGGCTTTATACCTTGAAGACAAAAGACCAAGTGTTAGATGTGTTCAAACATTTTCAGGCCTCAGTTGAGAGACAGACTGGGAAGAAGTTAAAGTGTATTCAAACTGATAATGGGGGTGAGTATTGTGGTACTTTTGATGACTATTGTAAACAACTGGGTATTAGGCATCAAAAGACACCTCCGAAGACTCCTCAGTTGAATGGGCTAGCTGAGAGGATGAACAGGACACTAGTTGAAAGGGTGAGATGCTTGCTTTCACAAGCACGGTTGCTAGGATCCTTTTGGGGTGAGGCTTTGAGTACCGTTGTACATGTGTTAAATCTCACACCATGTATTCCTTTGAATTTTGATGTTCCAGACAGAGTTTGTTCGGGAAAGGATGTTTCCTATAGTCACTTGCGTGTCTTTGGATGCAAGGCTTTTGTGCATATTCCCAAAGATGAGAGGTATAAGCTTGATGTCAAGACAAGACAGTGTGTATTTATTGGTTATGGTCAAGATGAGTTCAGCTACAGGTTTTATGATCTAGTGCAGAAAAAGCTTGTTAGAAGCCGAGATGTTGTGTTTATGGAAGACCAAACCATACATGATATTGAGAAGACAGATAAAACAGTTTCTAGATATCATGAGGATTTGATTGACTTGGATCCAGTTCCTCTGAGACATGTGCCAGTACAGGTTAGAGATGAAGTTCAAGATGACCAGGATGGTACAGTTGATGCTGATACTCATACACATATTGAGATTGATAATGATATTCATGAGCAGTCACCAGTACCAGAAGTTCCACCAAATGTTCCACTCAGGAGGTCTACCAGAGACCGCCAGCCTTCCACACGGTATTCTGTTGATGAGTATGTGTTACTGACTGACGGGGGAGAGCCCGAATGTTATGCAAAAGCCATGGAAGATGAACACAAGAAGGAGTGGGTTGATGCCATGCAAGATGAGATGAAGTCACTGCATGAAAATCATACATTTGAGTTGGTAAAGTTGCCTAAGGGCAAAAGAGCTTTAAAGAACAAGTGGGTATACAGAGTGAAGCAAGAACAGTAGAGCACACAACCACGATACAAAGCTAGATTGGTCGTCAAGGGATTCAGTCAGAAGAAAGGTATTGATTTTGATGAGATTTTTTCTCCAGTTATTAAAATGTCATCTATTCGTGTGGTTTTGGGTCTAACAGCTAGTCTTGATTTGGAGATTGAGCAGATGGATGTGAAGACTGATTTTCTCCACAGTGACTTAGACAAGGAAATTTATATGAAGCAGCCAGAGGGTTTCATGGTAAAAGGAAAAGAGGATTATGTGTGCAAGCTGAGGAAAAGCCTTTATGGTTTGAAGCAAGCACCAAGACAATGAATGATATAAGAAGTTTGAGTCAGTTATGGGGGAGGAAGGCAACCAGAAAACAACTTCTGATCATTGTGTTTTTGTGCAGAAATTCTATGATGATAATTTTATTATACTATTGCTTTATGTTGATGACATGTTGATTATTGGCAGAAATTCTTCAAGAATTGATAAGTTGAAGAATCAGTTGAGTAAAGCTTTTGCAATGAACGATTTAGGGCCAGTAAAGAAAATTCTTGGCATAAGAATTCATCGTGAGAGGAATGCCAAGAAGTTATATCTGTCACAGGAGAAGTACATTTGAAAAGGTACTTCAGAGGTTTAACATTGACAAAGCTAAAGCGGCTAGCTCTTCTCTTGCTACCCACTTTAAGCTAAACATCGAGCAGTGTCCCTATACAAATGTAGAGAAGAAAGATATGGAAATGGTTCCATATGCTTCAGCGGTGGGAAGTTTGATGTATGCAATGGTATGTACAAGGCCAGACATAGCCTATGTTGTTGGTGTTGTTAGCCGGTTCTTGTCCAATCCTGGGAGAGAGCATTGGAATGCAGTAAAGTGGATTATGAGATATCTACCAGGTACTTCCAGTTTGAGACTTGGTTTTGGCAATGAGAAGCCATTACTAGTTGGTTATACAGATGCAGATATGGCAGGAGATGTGGACCCTCGTAAGTCTACTTATGGTTTCTTGATTACTTTTGCAGGGGGAGCTGTAGCTTGGCAATCAAGGCTACAGAAATGTGTTGCACTTTCTACAACCGAAGCGGAATTCATTGTAGCAACCGAAGCATGTAAAGAGTTGTTGTGGATGAAAAGGTTTTTACAAGAACTCGGTTTCAAGCAACAGAGATATGTAGTATTTTGCGATAGTCAAAGCGCAATTCACCTTGGTAAGAATTCTTCTTTTCATGCAAGATCAAAGCACATTGATGTGAGGTATCATTGGATAAGAGATGCTATTAATGACAAGTTGTTTGAACTTGAGAAAATCCATACCGATCATAATGGCTCTGATATGTTGACAAAGGCACTACCGAGGGAGAGCTTGAAGTATGTTGTTCGATCGCCGGGATAGCGAATCCCTCCACATAGTCGGAAAGGGGGAGATTTGTTGGGTTGGGTTTCCTCCAAATGTGGAGATGGCCCAAAGAGAGTTTATCATGTATTCATGGTAAAGCCCACATAATATATGTGGATGACCCAAGGACTTTTAAGTCATTTTACATGGTGTATAAAAGGGTTAAAACCCTAGCTGAAAAAATAAAAAAGAAGAGACAATAGAAGAGAGTAATTGGTGTGTTTGCAAAGAGAGAAGAAGAGAGAAAAAGAAAAGAGTGCAGAAATTATGGGTTTGGAGTCTACTGTCCAGAGTTCTTCAAAGGGCTGATCGGAGGTCCAAACGTGGTCGGATCAAGCTCGAATTTTTTGCAGGCATGTTCTCAACACACTGATATACATTCTGGGCGGTGGAATTATCAATCGGAGTTCCCTGTTGTGACTTTTGCGGTTCTGAACAGTGCTGGACAGAAAACAGGGGAGGTACTGCACAGGTTTCGTAAAAGTGTGATATCTCTTTCCTCTGTTGTTCGTTTGAGTTGAAATTTGGACAGAACCTTCTTCAATCGTGGTTCTACGATGTGACGGTTGGATCGTTGAGCGGAAATTTCTATTGAGAGATACACACCCAGAACAGAGGATTCGAGTTTGTGAAATCCTATCTCTCTTGTTTTACTTGCTAATATTGCATGTGTTGCCAAGATTAGTTAATCTTGAGATTTGCTGTGTTATATACTTATATGCCTCTAGTTTAACTAGAGAGAACTTTCTATTCCCATTATATTTTTATAGTGGAGATTTCAGAGGACCCGTGGTTTTACTCCTCAATTCATGGAGGTTTTCCACGTAAATTCTTGGTGTTCTTGTGTTTGTGATTGAGCTTGTGGTTGTGTTGTTTGCTGCTCTATTTAATTGCTTCCTATTAGGTTCACACAAGAGAGGGATATATTGTTTGTTATTGTTAGTGGTGCTTTTTATCAAATCATACATTACATTCAAGTGTTCTATGTACCATGTTGTCTTTCTATTGTGGTCCTCGACTCTCTTGTGCTTTAGACAAATCATAGTCATATGTTTAAAAAAAAATTAAGGCAGTATATAAGTATATAACAATGTTAACAAGGTCTGGTCCTATTCTGTCTAAACCAACTTCAGGCATGGTCCTCCATTGGATCATGATTATCCAAACAATCAACAACCCAGTCCACCAAATCAACTCCAAATCCACTATCAAATGCTTATAACAAATTCACCCAACAATGACTTAACAAGATTATATAGTCAAGCAAACATATATGCAAATACTGATCTATCCCATCTTATCCACATATTGAACAAAAATAAGGACATTGATCAGGTTTCAAAAGACTAGAAAGTGAATGAACATCAACAGACAAACTTAACCAAGTTAAACAAGTTCTCTGTAAAGTAACAAAAAGTATAATTTCCATGTAATTTATTGATAAACAAGAACAACAATAACATGTAGCATTTTCATTTGATAGCAAATCATGGATAATACGTGTTAATAAGGTCTACAAACAAATGAAAGAAAACAATGCTTTCAAAAATGAATTGAAACTCATGAAAATTGCTGCAGTTAAAAGGGGTTGTTTGTGAAGCAAAGACATGAAAAACCATCCGTACATTTTATCAAAAAACTCTTCACTAGCTTATGTAACCCATCACAGCAAAATATTTATATGAAAAAGCAGATTGAAGTGATTCCCTTGTAACACAGATCCATCCATATAGAATTGAACTTCTGTATATGATAAATTGAGTTCATAGGTAAAAGTTTTTGCTTAACAGTTCAGGAAAAACGATTTCAAAAGTCAACAAACTACAATCAAGCAGGCGTGTAATCAGAATTTTAGCGCAAAATAATCACTTCTCAGTGTTACAAAGGAATCGAAAAACATTCCCAGTGACAAAAACTTGTTCAGCTTGTCAAATAGAGAGCCTTTGCTATGAAGAGTATTACTATGAAGACCAATGGGTCGTTTGTTTTTTTGTCTGAAGACTGAACGGTCCTGAATTTTTCTAAAAACTGAATAGGGACTGAAATCTGAACTTAAATGACATGTTTTTTTTTCTCACATCTGAATGTATTGTCAACACGTTTGTTTTTTAAAAGTAAAATTGTCTGAAAATAAATAATTTTACATTTATACCCATGTTAAAACAATTATACATATAATATGGAATAAAAACAATCAAAAAATAATAATTATATATTAACACATATGATCATGATCTTTTTCTTCGATTACAAACAAACTTCATTTTTACTAAGAAAAGAAAAGGTATTTTAAAAATAAAAGGGCAGCAAGAAAAATCACACAAAACACTCTAAAAATAATAATATATAAATACATCACTCTAATATCATAATAAAATATTGATATTCAACACCAATATAAGAAGTGATCATGATTCTTTTTTATTTTTAAAACTATTTAAAATAAAGATTTATATACCATATATAATTATGTTGAAATTGGAAATATGTTATATATAAGGGATAGTATTAGAGGAAAAGATTTTATATTGCATTTAATTCAATTCAATGATTTGCAATTAAATGAAAAATCTAAGATTTTTTACTTTTTATTTTAAGTTTTTTTTTTTTGTATTTTAAAGTTGTTTGACCACTTAAAAAACGAATAAAATAACTTAATAATTATGATTTAGACCCATTAAGTTTTAAGTGAAAAAAAACAAACGATCCCCAAGCCTGATCATCATAGTAAACCAGAATTGCATAGTATCTTGGTAAGCAAGTTGTTGGGTGTTACTACTCTGTCTTATACAGAGAAGTTGCCATATATCTCTGATATTGATCACACATCAAGAAGATACAAGACTCAAGAGCGACATGCTTCACAGTAGAGCTGGCAATCAGGCTCTCATCAGGCAGACTAATAGTTAGTTAAATATTGTTAAGATTACTTAGACTAATACTCACTAGTAACCTAGACTGTATTATTCAGAATAAGAAGCTAAGAAAATCTCCATTAATGGAGTTGATTTTACTCTGAAATTTTCTCTCAGTATTTCATCAAACAAACTGTTTTACAACTTTAATCACTCATATTTTTGCAATCCATTGATCATAAAAGAGTAAAGCACCAAACTTTAAATTTACAAGCAAAAAAATCTTTCATAAAACAAGCAAAACCCAGATCAACGAAAACATAAACTTGTGTTTTCATACAACAGTTTAATGGAGTTGGTTTTACTCTGAAATTTTGTCTTAGTATTTCATCAAACACTTTAGTGTTTTCATACAACAGCTTTACTATGTTTTACAGGTTTGGATACAACCAATAACATACACTTGTTTATCTTCTATGCATACAAAATTAAACCAAAATAAAAAGGCTGACTTTTCAATAACATCTGCAAAGCAAGAAATTGAATAAAAGTTGTGGAATTAAATAAATACCATCTTCTTGTCTTCTAGAATGGAATTAAGCATAACTTTGAAGAAACGTGAGGGCTCTGCTCTATTCCTCGAAGCCATTTGTTTAAGTGGTTTACTAGTGAAAAAAAAAAAAAAAAACAGAGGTTTTGTGTTGTGGAAATTTCTAATTTTTCTGGTTCATCAATGTGTGTTTACTTATATGAAATTCTAAAATGCATTTGTTGTGTGTACTTACACATGGCAGCAGAGATTCTCAAATTTCAGAGCAAGATTTGCTTTTGGGTTGTTTGTTAAGTACTACTTACCATTCGACTCTGTGTTTGTTGAAGCTTTGTCTTGCCATTTCTGAAACTGAAATTGACTCTGTCACACAAATGATCCGTACTGTGGTCCCAAAATGCACACTTGTCTTGCTGTTTTTGTTACAAGATACTTTGCTTTGAAAGATCTGTCTTTGTACAACGAAAATGGGTTCAATGTGTTACATTTGAAGGAAATTGATATGGACTTTATGTTTGATTTTGATGGAATGTGAAGTCGAGTAGACATTTTTATCAAGAACCCTTTTGTGAAAAAACTTGAAAGAATTCAGATTTGGTGAAATGGGGTCTCAAGATTGAAGAAGAAAAAATGAGTCGAAATTTAGACAAGTTGATTTTTACCGCAGAAGAATAGGCTTTTGACTACGAGGACTGATGATTGAAGACCAGTCATGAGAGTCAAGATAATAAGAATTGAAGAAGATAGAGAGCCGTACAAGTGGACGGCTAGTGTTTTTTGAAAAGGTTTTAGATAAGCCGATTTCATTATTATAATTTTTTATTGTTTAATATCAAAAAATCTTTTTACATGAATCATGAGAATAATTAAAATGATAAAACAAAATTTTACATTTTCTTAAATAAATTAAATCCGAGCTTTAACTTCATATCTGCCTTGGCCTAAATGCCTAATGCAATCTTGCATTATATTTAAGGTTAATTATGTAGTTTTTTTTATTTATTAAACTATTTTAATAATAAGAATAATTAAATGATTTTTTCAAATAAAAAATATGATATGCCCAGACGGTCGGTAAATATTGGCTTTGACATGTGCATAGTGGTTTGATTCAAGTCCGACCCAGTTTACAAACTCGACCAACAACGTTTGATTTTTATCCGAGCCGAGTCCCATTTTAATTATACTCTAAATCCATACTAAACGGATTAGATCCCTACTGATTTGGAACGGATTGAGGATTTCCCCCATTCCTAGACTACGTCCTCTCATAAACGAGAAATCTACTCCTACAATCCCATGTGAGAAAACAACACAAACTTGAGATATATGCGGTCAGAAACACAATGAATATGACAATACATTAGTTAATGGACATTAACTTTCATAAACCGTGATTAACTCCACAAGTGTGGGGTGGAATATACACACGAATTGAGCTAAAAGAAAATGTAAATACATCAAAACCAAGTTTTATACATGCTTGGCCTAACTAATGCAATCTTGCATAATATGTAATATTCTTAATTTCTTTTTAAACTTATTTCTAAACACATTTGCAAGTCAATAACTAGCGGGATCTTTGCTTTTGTAAAAACATTTTCTGCTATAATCTTGAAATTGAGTGTATAGAATTTTCAAAACTGAATTATTTTCACTCATTTCTTATAAAATTGGTCACAATTACAAGCAACCAACAATCTAATTTGAAAAAGGGGTAATTTCACAAACTTACCCTAGTTATATGTATAATAACACAGAAACCCATGAAATAATCATAATGACACTCGCACCCCTTTGACCTGTTGATTTATAGTTGACCACCTGTTGACCACCGTTTGTCTGTCATGGAGAAAGGGGTATTGTTGTAGTTTTGTAATAAATAAATAATAAATGAATATAATAAATTTAAATAGTATTTATTTCAAATCAAATGTATTTTTTGGTTTAATAAAAATCAAATGTATTTTTTGGTTTAATAGACAAACATAGAAATGTATTTATTGGTTTAATAATAAAAATTAAATAGTATTTTTTTTTGTTCGATTTATTTTATGTATTTAATAAAAATTAAGTATTCAAGACTCAGAGTCCATTTTTGGTTTAATAGAAAATTAATTTAAAATACATTTAATTCGAAATAACTACTATTTAATTTTTATTATATTCATTTATTATTTATTTATTAGAAAAAGACAACATTGCCCCTTCTTCACGATAGACAAACAGTGGTCAGCCATAAGTCAATAGACGAAGAAGGTGCGAGTGTCATTATGATTTTTTCATGGGTTTCTGTAAGTTTGTGTAATTACCCCTTTGAAAAATATATACATATTTCTTTCTTATACAGCATTACATAAAAACTTATGTGAAGCTTTTGATCATAAGTATTTATTTCAACATCAGTGATATGATGTAAGTTAATTTGTTCAATCACTTGTTTACATTGTCATTATGAACAAGTAAACATTGTTACACAACCCCAGTTGGATCTAGTTAGCTTATACAATACAGTAATATAAATGAAATAGCCGGTAACTATCGGATCATGTTCATGCAATTGAATGCATTCTAATATCCATGTCTTGGAAATGGAATGCTGCTGCTATGATTCAAAATCTAAAGCTACAATATCAATTCAGAAGTATTATAATCATCTGTGAAAAATTATTATGAAAAGTAAATGAAAACTTTCATAGCATAATGGCCATGATACTGGGTTGTTCCTGCTCTTCTCGAACAACAACTAAGAACTAAGTTGTTAACAAAGAAAATTTCAAGTCATTCTCTAACAACAAATAGAAAGTACATCAAGGCATATGTTAAACAAATCCACATATATCAAAGATCAACAAAAGTTCGAGATGAAACCCATACAAGTTTAAAAGATTCGCAACTCATCTATTATATTACTTTCCGTACTTCTTAAACACCGAAACTTCCAGCAGCAAGTCCCCCGTTCGGATTAGCTCAAACAAGCAGATATCTCCAGCCTTTAACTTCATCCCATCCAGGAATTTAGTCCATCCCTCTAGTGTATTACACCCACCACGCTTCCAACAGATTTGTACCGGCCACTTTCTTCCATTGGAGGCTTGTAATTTGATACGTTCTGTATCACGAGTCAAATACTTGTTGGCAAATTTGGCTGGCAAATACTGCATAAGAAACAACAATTGCAACAAATCATATTTCAAAGGCTGATATGAAAAACTTGTCGGTTAAATCATTTATTTAAAAAGCTTACCATAACACGGCTATATAGGTGACTTGGCCGCAACATGATCATGAATGAAGGATTTCTAGGCTTCAATGATCTGGCAAGATTAAAAAGTCTCTTTATTTCTTTTACCGATGAAAAATTATAATTTCGGCTAAGAAAGATTCCCTTATCTTCAAGTAAAACTTTCAACTCATTTACGCCTGCAAATTATGGAATTGGATTAGAAAAAAATTAATTTCCAACCACCATACACACAAAAAGGATTTATGAGTACAACGAAACTGATGCACGTATTTTTTAAGCTCACTTTCATTACCTTTGATTTGAGTTGGATGTTCGTCTTCACCATCGTGAGCGGTATTCGTATTCACCTCCACCTGCTCTTCCATTTTACACTTATTGCTTGAACGGTCAAGGTTAGAAGCACCTTGTTGGTTCCTATAATCTTCTTTCTTATGAATCAAATTCTCCTCCTTTTTAGGCTCTTCAAAATTATATGGATAGCTTATCTCGAAAGTACTCGTATCAAATATAGTAACATGAAAATTTGACTTCTTTTCATACTCGAAAACCAAGAAGTATCCTACACAAATCGAATAATATTCTATGAAATCATGTAAACCGTGATGAAACCAAATCTTTCCCCCTTCTTTCAATAACCCCACTTGCCAAACTTGACCGTCGGGAGTAGTGATTGCAGCAAAAGCTAAAAGTTCATCCCTGAATTTCCTCACAAACTTCTCCGGAATCCTCTACAGTTATACAAACGATGTTAGACAATTTACTTAACAAAAGAAGTGAAAATCACTCAAAAGAATTGCACATTACAGACATATATTTCATCAAAATAACCTTACTAGCTCATGCTAGTTCACTTTCAACCATTATACTAAACATAACCCAAACTTCATAGTAAGCTATCAAATATCACCTCTGCCGTATCATTAAAGTTCCAATCTTTTCACACAAAGTCATCGTAAGGAGATGAGACACACTGAAATTCAACTTTTGTGAATTTAAGTGTTAATTTGCAATCAAATTAACATGTACCTTGTAATAAAAGAACTTTCACAGAATAATCAAGTTTTAATATTTTTTAAATGCAATGTGAAAAACCTTGACAGCAGTAAAGCAACAGAAACATATTCAACAGATCAAAGAGTGCCTTTGCTACATCTACATTAAATTCAATAGTTCTATGTACCATGCTGTCTTTCTACTGTGGTCCTTGACTCTCTTGTGCTTTGGACAAATCATAGTCATTTGTTTAAAAAAAAAATTAAGGCAATATATAACAATGTTAACAAGGTCTGGTCCTATTCTGTCTAAACCAACTTCTGGCACCTGTCATGGTCCTCCATTGGATCATGATTATCCAAACAATCAACAACCCAGTCCACCAAATCAACTATCAAATTCCTATAACAAATTCACCCAACCATAATTTAACAAGATTATAGTCAAGCAAACATATGTACAAATACTAGTCTATTCCATCTCATCCACATATTGAACAAAAAAAAAGGACATTGATTTGGTTTCAAAAGACTAGAAAGTGAATGAACATCAACAAACAAACTTAACCAAATTTAATAAGTTCTCTGCAAAGCTACAAAAAATATAATTTCCATATAATTTCTTGATAAAAAAGAACAACACTAACGTGTAGTATTTTCATTTGATAGCAGATCATAAACAATGCGTGTTAATAAGGTCTACAAACAAAGGAAAGAAAACAATGCTTTCAAAAATGAATTGAAACTCATGAAAATTGCTGTAATTAAAAGTGGTTGTTTGTGAAGCAAAGACATGAAAACCATCCGTACATTTTATCAAAAAATAAACCCTTCACTAGCTTATGTAACTCATCACAGCAAAAGATTTATAAAATTGAAGTGATTCTCTTGTAACACATTCATATAGAAGTGAACTTCTGCATATGATAAATTGAGTTCAAAGATGAAATTTTATGCTTAACAGTTGAGGAAAAATGATTTCAAAAGTCAAAAAACTACAATCAAACAGGCGTGTAATCAAAAATTTAGCGCAAAATCATCACTTCTCGGTGTTACAAAGGAATCAAAAAATATTCTCAGTGACAAAAAACTGTTCAACATGTTTAATAGAGTCTTTGCTGTGAAGAGTATTAATATGAAGACCAAGTCCGATCATCAGAGTAGACCAGAATTGCATAGTAACTTGGTAAGCAAGTTGTTGGGTGATCCCACATCAAGTGATCCCATTTCCAGCTCAAGAAGAAACAAGAGCAACATGCTTCACACTAGAGCTGGCAATCAATCAGGCTCTGATCAGTTAGACTAAATAGTTAAATATTGTTAACATTAGTTAGACTAATAGTCACTTGTAACCTAGACTGTATTATTCAGAATAACAAGATAAGAAAATATCCATTAATGGAGTTGGTTTTACTCTGAAATTTAATCTTAGTGTTTTCATCAAACTGTTTAGCTATGTTTTACAAGTTTAATCACTCATTTTTGCAATCCATTGATCATAAAAGAGTAAAGCACCAAACTTTAAATTTACAAGCAAAAAAAAAAATCCTTCATAAAACAAACAGAACCCAGATCAACGAAAAAAAAAACAGAAAGAAAGAGAATCTAGTTACCAAGAAAATCTAAGAAACTAAGAAAATCTCCATTAATGGAGTTGGTTTTACTCTGAACTTTTCCCTTAGTATTTCATCAAACACTTTATTGTTTTCATACAACAGTTTCACTCTGTTTTACAGCCTTTGCTACAACAAATAACATAAACTTGTTTATCTTCTATGCATAAAAAAATTAAACCAAAATAAAAAAGCTGACTTTTCAATAACATCTGCATTGCAAAGCAAGAAATTGAATAAAAGAAACCAGTTTAACATATCAAAGAAAGCTTTTGCTACAACAGTTAAACCAAATTCTGGAAAAAACATTAACTTTTTTCTTTTCTATGCATACAAAATTAAACCAAAATCAAAAAGCTGATTTTTCAGTTTGTTTGCTAACAAGTTATGCTACTGCCTAATGTCAAAGAAACTGATTCATGTATAAAAAACAAAACTTTACTTTTCTAATATTTTCAACAATAACCTCTGTAAAGTAAGAAAATTAAAAAAGTTGTGGGGTGTACCAGCTTCTTTTCTTCAAGGGTTGAAGCAAGAATAACCTTGAAAAATGTTGGGGTGTCTCCTCCATGGCCATGGACTTGCAGCTGCTTCTAACACCGAAAAAATGTTTCTTTGAGTGTCTGAGGAGTTTTGAAGTGAAAACACTTTCTCTGCTCAGGTTTTGGTGTATTAAATAAAGGATTGGAAATGAGTTTGAAGTGTTTACTTAACATGGAAAAGATGCTAGTTGCTTTTGTACTTGTAAATTTCTGTCTTGACAATTTTGGGTAGTTTTGGTTTGACTCTGTTTTGTTGAATTGAACAGCTTGTGTGTCCATTTTTGAGAGGTGTCAGTTACACAAATGCCCGTACTGGTGGTCCCAAAATGTCTGTTGTGTTCAACGAAAATGGAATCGATTCAATATGTTGCTGCATTCAAAGAAAACTGATATGGACTTGAAATTGGATTTGGATAGAGTGTGAGGTTGAGTAAACATTACAATCAAAACCCTTTTGAGAAAAAACTTGAAAGAATTCAGATTGGGGTCTCAAGATAGAAGAAAAAAACAAATGGGTATTAGTGTATTCTGCTCTCCCGCCAAAAACCATTTTCTTGTGTTGTTGAGAAAGTTTCCAGTTTTGGCTTAGACAGATGTATCATATATGTGTGTTCTGACTTCTGTTGTTATGTGAATGTGGACTATTGACCGTTGAAGGTTTTTATTAGACAATTATTCATGTTATTGTTATTGTTATTAGGGATTTTAGCAAAAATGCACTATTTGAGGGGCTAAATTGCAAACCTACCCTCAAAATTATTTTTTTTAGCAAAATTGCCCCTAAAAGACTAAACTACCCTTAATAATGTATTGCCCCCAATTCTTCAATACCACCCATCCCAACTGCACATTTGTCATCTTCAAAAATTTTAAATATAGATTATCAATTCAAAAAAAAAAAAAACTTTACTACATCAAAGATAAGGAGTGTAAATTAATATATAAATACATAAACTTTTTTTTATATATATAAAAATTGTTCTTGTTCTTCGGGTCAATGGTGACCCGACCCATGACCTGAAGAATAATTTTAGGGTTTCGGGTCGCCCCCTACCCGAAGCTCAAAAATTGTTCTTCGGGTCAGAGGTGACCCGAAAACAATTTTTGAGCTTCGGGTAGGGGGCGACCCGAAGCCTTGAAATTGTTCTTTAGGTCAATGGTGACCCGATATCTGGTCACCATTGACCCAAAGAACAAGAACAATTTTTTATATATATATATAAAAGTTTATGTATTTATATATTAATTTACACTCCTTATGTTTGATGTAGTAAATTTTTTTTTGAATTGATAATCTATTTTAAAATTTTTCAGGATTGAAGATGACAAATGTGCAATTGGGATGGGTGGTATTGAAGAATTGGGGGCAACACATTATTAAGGGTAGTTTAGTACTTTAGGGGCAATTTTGCTAAAAAAAATAATTATGAGGGTTGGTTTGCATTTCAGCCCCTCAAATAGGGCAATTTTGCTAAAATCCCTTGTTATTATTATTATTATTATTATTATTATGAGAAAGGGTATGTCTATTTAAGGACACCAATTTTTTTTTTCACTAAATAAAAAACAATATTAAATTTTTGAAAAAAAAAACAATTAAATTTTTATAATGTTGAATTAATACTTCATATCTTTTTTATTAATTGATTAATATATGGTTTTGTTTGATCGAAAAACTATACTATTTGCATTATAATATGCACGTGCTTTGTTTAATCCCAAATTTTTTTAAAAAAAAAAAACCTTTTCTTAATTAAAAAATTTAAAATATAGTTTGACTAATAATAAATTTTAATGTAAAATAATTTTATATATTTATAAAATGTTAAATATATAATTATCATAAAATGATACATTATCATTAAAAATGTGTATTGAGATGCACAAACAATAAAAAATAGCAAATTATTAATTAATTATAACATCCAGAAAAAAAATGAAATTCGGTTTTTATAATATTTCATTAGTAAATAAAAACCAAATACAATTCTTTCAATATCTAATAGCAATTTTTCTCTCACAGTTATTGGGTTTTTTTTTGGAAGTGACAGCCATTGTAACTTGAATTAGACTGAATTCAAATGCGATATTATTTTAGGGAGCTCAAACTTCATAGTTTCATTAATAAAATTTATTTCCTCAGCTCATAGTGACATAGATAACATGCAACCATAAAGATAGAGATTGTAGAAATTAAAAAGCATATTTATGTCTTCAATGAAAATGAGCTACTCAAATGGTAGAATTTGAGTTAATATAATTGAATTTTAGGAGTAATTAGATTAAAAGATCGTGTGCCAATTACAACATAATATAGTTTAATAACCATATATTTTTTATGATCAATTAATAACTATATTATATATATTCACCCCATTGTGTTCAAATTTTAACCAAATGTGAACAAATTATGACAAATACAATAAAGCATGCCCCAAGTTACACCACAAATAATAGAGAAAGTACACACAAGTTTACAACTAAGACAAAAGTAGATGAAAATAAATACCAACATTTCAATCTATGTTTTGTTCATAATTCTCGGACATAAAAATAACCAAAGTGATTACATTACAATAGCAACATCCATGGTAATAGCAGTTGATTATAAGAGGCAACTCTCTTCTTCCATTAGAGACTTATCTATTGATCCATTTTTAGCACCCCGAACCACCATTGCGGATTATTTGCACTTGAATGATGTCTCCCTTTTTGCCATCACGACCGGGTAGAAATTCACAAATGCAAGAGTCATCCACACCCACATCGTTACAATTACAGAAAGCTTTCCATCCGCTAATCCACATCCGACCATCATTCCAGCGGAAAGCTTGTCCAGGCCATTGCCTCCCTTGCTCATTTCGAAAGATCATCAAGTCTGGTAAATCGAGATTGTGTCGTTCCAAGACTTTTGATGGTACATGCTACGGTAATGAAAATAATTTCACCATTAGAAACAACAACATACATTGAAATAAAACAACCTTTCACTCACATTGCAGCCCCAATAAAAATTCAAGCCAAAGAAGTTTACAGAAGAGCTGAAATCCTTACTAATAGATGCTTCTTGGTCCTCGTTCTCAATTTAGCAATGAAGTAGGGATTCCGTGGTTGAACAAAGTTCGACACATCAAATGCTTTTCCTGAATCAAAATTAACCAGCAAGTTATCATTATCACAGGCAAATTCAGGCACACATCTGCATGCATTCAAACATGCACAAAGAATTGAATGACTGTTGATTAAGAGACACGAATTGCAATGTTTACCTTTGTTAATTGCTGCTGCTTCTGCAACCACGACATTATGATTTTGTTTAGAGCCTCCTTCCTTAACAATGTCCATTTTCTTAGATCCACCTGAATCAAAATTAATCGACCTTTTAGAAAAATCCAAGCTGACATCCACTAAACATGCACACATGCACATAAAAGTAGAACAACCATTAAACAATAATAAAAGAGACCAGATTTACAATGTTTACCATAGGTTCCACCACTCCTTTTCTGGGCTCTGCTCTTTCCTATAGTTGCTTCATCATCATCATCATCATCGCCGTTGTTGTCTTCTTTTGTTGTATCCTCCTCATTATAATCTTCATCTTCGCTGTCATCATAATCATCACTGTCATGATCATTGCTGTCTTCTTCATTTTCTTCTTCCTCACGTTCTTCCAAGTTCACTTGAATCATGTCTAATGTTCCAATAGCACCATTGTCGCCATTCTCAGGTTCGAATTGCCCCAAATTTTTGACAAAGAATCCTCCATCACCATTATATTTAAAAACTAAAAAGTCTGCATACTGCAAGGAATTATCTTGGACAAACTTGTGCCAACCATTCAGAAAATGCACTCCACTTTCAGTATTTACCACGTCCACATGCCAAAATTTGCCCATATGATTACTGAGCACTGCCTTCTTTGGCAAGAGTTTGCCACAGTCTGCCACGAAAGCATCCGGGATGTGCTACAAAAGAAAGTAGTTGCATATCAATCGTAAAATGTCAACCAAAACATCTAAAAGTCAATTGAAAATTGTTTAACATGCATTTGTTTTAGTGAATTTACTCTTTCATGCCATCTTTTATGAGTTCTAAAATACAAAATGCTGTTTAAAATAATTCTTTTAAAAGTTCTATTTCTAAGCATGGTTGATGGTATACTATTTCTTCTTGATCCTACTTTTGCCAAAAATGCTACCTTTGGATAGAAAATCATAACCACAGAAATATGTTGAAATTGATAAAGAAGTTGTCACCAACAGTGAGTATTCAGCATGGAAGCACTCAGATCAGCTTCTCCTTTGCTGGTTACTTTCAACTCTCAGTGAAAAAGTCATCGGAGAAGTGACTACATGCTCTACCTCACAAGATGTTTGGAACACTTTGCAAGATCTATTTTCGCAACAGTCTCTTGTCAAAGTTGTACAACTGCGTCATCAGTTGCAGAACACTAAAAAAGGTGCGATGAACATCAGTGATTACATTCTGAAAATCAAAGAGATTGGAGATGGTTTAGTGGCAGCTGGACAGGTAATCACTGAAAGTTATCTAATATCTAGTATCTTGAGTGGACTAGGTCATGATTATGACCCGATCGTAGTGGTGGTTTCATCTCAAAGGAACACCATGAAAGTGCATGAAGCTCAATACTCATTGATGCTTCATGAACAGAGAATTGAGCAACTCAGCTCTTCCGGTCAAATAGATGTTTCATCTCTCTTAGCTAACTTTGCTGCTCAAGGTTTTGGAAGAGGTTTTAGATCTAAGGAGGAAATAATTTCAACAACAATCGAGGAGGAAATGGACGTGGCTGAGGTCGAGGCAGAAATGGAAAAGGAAATCAAAGGCTGATGTGCCAAGTGTGTAACAAGACTGGTCATGTGGTATTAGTGTATTACATGGCAGCTAGAACCAGTGCTAGTATTTGGCATGCTAAACTAGGACACCTTGCATTGCCTATTCTGAAATCTGTACTCAAGACTATGCATTTTAGTTCAAAACTGATATTGATTGTTGTTCATGTAAACTGGGCAAGTTACAAAGGCTTCCTTATCAGAGGCATCAGATAACCATATCAGCTCCTCTTAAGCTTGTTTTGTCTGATATTTGGGGAACCTCACCACTCACCAGTTGCTTCAGTTGAGGGATTTAAGTACTATATTCTGTTTATAAACTCCTTTACATGTTTTACATGGATTTACCCTCTCCAAACAAAATCTGAAGCTTTTCAAACATTCCTTAACTTCAAAGCTAGTGTGGAGCTTAGCTTTAATCTGAGAATTAAAGCTTTCCATTCAAATATGGGTGCTGAGTATAAGAGTTTTCTGCATTAGAAAATCTGGAATTACCCCTCGATACTCGTGTGCCTATACCCATCAGCAGAATGGTATATCTGAGAGGAAGCATAGGCATGTAGTGGAGCCTATTCTCACACTTCTTGCCCATCTCAGGTTCTGGTGTGAGGCTATTGTCACTGCTTTTGTTTTGATTAACAATTTACCTTCTCCTTTACTAAGAAATAAGTCTCCTTTTGAACTTCTCTATCAAAGAAACCCAACTATAGTTTTCTTAAGACTTTTGGGTGTCTTGTTTTCCTTATTTAAGGGACTATAACATGTATAAACTTGACTTTCATTCTGTCAAGTCAGTGTCTATTTCTTGGATATAGCATGCTTCATAGAGGCTGTAAGTGCTTATCTCCTACAGGTAAAATTTATATTTCAAGGAATTTCTTGTTTCATGAACTTGAATTCCCTTAGAAAGCTACGCTTGACACTCATTCCAGTACTTCTTGTGAGCCAGTATCTAGTCTTGCTCTTACTGTGTTTCAACATCTTCCTGCTACTTCAAATGGTCAGTCTACTCATCCTATGACTTCTGCTTCTAATACACTCAATTATTCTTTATATTCTGGGGGCACTATTAGTCAACCTTCTGTTGCTGTTCAGTCTCCCATAAATACCTCACCTGTTGTTACTCAACCTCCTATAAATACCTCACCTGTTGTTGTTCAACCTTCTAACATTCACTCTATGCAAACTAGAGCTAAATCTGGTATTTTCAATCCAAAGGTCTACTCATATTCACATACAGCTCTTGCTAATGAAGTTGAACCAACTTCAGTAAAGGCTGCTTTAGCTGATCCTCGATGGAAGCTGCACTGGAGGCTGAGTATGATGCCTTAATTTCTAACAATACTTAGAATCAAGTATAGGCCAGATGGGGTTGTTTTGAAGTAAAGGCTCGGTTAGTTGCCAAGGGTTTTCATCAAATGTGAAATGCCTAGGGTTGACTTCTATAATACCTTGAGTCCGGTTGTTAAAGCTTCTACAATCAGGGTTTTGTTTATTTTGGCTGTTTCTCTTGGGTGGGATATTTACCAAATTGACATCAACAACGCATTTCTAAATGGAGATCTCAATGAACTAATGTATATAGATCAGCCTCAAGAGTTTGTTAGTTCCACTCAGCCTGGCCATGTTTGCTGTCTCACTAAGGCTTTGTATGGCCTCAAGCAGGCACCTAGACCTTGGTTTCACAAGCTCAAGGCTGCTCTGCTTACTTGGGGTTTCACTTTTGAAGAGTATTACTATGAAGACCAAGTCTGATCATCAGAGTAGATCAGAATTGCATAGTAACTTGGTAAGCAAGTTGTTGGGTGTTACTACTCTGTGTGCTTATACAGAGAAGTTGCCATGTTCCTCAGACATCGATCACACATCAAGTGAAGATACAAGAGCAACATGCTTCACAGTAGAGCTGGGAATCAGGCTCTCATCAGTCAGACTAATAATTAGTTAAATATTGGTAAGATAGTTACACTAATACTCACTTGTAACCTAGACTGTATTATTCAGAATAAGAAGCTAAGAAAATCTCCATTAATGGAGTTGATTTTACCCCGAAATTTTCTATGAGCATTTCATCAAACACTTTAGTGTTTTTATCAATCAAACGGTTTCACTCTGTCTTTACAACTTTAATCACTCATTTTTGCAACCCATTGATTATAAAAGAGTAAAGAACCAAACTTTAAATTTACAAACAAAAAAAAAAAAATCTTTCATAAAACAAACAAAATCCAGATCAACTAATGAAAAAAATAAAAAATAAACAAACAGAGAGAAAAAGAGAGTGTAGTTACCAATCTATGAGAGTTGCGTGCAGGTAAATACACTTTGAAGAAGTCAGGAAACCTCTTATTGGATGATTTCACCATTTGTCTCCTTGAATTCATAGAACAAAAACAAAAACAACTTTTCAAAATGAAAACTTTTCTCTGTTCTGGTTTTGGGGTCTTAAAATAAATGATTCAGAGATGTTAATAAGTTGCTTTTTGACATGAAAGTT